>JASFAT010001209.1:0-51237 GCA_031353405.1 Baronia brevicornis
AAATTATTTGAGCGTCTGCTGCTGTGGAATATCCGGCCAACGATTCTTCTCAGGCCGGAGCAACACGGGTTCCGCAGCGGCCACTCTACGTCGACTCAGTTGGCCCACGTGCTACACCACATGGCGAACGAGCGTAATCTCGGTCGCCGCACGGTTGGAGTTTTTTCTCGATATAGAGAAAGCCTTCGATTGGGTGTGGCACGAGGGCCTATTGTTTAAGCTCTTAGAGCAAATCATCATGCCGCCTTCTATGGTGCGGCTGGTGGCATCTTTCTTGCGGGAACGACAATTCTTCAGTGTAGAGGGTACCGACTCCACCAAGCATCCCGTTGAAGCGGGGGTCCCCCAGAGCAGCTGCTTGTCACCTGTCCTGTATGCCGCGTACACTAATGATATCCCCACCCTGGAAGGTCGCCTGCGATGGTGGGAAACTGACGTCATGTTGGCATTGTACGCCGACGACAGCGCTTTCTTCGCGTCGTCTTGTTCGGTCCATATGGCAGCATAGAAGCTGCAGAGGCTGCTGGATCTGCTACCCGAGTGGCTGGACACATGGCGAATGTCTGTCAACGTTGTGAAGACATGCGCCATTGTGACCGGCCACGGTAAACTACCAAGACGACTTAGGCTTCAGGGGCAGAATGTACGTTGGGAGACCACAGTTACGTACCTCGGAGTCCGCATCGACCGCACGCTGTGACCACATACAGGTAACACACGTGGTGAATAGCGCGTACTTTCCTTCGATCTATATTAACATCAACCCGCATACCCGTGTGTACGAAGCTGCTGGTCTATAAGGCATACGTTGCGCCGGCTTGGTGGTCTTTGATATCAGCAACCCAGCGCAAACGCGTTCAGATCCAGCAGAATCTGTCTCGGCGCGCCATCGTGGGGGCGGCTCGCTATGTGCGTAACGACGTTATAGCGAGGGACCTCAGGGTGGAGAGCATCTATGAGTTTGTGGTCCGGTTGGCTCGGAAGATGTTCGACCGAGCCGACGATGGACCACACCCACACCTTAATAATTTTGCTCCCCTTCACGCTCGCCCACCTGAGGGACGTCCACTCCCACGCGAAATCCTCCTGTCGCCTCCTGGCTCCCGCGAGGGAAGAGGGCCAGCGACGGACCCAACGTAGGAATAGGTTCAGCCATATCTCGACGACGCGAAGTCGTTAAAGGACGCCCAAAAACCGCTAGGAATAGCGGCACCGGACCGGGGATAGGACCGGGGGGCGGTTGCCCCATGGAGTTGCTGCACGAGCAGTGGGGTTCATCCCCGAGGCTCGATCCCACACCTCTGCGCGGGGTGTGGACGTCACCGATTGATTGATTTATCAAACAAACAAGTTTCTCATAAATGACGAACATAACCCAAGGTCTGCCACTCTACAAAAGGCAGTCAAATATTCTATGAAGCTCTCTTAATACTGGGTCATGCCCTGTCTTCAAGAGCTCTATCGTTTTATGAATTTAAATAAAAACTAACAATTAAAAGAAGAAGAAAAAGTTTTCATCAGTTTCTTTATGTTTCACGTAGGTTTTATATTCTTAACGCATTGGCCTCTGTGTTTTCGCTAGAAATACCTAAAAATTCGATGTACAATTTCGATATCGTTTAGTTTTTGTCGTAACTTCTCTTGGACAGTTTATGCACACTACCATGACATACATACATACATATTCCGTAGATTCTTCAGGCAAATAATTGAAATAGAAAAACTATTTATGACACCTTTTTACAATAATTAATTTTTGCTTAATTAATTGAAATAGGTTCCATCAAGTAAGAAAAGATGTGCTCGCGAAGACGACCAGCACTCGGTGGAGTCCGTTAGTGGTACAGGTGGAATCGGCGGGGAACTCATTAATATCCGAAACATTTACTGAAATGTGTTGTCATCGTCAATGTCCTCTATCGACGATATTGCACAAACGAAAAACATATTAGAATATAAATAATAGGTATAATGAATAATTATATTAATGTTTTTTATCAATAAGTATTGTTTTTTACTAATGAAGCTAGAATTTTCGAAATCATTGATTTCGGTATAGGTAAGTTAATTCTTAGTTGTAATTGTTTCATAGAACGATTAAAAAAGTTCATTGCAATTATTTCAATTGCGAATTACGTTGTATAATGTATAATAATATTAATCCAAATAATTTAATTGCAACATGCAATTAAAATATTTAATATAGTTAAATCATCTTAAGCCAGAATTAACTATCGTCGATGTTAAACTCAGATAGTAAAAGTTGTCAAGGAGTTTGTTTACCTCGAGTACATTATGCGATTAGATAAAGAGAAGTCGGAAAAGAAGTGGATAGAAGGATTCAGTTAGGTTAGCACCATTTTCGTGACCCGTATCTTGAAAATCGTGAGCTTGAAAATCAGTCTGACGAGCGCGTTCTGCCTGTGTTTTTTTACAGTGACGAAGTAAAATATATCTAAAGAAAATAAGAAAATTTCACAAAAAATTAAGTAATTTAGTTTAATGCAAGAACCCTTCCGCAGATGAAGGCCTCCTCAAAAAAGTCCTCTTGGGTTTTTTACACCGTAGCCATTTGATTTTATTATCAAATACTCTTCGAATTAAGGTTGGCCTATTTGGCAATGGAGTCGCCCAAAATTATGTATGTGTTATATGCAATGTCCATCGTTTTACGCAGATTATCGAGCGTAGAAGAGATATCGATCTCTTCTTCGCTCGATGCTTCTGTTGACGCATACACTTGTATAATCGACATTTTGTTGTCATGTATATTTAAGTTTAATAGTGTGACTCTATCTGAGATACCAATCAAGCTTTCTATGTATTTTTTGTGACAAGTTTATTAAAAAGTCGACCCCAAAATGGCCCCTTGTGAATCCTGTGTCACAGAGTATGCAGCTTTCAAATTCTTCTATCTTTGTGACAACGTGACGCGTTTACGATAATTCTACGATATCATATCATATTTTATATTTTATAATGCGGGTTCAGCTTTTTCAGTGTGCACTAGTTTCGGTTTGTTGTTGGTAGTTGTACTGGTGAAGAGGGTAGGTAGGCCTTTTATGGTTAGGCTTATGTACAATCAGTTTATCGTATTTTAACTTTGTTGCCATTCTCCCTCTCCAATTTCACTTGCTCTTGTAACTCTCTTCTCCAATACTTGTTGTGTAAAATCTTTTTTTCAAATAATATTAAGTGTCTTCTAAAACTTCTTTCTGTTTGAAAATGCAAAGCTTCGTGTCTAGAGTAGATAAAGTTGAAATTATTGGACGACGTTTGTCTCCTGATTTTCGACTTCTTTTTATCTCTTGTATATCCCTGGGTTCTATGTTAATAGTGAAAGGTTCATTTATAAAGTGGATGAGTTGTTTTGTAGATTCATGACTCTTCTATCTCTTCAATTTTTTAAAAAAAAAAAACTATGTTTCTCTGTCGGGCTGTTTTCAAGTCAATTTTTATTTCTTGCTCTTTCAGTTTTTGTTTCATCTTGTCCTAGTTTTCTCTCATTTAAGGAATCTTTCGTCCAGCTTTTTGTTGATATTTTGTGTTAACTGTCTTGCTACAGTTTCTCCGCTTTTTCGAATTTTTATTTTTTGGTCGTCTAAATCTTTTTGTATATTTTTAGAGCATTCATAATTTTTCCCATGGCTGGTCTATTATGACATAAGAAGGGCCCTCTTGTAGTCCGTTTTTGTACTATTTGATGAACGCAGACACTTATATATACCGGTATCAATTATATCAAGTCGCTTCGGTTAATGTGCAATAGATGGCGCGGCTCCAACTCTGCGTATTTGAGTTGATCTATACGAAGTTGCAAACCCGCATACCCGTGCGTACGAAGCTGTTGGTCTATAAGGCCTATGTTCGCTCCCGACTGACCTATGCTGCGCCGGCCTGGTGGTCTTTGATATCAGCAACCCAGTGCAAACGCGTTCAGATCCAGCAGAATCTGTCTCTGCGCGCCATCGTGGGGGCGGCTCGCTATGTGCGTAACGACGTTATAGCGAGGGACTTCAGGGTGGAGAGCATCCATGAGTTGTTTGTTTTGGCTCGGAAGATGTTCGACCGAGCCGACAATGGACCACACCCACACCTTAATAATTTTGCTCCCCTTCACGCTCGCCCACCTGAGGGACGTCCACTCCCACGCGAAATCCTCCTGTCGCCTCCTGGCCCCCGCGAGGGAAGAGGGCCAGCGACGGACGTACCAACGGACGGACGGACCAACGTAGGAATAGGTTCAGCCATATCTCGACGACGCGAAGTCGTTAAAGGACGCCCAAAAGCCGCTAGGAATAGCGGCACCTAAGAGCGGGGGGCGGTTGCCCCATTGAGTTGCTGCACGAGCAGTGGGGTTCATCCCCGAGGCTCGATCCCACACCTCTGCGCGGGGTGTGGACGTCCCCGATTGATTGATTGACGAAGTTGCAAATCATTCTAATTTGTGGTTATGTTTGGTATCCTACGTTAAAAATACTCTTTAATATGTCATTAAATTAGTTTACATTTTTCCACTGTATTATACTGTACTACATAAATTTTTGGTGTAAATAAATCCTTAGAGAATGAAAAAAAACCCCAGCAACGACATAGATTTTAATTGTTATTTAATTTGTTTTTCTGATTTCTTTTGTCCTTATCTCCAATATATGATGTTTTTCTCACTGTTCTTTATCACCAAAGAAAACACTTGAATTATTTCTAAGTAATAACATATTTTAAGTAATTGTTGTAATTAACACAAGGTTTTGACAAGGTTAACACAAAAAAAAATGCTTAAAAGAACACACTTTTAAATTAACAAAGTTTTTCATTTTTCGGTTTTTTCAAAAATTCTAGTAAATCACTTATTATTTTTATATAATAATTAGTTATATGTTAATTGTTTTAAAATTATATTTAAAGCTTATAAAGTTATACACCTACTTAGTAAAAAGTTGATGAAGTTGTATTTCTCCTTTGTGATATAATATTAAATATTTTTATAAGAAAAGCAACCTGTTATTGAGTTATCAGTAATCTTTGCATTTTTTCATAATAATATTATAAAACAAGCTTCTCGTAATATATAACATTTAAATAGAAACTATTTTCTTTAACAATCTTGTATTTCTTTCTTCCTACACGTTGATTTAAACCAGGGATTCCCAAAGAGGTCGATATCGGTTTCTCAGAGATTGACATAAACGAAAACTAATTTTGGGGGTCATTTAGTACTTAATAGATAGTTTTATTTTAATGACATGAAAATTACTTTTTTGGGGGGATTGATGGAGTTTTCGAAAAATTGTATAGGGGTCGATACTCAAAAAGTATGGCAACCCCTAGTTTAAACCATCCAAAAGGTTTCCCAATTTTAAACGATGTTTTTGTGTAAGAAATAAATTAAATTTGTTCTATAAGTATGTTTTATTTATTTTTACCTACATGAACTTCTAATCACGTATTTGTGTTTATTCATAAAGAAACCTTTTGCTCTAACACAAAGTCTACAGCGAGTTGTAGTTCATTTTATAAGGACAAGTCTGGCCACATATAAGTAACAGTACTTTGATTTCAGCGATGGGGTACTCCAGTATCAGCTTTTCCTTCTTAACCGCTTACAACGAGAGGCGGTTAAAATCGTCGATGATCGGGGACCTTACTGAACCGCTAGGTTCTTCAACCTTATGAAGGTATGAGTAATCTCTCACCATTTTTTTCTGCTTTTATTATATGAGTTTCGTACTCTGAGGTATTATATGAAACGATTTCTGTCGTTAAATTCACTACCATCCCACAAAGAAAAGTTCTATGCATAACCTATCTCTATGGAACCAGCTACCTTTATCGATACTTTCAAACCGATACACCATTGGAATTTAAAAAAAAAGTAAGCCTATACATTTCTCAAATACTGGTAATAAAAAATAATATCTGATGTTGCAGACATCTGTGGGTGGCGTTGATTACTTTGTCAGACGACCTGCTTGCTTTTCCCTTCCTATTCCATAAAAAAAGTTTGTCATACCGTGATTAATTCTGCTTATTGTCATTACACTAATGAAGGTCATACTGCTTTTTCATCAATAAAACAATGAATTCCTTCTTATCAAAGTTCAAATAATGAAATGGGTATTATTAATGCTAATATAAAACAACCGCCCTGGAAGGGCAGAAGGTATTGAAATTGATATCTTCCAACGTTGTGTTGGTCTAGAATAGGTTGGAAACCTATGATGTACAGTAATGGAGTAAGAGGAAAGTCGAGGAAAATTGTAGCACTTCCGGTTCTTGTCCCCTTTGGGACCCTTGGACTAAGAGTTGGTGGAATTGTTATATTTCAGAAGAAGTATTAGCCTAGAAGAGTTTAGTTACTTATGACCTATGTTAAAATAGTGGGCAGCAAGTGGGTGAGTGGAAGAGGGTTAGGATCTCCGGTTCTTATTACTCAATGAACGCAGCGCCGTAGCAAAAGAAACTATTCAGAAGGCGGTCTCTTAGGATAGTGAGGTTCTTTCTCAGTTGCATTAATCCATTTTGCACTTAAATACCATACTTGACTAATGAATTGAAAATATGAGTAACAAATATGAGGTAAAAAAAATGTAAGAAGTGGCTAGAAAACAATAACATACAAAACAATACAATAAATTTTAAATAATATCCATTTACGTTTATAGTTTATAATAAATTAACAATTTTTTATAAACTAATTATTTTCTTTCTAAAATGTACAAAACATTTTGCTTTGCCTTTACACGTTTGTTTTATTATATTTAAAGCGTTGTTGTGAATCGTGTGTGTGACAAATGACTGAACCTAAATTACTGTTTTTTGATATCCTTTTCTTATTCACATGTAGTTAATATTAATTGTAGTTAACTTTTTATTGTAGTGTATATACATTAATTTTTAATTTTCTTGAATTTCCCAGTTATTTCAACATTTCTGTATTACTTTTGGTGTTATTATCAATCACACGCGACAATCTACCCCGGGTGGTTGGGAGAAGCTGAATTAATGAAGTTTCTAAAGGCCTAGTCATCTTCTTGATTGAAGAACGAAGTTGTTTGAATTAGTTCTTTATAACACCCGGAAAACATAGGTCAAACAACAATATCAGGCAATAAACCTTAATTATAACCAAAGCATTCAATGCTATCAGTTCAGAAACAACCTTCAAATTGCCGTGACGCTACCTTCTATGTAAAGGCTTTTACCGTAATTCCATAATACGTGGATTAGGCGATTAGGTCTTTCATGCAAATATTTGACTGTCTCTGACGGATTCTCTGGGAAATGGCATCTCAAGGTCATTGATACTTTCATAAAGTCACTGTTGGTACCCATATTGCAATTAAGTTGACGTTTTAATCCTCTATAATTGTAATATTTGACTTTATGTTATTCGAAATTAGAAAAACTTATAACATTATGATTAAATTTTAATAAATACTTACATATCTTAACAGAAAAAAATAAAGGGTAACTCATAGCTTTATAGTTTCAAGTGGGAACTGACGAGAATTTTCACGCAATGTATAATACATATGATTCAAATATACAAAGGTACAGAGCAACTTCACCAGCAGAAGCATAGAGACAGTCAAATATTTGCATGAAAGACCTAATCGCCTAATCCACGTATTATGGAATTACGGTAAAAGCCTTTACATAGAAGGTAGCGTCACGGCAATTTGAAGGTTGTTTCTGAACTGATAGCATTGAATGCTTTGGTTATAATTAAGGTTTATTGCCTGATATTGTTGTTTGACCTATGTTTTCCGGGTGTTATAAAGAACTAATTCAAACAACTTCGTTCTTCAATCAAGAAGATGACTAGGCCTTTAGAAACTTCATTAATTCAGCTTCTCCCAACCACCCGGGGATAGATTGTCGCGTGTGATTGATAATAACACCAAAAGTAATACAGAAATGTTGAAATAACTGGGAAATTCAAGAAAATTAAAAATTAATGTATATACACTACAATAAAAAGTTAACTACAATTAATATTAACTACATGTGAATAAGAAAAGGATATCAAAAAACAGTAATTTAGGTTCAGTCATTTGTCACACACACGATTCACAACAACGCTTTAAATATAATAAAACAAACGTGTAAAGGCAAAGCAAAATGTTTTGTACATTTTAGAAAGAAAATAATTAGTTTATAAAAAATTGTTAATTTATTATAAACTATAAACGTAAATGGATATTATTTAAAATTTATTGTATTGTTTTGTATGTTATTGTTTTCTAGCCACTTCTTACATTTTTTTTACCTCATATTTGTTACTCATATTTTCAATTCATTAGTCAAGTATGGTATTTAAGTGCAAAATGGATTAATGCAACTGAGAAAGAACCTCACTATCCTAAGAGACCGCCTTCTGAATAGTTTCTTTTGCTACGGCGCTGCGTTCATTGAGTAATAAGAACCGGAGATCCTAACCCTCTTCCACTCACCCACTTGCTGCCCACTATTTTAACATAGGTCATAAGTAACTAAACTCTTCTAGGCTAATACTTCTTCTGAAATATAACAATTCCACCAACTCTTAGTCCAAGGGTCCCAAAGGGGACAAGAACCGGAAGTGCTACAATTTTCCTCGACTTTCCTCTTACTCCATTACTGTACATCATAGGTTTCCAACCTATTCTAGACCAACACAACGTTGGAAGATATCAATTTCAATACCTTCTGCCCTTCCAGGGCGGTTGTTTTATATTAGCATTAATAATACCCATTTCATTATTTGAACTTTGATAAGAAGGAATTCATTGTTTTATTGATGAAAAAGCAGTATGACCTTCATTAGTGTAATGACAATAAGCAGAATTAATCACGGTATGACAAACTTTTTTTATGGAATAGGAAGGGAAAAGCAAGCAGGTCGTCTGACAAAGTAATCAACGCCACCCACAGATGTCTGCAACATCAGATATTATTTTTTATTACCAGTATTTGAGAAATGTATAGGCTTACTTTTTTTTTAAATTCCAATGGTGTATCGGTTTGAAAGTATCGATAAAGGTAGCTGGTTCCATAGAGATAGGTTATGCATAGAACTTTTCTTTGTGGGATGGTAGTGAATTTAACGACAGAAATCGTTTCATATAATACCTCAGAGTACGAAACTCATATAATAAAAGCAGAAAAAAATGGTGAGAGATTACTCATACCTTCATAAGGTTGAAGAACCTAGCGGTTCAGTAAGGTCCCCGATCATCGACGATTTTAACCGCCTCTCGTTGTAAGCGGTTAAGAAGGAAAAGCTGATACTGGAGTACCCCATCGCTGAAATCAAAGTACTGTTACTTATATGTGGCCAGACTTGTCCTTATAAAATGAACTACAACTCGCTGTAGACTTTGTGTTAGAGCAAAAGGTTTCTTTATGAATAAACACAAATACGTGATTAGAAGTTCATGTAGGTAAAAATAAATAAAACATACTTATAGAACAAATTTAATTTATTTCTTACACAAAAACATCGTTTAAAATTGGGAAACCTTTTGGATGGTTTAAACTAGGGGTTGCCATACTTTTTGAGTATCGACCCCTATACAATTTTTCGAAAACTCCATCAATCCCCCCAAAAAAGTAATTTTCATGTCATTAAAATAAAACTATCTATTAAGTACTAAATGACCCCCAAAATTAGTTTTCGTTTATGTCAATCTCTGAGAAACCGATATCGACCTCTTTGGGAATCCCTGGTTTAAATCAACGTGTAGGAAGAAAGAAATACAAGATTGTTAAAGAAAATAGTTTCTATTTAAATGTTATATATTACGAGAAGCTTGTTTTATAATATTATTATGAAAAAATGCAAAGATTACTGATAACTCAATAACAGGTTGCTTTTCTTATAAAAATATTTAATATTATATCACAAAGGAGAAATACAACTTCATCAACTTTTTACTAAGTAGGTGTATAACTTTATAAGCTTTAAATATAATTTTAAAACAATTAACATATAACTAATTATTATATAAAAATAATAAGTGATTTACTAGAATTTTTGAAAAAACCGAAAAATGAAAAACTTTGTTAATTTAAAAGTGTGTTCTTTTAAGCATTTTTTTTTGTGTTAACCTTGTCAAAACCTTGTGTTAATTACAACAATTACTTAAAATATGTTATTACTTAGAAATAATTCAAGTGTTTTCTTTGGTGATAAAGAACAGTGAGAAAAACATCATATATTGGAGATAAGGACAAAAGAAATCAGAAAAACAAATTAAATAACAATTAAAATCTATGTCGTTGCTGGGGTTTTTTTTCATTCTCTAAGGATTTATTTACACCAAAAATTTATGTAGTACAGTATAATACAGTGGAAAAATGTAAACTAATTTAATGACATATTAAAGAGTATTTTTAACGTAGGATACCAAACATAACCACAAATTAGAATGATTTGCAACTTCGTCAATCAATCAATCGGGGACGTCCACACCCCGCGCAGAGGTGTGGGATCGAGCCTCGGGGATGAACCCCACTGCTCGTGCAGCAACTCAATGGGGCAACCGCCCCCCGCTCTTAGGTGCCGCTATTCCTAGCGGCTTTTGGGCGTCCTTTAACGACTTCGCGTCGTCGAGATATGGCTGAACCTATTCCTACGTTGGTCCGTCCGTCCGTTGGTACGTCCGTCGCTGGCCCTCTTCCCTCGCGGGGGCCAGGAGGCGACAGGAGGATTTCGCGTGGGAGTGGACGTCCCTCAGGTGGGCGAGCGTGAAGGGGAGCAAAATTATTAAGGTGTGGGTGTGGTCCATTGTCGGCTCGGTCGAACATCTTCCGAGCCAAAACAAACAACTCATGGATGCTCTCCACCCTGAAGTCCCTCGCTATAACGTCGTTACGCACATAGCGAGCCGCCCCCACGATGGCGCGCAGAGACAGATTCTGCTGGATCTGAACGCGTTTGCACTGGGTTGCTGATATCAAAGACCACCAGGCCGGCGCAGCATAGGTCAGTCGGGAGCGAACATAGGCCTTATAGACCAACAGCTTCGTACGCACGGGTATGCGGGTTTGCAACTTCGTATAGATCAACTCAAATACGCAGAGTTGGAGCCGCGCCATCTATTGCACATTAACCGAAGCGACTTGATATAATTGATACCGGTATATATAAGTGTCTGCGTTCATCAAATAGTACAAAAACGGACTACAAGAGGGCCCTTCTTATGTCATAATAGACCAGCCATGGGAAAAATTATGAATGCTCTAAAAATATACAAAAAGATTTAGACGACCAAAAAATAAAAATTCGAAAAAGCGGAGAAACTGTAGCAAGACAGTTAACACAAAATATCAACAAAAAGCTGGACGAAAGATTCCTTAAATGAGAGAAAACTAGGACAAGATGAAACAAAAACTGAAAGAGCAAGAAATAAAAATTGACTTGAAAACAGCCCGACAGAGAAACATAGTTTTTTTTTTTTAAAAAATTGAAGAGATAGAAGAGTCATGAATCTACAAAACAACTCATCCACTTTATAAATGAACCTTTCACTATTAACATAGAACCCAGGGATATACAAGAGATAAAAAGAAGTCGAAAATCAGGAGACAAACGTCGTCCAATAATTTCAACTTTATCTACTCTAGACACGAAGCTTTGCATTTTCAAACAGAAAGAAGTTTTAGAAGACACTTAATATTATTTGAAAAAAAGATTTTACACAACAAGTATTGGAGAAGAGAGTTACAAGAGCAAGTGAAATTGGAGAGGGAGAATGGCAACAAAGTTAAAATACGATAAACTGATTGTACATAAGCCTAACCATAAAAGGCCTACCTACCCTCTTCACCAGTACAACTACCAACAACAAACCGAAACTAGTGCACACTGAAAAAGCTGAACCCGCATTATAAAATATAAAATATGATATGATATCGTAGAATTATCGTAAACGCGTCACGTTGTCACAAAGATAGAAGAATTTGAAAGCTGCATACTCTGTGACACAGGATTCACAAGGGGCCATTTTGGGGTCGACTTTTTAATAAACTTGTCACAAAAAATACATAGAAAGCTTGATTGGTATCTCAGATAGAGTCACACTATTAAACTTAAATATACATGACAACAAAATGTCGATTATACAAGTGTATGCGTCAACAGAAGCATCGAGCGAAGAAGAGATCGATATCTCTTCTACGCTCGATAATCTGCGTAAAACGATGGACATTGCATATAACACATACATAATTTTGGGCGACTCCATTGCCAAATAGGCCAACCTTAATTCGAAGAGTATTTGATAATAAAATCAAATGGCTACGGTGTAAAAAACCCAAGAGGACTTTTTTGAGGAGGCCTTCATCTGCGGAAGGGTTCTTGCATTAAACTAAATTACTTAATTTTTTGTGAAATTTTCTTATTTTCTTTAGATATATTTTACTTCGTCACTGTAAAAAAACACAGGCAGAACGCGCTCGTCAGACTGATTTTCAAGCTCACGATTTTCAAGATACGGGTCACGAAAATGGTGCTAACCTAACTGAATCCTTCTATCCACTTCTTTTCCGACTTCTCTTTATCTAATCGCATAATGTACTCGAGGTAAACAAACTCCTTGACAACTTTTACTATCTGAGTTTAACATCGACGATAGTTAATTCTGGCTTAAGATGATTTAACTATATTAAATATTTTAATTGCATGTTGCAATTAAATTATTTGGATTAATATTATTATACATTATACAACGTAATTCGCAATTGAAATAATTGCAATGAACTTTTTTAATCGTTCTATGAAACAATTACAACTAAGAATTAACTTACCTATACCGAAATCAATGATTTCGAAAATTCTAGCTTCATTAGTAAAAAACAATACTTATTGATAAAAAACATTAATATAATTATTCATTATACCTATTATTTATATTCTAATATGTTTTTCGTTTGTGCAATATCGTCGATAGAGGACATTGACGATGACAACACATTTCAGTAAATGTTTCGGATATTAATGAGTTCCCCGCCGATTCCACCTGTACCACTAACGGACTCCACCGAGTGCTGGTCGTCTTCGCGAGCACATCTTTTCTTACTTGATGGAACCTATTTCAATTAATTAAGCAAAAATTAATTATTGTAAAAAGGTGTCATAAATAGTTTTTCTATTTCAATTATTTGCCTGAAGAATCTACGGAATATGTATGTATGTATGTCATGGTAGTGTGCATAAACTGTCCAAGAGAAGTTACGACAAAAACTAAACGATATCGAAATTGTACATCGAATTTTTAGGTATTTCTAGCGAAAACACAGAGGCCAATGCGTTAAGAATATAAAACCTACGTGAAACATAAAGAAACTGATGAAAACTTTTTCTTCTTCTTTTAATTGTTAGTTTTTATTTAAATTCATAAAACGATAGAGCTCTTGAAGACAGGGCATGACCCAGTATTAAGAGAGCTTCATAGAATATTTGACTGCCTTTTGTAGAGTGGCAGACCTTGGGTTATGTTCGTCATTTATGAGAAACTTGTTTGTTTGATAAATCAATCAATCGGTGACGTCCACACCCCGCGCAGAGGTGTGGGATCGAGCCTCGGGGATGAACCCCACTGCTCGTGCAGCAACTCCATGGGGCAACCGCCCCCGGTCCTATCCCCGGTCCGGTGCCGCTATTCCTAGCGGTTTTTGGGCGTCCTTTAACGACTTCGCGTCGTCGAGATATGGCTGAACCTATTCCTACGTTGGGTCCGTCGCTGGCCCTCTTCCCTCGCGGGAGCCAGGAGGCGACAGGAGGATTTCGCGTGGGAGTGGACGTCCCTCAGGTGGGCGAGCGTGAAGGGGAGCAAAATTATTAAGGTGTGGGTGTGGTCCATCGTCGGCTCGGTCGAACATCTTCCGAGCCAACCGGACCACAAACTCATAGATGCTCTCCACCCTGAGGTCCCTCGCTATAACGTCGTTACGCACATAGCGAGCCGCCCCCACGATGGCGCGCCGAGACAGATTCTGCTGGATCTGAACGCGTTTGCGCTGGGTTGCTGATATCAAAGACCACCAAGCCGGCGCAACGTATGCCTTATAGACCAGCAGCTTCGTACACACGGGTATGCGGGTTGATGTTAATATAGATCGAAGGAAAGTACGCGCTATTCACCACGTGTGTTACCTGTATGTGGTCACAGCGTGCGGTCGATGCGGACTCCGAGGTACGTAACTGTGGTCTCCCAACGTACATTCTGCCCCTGAAGCCTAAGTCGTCTTGGTAGTTTACCGTGGCCGGTCACAATGGCGCATGTCTTCACAACGTTGACAGACATTCGCCATGTGTCCAGCCACTCGGGTAGCAGATCCAGCAGCCTCTGCAGCTTCTATGCTGCCATATGGACCGAACAAGACGACGCGAAGAAAGCGCTGTCGTCGGCGTACAATGCCAACATGACGTCAGTTTCCCACCATCGCAGGCGACCTTCCAGGGTGGGGATATCATTAGTGTACGCGGCATACAGGACAGGTGACAAGCAGCTGCTCTGGGGGACCCCCGCTTCAACGGGATGCTTGGTGGAGTCGGTACCCTCTACACTGAAGAATTGTCGTTCCCGCAAGAAAGATGCCACCAGCCGCACCATAGAAGGCGGCATGATGATTTGCTCTAAGAGCTTAAACAATAGGCCCTCGTGCCACACCCAATCGAAGGCTTTCTCTATATCGAGAAAAAACTCCAACCGTGCGGCGACCGAGATTACGCTCGTTCGCCATGTGGTGTAGCACGTGGGCCAACTGAGTCGACGTAGAGTGGCCGCTGCGGAACCCGTGTTGCTCCGGCCTGAGAAGAATCGTTGGCCGGATATTCCACAGCAGCAGACGCTCAAATAATTTTGCGATATGCGGGAGCAGGGTGATAGGGCGATAACTCGCCGTTTAATAAATGGAAATATTCTTACCAGTTTATGTTGTTTATAGCGCCATCTATACTATCAAGGCATACACTTGACATAACCATCACACGACGTGGTGTCATATGTACTACCTAGATGGCAGAATACAAGACCGGATGTTTTCAGTTCAATTATATATATATACACACATATAAATACATATATTTTTAACATATATTATATATTTTTATGACATATACATATATTTTTAATTGTATTTCTCAATTTCAAAACTTATTATACATATTTTTTCATGAATCAAAGGAATATAATAATAGTAAATATAGATACATTGCAATCATACCCATACAGATTGACCTACATTTGAAGCCCTTGTGAAAGGATTGTGCAATAGACACCGTCATTTATTACACAACACATCGCATTCATAAGTAAATGTAGTCACTTTGCATCATTTACGTGATTTTTTTAAAACTAAATCGTATATTATGTGAAAAAAGGCATGAAGTACTTTTATATTTTTTTGTTAATATTATCAAATATTATAGAATTAAAAATGCGTAAAAATCATAAAAATATAAAAATGTATGAAATTAATACAATTATTTTGAAAATAGGCCGTGACACACTTTTTTAGAATTGGGTTAATTTCTCGCTGCCCTTTACGGATTTATTTCAATGTCAGTCATGAGTATAGTAGCTCTACTGAACCCGAGCTATGTTGGAATATCAAAGTGTAAGTGAAGTGGCCTAGAGACCTACATTTTGTGTTTTCTGAAGTATTATCCGTTTTCCGCCGGATTTTTTGAAACAACTCATTTAATGATTTCATGTAAATGATAAATTACAAATAATTCGGTCGAAAAAAATTTACTGTTCCGCTGAACAGTTCGTGAATAATGCACGAAGACTCTCCTAGAATGAGTGTTGCGCAGGGCCTGGCAGCCTCCACGAGCCAGGCAAAGAGTGAAATCGTTATGGAAACGGAATACAAAATGAATTGTGTCGATCCAAAATCACCGGAGAACATAGAAATGGAAATAAAAATTGCGTATGTTAATACTTCTAGCGGTACGTACGGCTAAACTCTAGCTATAATTACATTGTGTATTTTACATTTAATTTTGAGATATGATGTATATAAATCTTTGTAATGATGATAATGTGATTAATTTTAATATAAACATATTGTATCTTAAAAAGTAATTTACTCTTCAAAAGTATTGTTTTCAGCATTTGACGGTGTTGAGGGCTCTTTTTGTTAGAATGTTGGGGACATAAGGCCTGAATAAAATTCACTAACCTGTATTTTGTAAAAGAGACAAGTGATTGTATAATAATTACATACATTTACATTATACGTATACATAGAGGAGGCTAGAGGCTACCTGCTCGTGCTCGTACGCTCGGGTGCACAGTACGGCAACGTCGCATTAGCTTTTCGCGCTGCCCTGCAACGAAATGGGCTGTTTGAATCGGAGCTTTTTAAGTTTTTTTTTTTTCTATTTTATACTCGATCGATAATCAAATAAAGTATTTGATCCATAATTTGTTACAAAGTTCCTATAAACAAATCTTATCATCAATGTACTCAATGGTAGAGTTCGCTTTGTATTCAGTGGGTGTGCTGTGAGTACTGACTGCGACGTTGCTTTTTCATTTCGTTCGGTGTCAGTAGGGCATGTTTGCTGCGGCCACAATGCAGTTGAAGCACAGAGGACTTGTTACATGGTATTAAGTAAACATTGAACATGACTCAGCATATTTATTGCGATGGTTGAAATACACCTTAAACTATGTTATTGACATTTCTCAGACCTATTTCAAGGTTGCCAGACGTATGATTTCAAATACGCAATTTAATTTCAATTTTCGACTGCGCGAAAAATATATTTTTTTAATATTCTAGTTTAATATTTCAGTGTAATCACCCTGAAGTACAAACATCAAACATGCATATCGGACATTTATCGTATCTTTAAATCACCAAAAACTATCATAATTGTTTAAGGTATAAGTTAAACAATAATTAAGGTATTCTTGAAGTTGTCCAAGAATATTTTTATTTCGGGTAGACAGTGTGATTAAGAAAAGGCAACTTGAAAGAAGCCGAAACTAAAGGTATTCCAAAGATAGAGCCCCGACGGCTTAGATATTCTTGTCATAGTCATTAAGCTGAGAATTCTCTTTAGAGTGTAAGGAGGGTCGGTAGTAAACATCTTACACTGGCAACGTCACTGCTAACTAATTAGCCTTTGGAAATTTAAAAAGAAATCGTATTGAATATGATGATCGTTTAGTTTATCGACTTGAAGGACGCCTAAAACTGCGGGCAAGTCGTCTTCCAAGATTTGGCTCGTGCAGTGAGGATAGGCCCCGAAATCACGTTTTTCTTTACCCTGCAAACGTGGCAGGGTGAGAAATAGTTAGTCATTCAATTTAATAGGTTGCACCGCATGCAAATGTAACTAGCGGATGAAGAAACGAACCGCTTGTTCGCATCTTGTTTGTTGATGATTTGCTTAATACTGTTTTCAAAAATCTTTTTTATGCTGCGGTATATACGCATTTACGTCATCTTTTGCATTAAACGATAACAGTATTTATTTTAGTCTTGGACACTAAAATAAACACTTGAAGAAAAAAATGTATATTACCGTGAGTTTCTTATCTACGTTTAGTTCTGAAACTACGATAATACTTATATTAAAAATATTGCCCCAGATTATTTTTTGTCAAGTTTTAAAAGGTAAACAAACAAATTTATTAATTCAAAACGAACCAAAATTATTCAGTCCTTCTCCCATTGATCTCGTTGAGAGGCATTTGCCTTTTAAATAAAACACCTTACGTTTGTAATCTGTCAGGCAAGCTCGCGGCTTACTTATATTTTATGCAACAGAATTTCTGTTCGATGCAATGAACTATTTCAAAACAAAGACCTTTAATGCCTATGAAGTTTGTTATATCAGATTATTTTTTTTTTCTCTTAATGTATGTCTAAACTCTGATATTTTAAATAACCAGGTTTAAATTAATCTTTTTTGTCTGAAAGTACGAATCATAATTTTTAAGGTTACTTAAAATTAATGTTTAACAAAAACTGTATAATACGTTAATTCACCATGGAATAAACACGTTTGTCTAGCAGATAAATTAAGTAAATTCCAACTTAAATGAAAGGCCATATAGGCCATTACGATACATACAAAGCGCCGAGCGTGCGCTAATCTACTTCATCTAAAACAAATTTTTCAGACTCGTCACGTCTATATGAATTAAAGTTTTGATGAGATATGATTAAAATAGTGTTCGTTTTTTCCCAAGAGAGGAGTTAATTATATTTTTTCACAACTTATTTCATATTTAAGTCTGGTCAATTTCTTTAAGTCAAGTAGATTTTATCATCAGGTAGATGCTATTATCCACTTACTGGTATTTGCTCCCAGTACTGGTAGTTGTTAACAACTGGACGAACAGATTTAGATGTTACATCCCGGATCGCCAAGGCTAAAAGTACCTTTGCATGTCTCCGCCCCGTGTGGCAATCGAAACACCTCTCTAACAGAGTGAATCTTTAACACTAACGTAAAGACAATTCTGCTGTACGGGTGTGAGATATGGAAAAGTACGAAAAAACTAGTACGCAAACTCCAGGTATTCGTCAACCGCTGCCTACGCCGAATCTTAAAAGTATATTGGCCGACAATGTCATGGTCTCCAAAGAAGAGCTGTCGAAAATCAGCAAAGAGGACTCAGTAGATGTCCAGATAAGTCGAAAAAAATGAAGATGGATAAGGCATACTCTCCAGCGCCACGCCAATCATATTCCTTAAATAAGCCCTCGAATGGAATCCGCAGGCGAAAAGAAAATGTGGGCGCCCAAAACAAACTTGACGGCGTACTGTGGTGGCCGAAGTTCAGAAGATGGGCTTATCTTGGAGCGAAGTAAAGTGAATGGACTCCAACAGATCGAGATGGAGAAACATCGTGTTCGCCCTATGCCCCACCACTATATACGACTTAGGACAGATATATGTGTATATATATATATATATATATATATATATATATATATATATATATATATATATATATATTATATATAAATATAGTATTAGTATAGTAAAGTATAATTGTTACATTAAATTATTTTAAAATAAATTATAGACCGCCAACATTATTTTTAACATCAAATAAATAAAAAGGTTGTTTACATTCATATCCTTTTTACTTTCTTCTTTATCCTTATTACTTTGTGATATTCCAAAGCTACCACCGTTTCGTAAGGAGGTTTCTCTGATCGGACAAGAAACTGCGAAAGAAACTCCGCAGATACGTCATCTTTTTAATAACACTAATAATCTAGCACTATACAAGTTAGGTTAGGTGGGTTGCACATAGTATACAAATTGTAATCATCATCAACAACAGCCTGCGGCAATCCACTATAGGACATAGGCCTCCCTCAAGAAGTGCCACCTAGCCCGTTCCTCGGCTTCACGTATCCAGTTACTGCCTTGCGCAGATCGTCGGACAATCCAGTGAAGGGCCTCCCCACGCTATATTTGCCAAGACGTGGTCTCCACACCAGCACTCGTCTGCTCCAACGAAGACTTTTGTCTTTGAGCTCTGCGGTATGGGCGACGGGAAGACTTGACGAAGTTTTCTTAATGCTGTCCATCTTAACTGAATCCTTCTATCGGCTTCTTTCTCGAAGTTGTCTCCACCCAATCGCATGATCTACCCGAGGTAGATATACTCCTGGACAACTTCAAGAGTTTTACCATTGATGATGGTCGGTTGTGCATCCAAATGATCGTTGACCATGACTTTTATCAAAGTTCATGGTCAAACCGACACGTGAAGAGGATTAATTTAGGCTGTTCAACATCTCTAGCAGTTCTTGTAGCGATTCTGCCAATATCGTAAATATGAGACGTACGTGTGAAATGTACTCACCGATCAAGTTTATACGACGTCCTTCCCAGTCTAACGTCTTGAAAACGTCTTCCAGCGCATTAGTGAACAGTTTCGGGGATATGACATCCCCCTGTCTTACTCCACGATGCAACTGGATTTGTTTTGTTTGACTGACCTGAACTCAAACGGACATCGTATCGGCGTTGTATAGACATCTCAATACCTTGATGTATCGATGATCTACCTGGTGCCGCTGCAAGGCTTCCATGACATCAAAAAAACGTGAATATACTTCTGACAGTCCTCTCTTGATGTTAATCTTACACTGCCTAAAAAATTCTGCAGAGACCGAAACAGGTAGAAATCTGAAGGTGCAGTCTCAGGGCTGCGTGATGGATGCATTAACACCTCCCACTCAAACTCTCTTCATTTTTGATAAGTGGCTAAAGGTGTGTGGTCTAGCGTTATCGTCATGAAAGACCACACCTTTTTATTAATCAGTTTCGGTCTATTTTTTTCAATTTCTTCTTCATCTCATCAGTTGTTAGCAGTAGAGATCCGAATCGATGGTTTCACCCGGCGGTAAAAGCTCATAATGAATAACGCCCTTCATCACCTTATTGCGAGTTAAACCTGGTTTTGCCACACCACGACCTTTTTCGCACATTCTCTTCGTACGTGATGCACTTTTCATCACTAGTTATTTATCTCTTTAAAAACCGTTCTGTTTTATTACGTTTCAATGAAAAAGAATCGCATATGAGTTGCACATTTCATTAGGTTTCTTTTAGTGAGCTCGTGTGGCACCCAAATATCGAGCTTTTTTGTATACCCAGGTTTTTTCAAAAGGGTCAAATCTGTTGTGGTCAATTTCCAGTTCTTCAGCTACTTCATAACTAATAGGCCGATCTTGCTCCATTTAATAAATTTTTAAAATGTATCGTATTTCTTTATTAGATTCACGCATTTTGAAAGAAAGAAAAACAAATGAAAATAGCTGGAAACAACATTTTACTTATTTGTTTTTTTTAAAAAACCTTTTGACTGCCAGACATATTTAGAGCGTCTTGCACTGGGTGCCAAGGTTTTATTTTGAAAAATACATGAAAGTTTACAAAATATAATTCTATTAAGTTACTGATATATAATATTGTAACAGCATTTACAGTAATTTTTATTGAAAAAAAAAAACACTACGAGATAACTCGTAGCTGGCGTCACTAAATAAAATTGTGCTGGTTGCCACTACGAGATATTTCGTAGCATGCAGTCAATGGGTTACCATAACCAGTTGAGACACCATAACCAGTTGAGACACCATAACCAGTTGAGACACCATAACCAGTTGAGACACCATAACCAGTTGAGACACCATAACCAGTTGAGACACCATAACCAGTTGAGACACCATAACCAGTTGAGACACCATAACCAGTTGAGACACCATAACCAGCCACTTCCATAGAGTTCAGCCAAAGAAATTTTATTACAAATTTAATAAATACTATATGGGAAAAGACTTTCCCAGACCTAATAATTAAAGTTTTTTTTCTATGTGCGCATTTATACATGTGAGGTTTTTTCCGTGTGATTAAATCCATGTCCGAATATGTAATGTAAGCTTATGTAACATTGCGCTTTTTTCTGTGCGTTTATTTCATGTGTGCTTTTTTCGAGAACCATTCGGAAGAATATTTCAATTCGAGTTCCAAGTTTCGATAACTAGGTTTATTGTTATATGTGATGATTTCACTAGGCAGTAATAGCTCACTCAGATTGTCTTTTGTCGGTGAGAACCATTATACAGAATAACACAGTGTGATGCTCTGAAATATATAATTAGTACTTTGATTATAATTTTTTAATTTAGTGACAACGATGAAGTGGTTGATAAATTTGGTGGTGATCGTATTTCAACAAGAAATTAAAATAGTATTATATTATCTGAGTTTATTATTTTATTTTTCAAATTTCTGATTATGAATTATAACTATCCGTTTGAATGATTGTGTAGTAGAACCCTTATCGTGACAACCTGTTTCACGCTTCGCCGGTTTTTTATTTAATTGTAATCTTGAATGTAGAGCAAGGTTGGTTCATTCCACTACATCGAAATAGAACAAAATAACTTGAGACATATATTTTCAGTGTTTGCCGAGTGTTCGACTCGACTGATCTACTCCAGTTGTCTATTTATTAGTTAATATAATATTATCACATCACGTTTCCCTTAATTATGTCATGTACATTGATTGTGATCTGAAGTTTCTCTTTCTATTTTATTATATTTTTTTTATTCTTCTTTGTATTTTATTATATTTTTAAGAAAATTGGATTTTTATAATTAGAAGCAGCGATGTCAAATTATAAGTTCAAATCTCAACCATTTAAGCTACATTCGCTAAATAAGTCCAATTTGTATTGAAAGGTAGCGCTAAATATCCGTTAATGATTTGAGGTATTTAATATCTAAGATCAATTTCACTTAAAAAGTAAACATGATATACTATTTATTTAATGCTTCACAAAATGTTTGTGGTCGAGACAACCAATTCTAGAGAAATATTACATGTTCTAGTTTTCACATAAAACTATATTTATTTCAAAAACGAACGTTGTACTAACACTAGACCGATTCTGTAATCTAAACCCCAGCCAAATTCAGAAAATAATGTTTAATAACAAAGCGTTGCCTGGCAACTAATGACCTGCATATATCGACAGCCTTTTTCTGCCGTACAACTTTTAAATATTTATTTTTTGTGTATAATTTTAAATTATTTAATAGACAAACTCAATTATCTTGTGTAAATTGTTTTTCATACTTAATTTGTATTACTTACAAGGTAGGTAATAAATGCCTTTGAAATGGAAAATTTTAAAGCCAAGAGAAGCTTACGTGTATTTTAAAATATTAAATTAATTTAGATACTTATTTACTGATTGAAATAGAAGTTTTTAAGAAAAGAAATTTATTTATTATTTATACAACCAACTACAGAATTTTCTCGTTCATACGATGATTATGAAAAATAGTTAGATCAACAAACATTTAAAGTCAAAATTTAAAAATCATCAAGAAATATAATTTTATTTAGAAAGATAAGTCCAAAATAGCAAAAATATTGTTCTTACCTGAATAATAAAGGTGACAAGTTCAAAGAAAAAAAAATTGGTTCTCAAGTTTTAAAACAAGATATTGTTTTGTTATTACAGTTTTGTAAATCAATTGTCTGTAATAATCTATAATAATAATTGTTATTAAACATGTACTATGTAATGTGTAATATTATAGACAATAATAAAGATTTGTAGTACGTTTGTTGTGAGGACCCTAAAATGGTTTATTTACATTTATGCTTTTCGGAATTTGGCTAAGATATAGTGAACCACCTAGCTTTACAGTGGAATTTGTTTATACCCTCACGGGCTAAGATATTGACTTGTAGCGTATGCTTTAATCAAATGCACCGCACGTTCGGATGATAATACATCGTTAAGGCGATGCGTATCGATAAAATCAACGATTGTTTTAAAATTAAAAACGCTAGAACTATTTAATTTATCCAGCTTAAAATATTCAAAATTAAATTAAATTTATCGTTCTTTTTCTATTTTAAATATTATTGTTAATTTTTTGTAAAATTTTAATTGTCAATCAATAAGTGCCTGAAAAAACTTACGTTACATAAATATTTAAATTTTTTTTATGGGATATGAGGGCAAACGAGCAACCGTTGCCGGCCTTTTAGGTATGTATAGGCTTGTTTTTTGAAGGTTCTAATGTCGTATCGGTTCGGAAAGACCGCTGAGGGTAGCTGGTTCCACAAACTGGTGGGGCGTGAAAAGAAGTTACGAGAGAAACGCACCATAGTAGATCGCCCCTCATCCAGATGGTGGGGATGAAATTTTCCTTTACGGCGAGTTGAGCGGTTGTGGAATTCGGCGGCGGGAATTATTCCAAACAATTCCTCGGAGCACTCCCCAGGATAGAAGCGGTAAAAAATGCTGAGAGATGAGACATATCTCCACAGTGCGAGAGAATCAAGCCGATCGGATCGCACGACTTTGAATACGGTCAAATGGATAATTGGATAATTTATATACCACACTTCATCCACCACAAATTTTTTTTGAATGTTTACTAAAACAAAATCTATATTTAACCATCTATTAAATAAAATATAGGTAACGTATTTCGATGTTTGATGACCTAAGATTTTTCTTGTAAACTACATGCAAAATAAATGCATTGTTAGTTGGCACATAAGTCACACTGAACGAAACCAATTTCATATGACCCAGTTTTGCGATGTTGTGCACAATCGCCGCTTTCTCGAGATAGAACTGGTTTAGGTTAATCTTATCTAAAGATAAAATCTTGTAAATATAATGACGATTTATCGAATATTAATACGTTATTCATCTATAATTCTCCCTGTTAGTAATACGTTGTAAAGTGTAAATATTAGTACCTACCTACCTTATGCAGCGACTTGTGGCGGGAAGTCACTTCTCTTTAAAATCTGTAGGAACGGCAATTGTCACCATATGCATATACCTGACAGGAAGTTGTATTAAGAAGACAGGACTATTTGGACTTCTTAAGTATATAAGGCACCACCTTTTTAGGCAAAACAAGTTATTACATAAATATTACACTGTAAAGCAGCAAGAGCTCAATTAGTAGGGATTTAGCTTACAATTTATGGTTGTGTTTTATTCTATCATTGCACTATTGATGTGAGCCATTATTTTCCTCAGTTGGATTATAAGATTGGTTAACAAGAAGTCTGATAATATCAAAATATCTATTGTTCTTTTATTTCAAATACAGCATGTATTTTTTACTATATAAATATTAAGATAACATTCCTTTTTAAACAACATTATTAAGTTTATTATGGTGTTTTAGTTAAAAATAATTGTAAATCTTATTTGGATGATAAGAAAATACATGTGGAAATTATTTTTATTAATATAATAAAACTATTATTTTTTAGCTTTTAGCTACTTAAAAGAAACGTTAAGAAAAATCTTGATCATGTCGTAATGAATATGTATAATATTTTTTTTTCCTGCAGTCTGTATAGTAGCTATAAAACATACAAATATTGAATTTAATATTAGACCACACTCGTTTCAACTATTTAATAAAATATTTCTGATGATTGTCGAACTGTCCCGATGACCTGATATACACACTGGCGCCAACCAATATGATACACTTTTCACACTGAAAATTTCCTAATTTAAGTTCATCGTAAAATTTCAACACATAAAATAATATGTACCTACCTATTTGTAACGATACAATGACACAGAGTAGACGGACAATGACAACACAATGCCTTTGTTCAAATCATAGGACCATTATAACACAAAATTTTTAACGATGTAATTAAATTTCATTTCAGCCGAAAAAATATGTTTCCTGGCTTTTACTCTTCTCCATATCAATATTATTCTAGTGCTTTCCTAATAGTATGGCCTCAGTTTTTTATATTCTTGATAATTTGTTAAACGATCTGTATTCTTGATTCGAGCACGCGTTACTAATTGATCACTTTCATCTCATCTTATTGAAAATAACTACTATAAAATCCACGAATCCTGTTAGTTAGTATTCAGGAGACAATTTATGTCTGTAAGTGTTGACATGATAAAAATTGTATAACGTTTCGAGTTGCTACTACGAAGTTTAGGTATCGTTTTTGGCATATATATATATATATATATATATATATATATATATATATATATATATATATATATATATATACATACACATACACACACACACACTCTTTGCATTGACTAAAAAAATACCGATTCTAGGATTTGGGTGTTAAAATAAATCTACGACTGTAATTGCCATTGACTGTACATGACAATGATATGTTATTTTTTAATAAAAAAATTAACTCTATATGTCATTAAAATAATAAAATCTTTGTTCATGTTCTAAAGAACATGAGCAAGTTCGAAAGAACTTAGATGGTTCAAAAGATTTTCATAGATAGACTACGGAACGCCAAAAATGGCAAACTAATCCATCATAAAATAAATTCAGATTTGAAATGGAATAATATCGCAAATTAATTCATTTGACCCGAAAATTTTGCAAAGCGCGCGCGTTGTGTGCCCTCGACTTTTATGTACATACAAATGATAAACGCGTTTGTGATGACGCGGGCTGTCCGTTTGCGCAACTCTTCTACACGTGTGTTAGCTTTTACTATTAGCTCCTTTGTCTGCTCCCCGCTCTTAGATTGTTATCGTAATGACACAGAAAAAGTCTAGGCTTTTTAGGACACGAAATAAAAAAATGAGTTTACAATTTTTTAATTGTTGTTCCTTTATTTTTAAATAATATCATAAGTATATTTCAATAATTTTAATTAATTCGATTCTCGCTGACTTGATTCTTGAATGCTTACAAATGGTCTTGAGGTACGTGAATTTGTTTGTCAAGAAACAAAATAACGTACAATCTCGTAGAGAAATGCGCATTATTATAACATTATTCGTGGCATGTCAAATTATCAACTTCTGATTTAGATCACCCTAGACTATTTTTTTGTCGTAAATTTGGAAATAAGGATGATATAATCTTAAAACGAGGCTCAATTAAAAATATCACTTATCATTTTTATCATAAGTTTATTAATAGTAGACTACTTCAAAAAATATATAAGCATAAAATGTAAATTGTAATAACTGATGTCACTATTGTGTCGCTTACATAACTAGTAATAGTTTTGCTTATTTATTTAAATTGAGCTATGCTTACCCACATTAAAGGCGTTCGTTTCCCACTGTGTCCAATTTCACTGTTTTGTCGTCTTGCAAAATTCACTTGTTTAATACTCATATTTACTTTTCATATTAGAGCAATATAAACCTAAGCTTAATAAGCAAATCTGAATATCCACGGATATTCAATTACAATAATAACTTTATTATATTCTTTTACTTAACGTTTGTAAATAAATATCCGTGGGAAAATCAGAAGTCGTTGGAAAACAATAAGATTTTTTTTAGTATGTCGAACTATCAGTATTTTGATATAGCATGATGTTTGATGATTAAAAGTTTTATTGCATATGAGCAAGCTTTATTAAGTCTTTGATACCAGCAAAATAATTTAATCTATCATAAACAATTTTTCCTTTTCAAATAGAATATCATCCAGGAAATACTACTATTATCAGCTTACGGTATTCAACTCTTACTAGCTCGATCTTCGGCTATACGCATGTAGTTTCTTCCAGTCACCTTACGCAGATTTTACGAACTCACAAAGTACGGATCGTAAGTCCCGAGCTGTTGCTGCTTATGAATGAACGCCTTGCAATGGTGCCAGGTAGATCATCAATACATCCAATGCCCGTCCAAAGCAGTCAGATGAAATAAATTCATTTGCGTGGCGTAGCGATACAAAGGGATGATGTAGCTCCAAAACTGTTTACTAATATGCTATAAATCGTTTTAGTCATGCTAGATTGGAAAAAATGCAGCACAAACGTAAACATTGCGTACATCCACACTTTGCCAACGATGTGATTTTGGCAGAATCGCTGTATTATAGTAGAATTCTTAGAAATGATGAACAATCTATATGAATCTACCCCACGGTTCATTTTGGCTATAAATTGGAATAAATACCAAATTCATGTTCAATGACTATATTGAGCTAGAATCGATGGTAAGACTCTCGTAGTTGTGCAGGAATGTTTATCTCGGGCAGATTGCGCGATTAGATGCAACAGCTTCGAGAAGCTTAGTCTATTCCTCGCCTATACCTGTATTAGAGATTACAATCCCGCATCTTATTCAGTCCCGCGGGATTACTCAATACTATTTATTTCGATTAATCAATATTACTACTATAAGTAATTAGTGATCTGTTTTCTTAGATTACACTTTAAATGTTTAGCATAGTTTTAATAGTTTTGTTTAATTTTATCCTACTCCTAACAACAGTTTTATATTTTTAATTCAGTCGTATTCATATAATGACCAATAATCAAATCACAGCTTTCTCTTAGATAGAGCTACTCGCGATTTACACGAAAGTTATAGCGCCAAATTTTTAATTTGCGGCATCCGCGCTTTACCTGGCAGGATCCAGTGTGATCCCGTTTTGTGTGATTGCAATCCTTAACCTTTATGTACTTGTCTGTATTGTAGCTATCTATTCTTGCCTTTATTTATGATGACTGAAACGTAGACATAGTCCGTCTAATCATGCTTAAATTTATCTATAGGGGCGGCTAAGCTTAAAAGCGAACAGTAATTAGTTAGAAAGCTGTTTTAACTGAAATACTTTTTTGTATGAAATGTCATTTATTATTCGTATTTATTATATATCTAACAACATTTAACATTACAGGATATAGACATAAAACAAGTCCAATTTCAACCCACGCAATGTGTTATTAACGACAATATACCAAAAACTTCTTAAACTGTATTCCGATGTTTTGAAAGAAACTTAAACGCCAAACACTTATTATTTAATAACTTACTTAAAGTTTCAAGAACGACGATCGATGTCTAAGTCATGTTAGGCAAGACGTCGCGTATTACTTAGAATATCATAAATATACATAAGTATTTGTTTTTTTATGAAAATATAATTTAAGTGAAAAAATACATATATATTATTCAAAATATATGTATTTCTTTCACAATTAAGATATATTTTTATAAAAAAGCAAATTATAGCTACAACTTTTGCCCATCTTTCTGGCAGGGCTCGAATATTGTTCCGATAAAAATGTTCTACTTTCGAGGGTAACCACGAATCAAGCCATTTTTTGATGTCTTCATATGAGGAGAACTGCTGATCAGCAAGATCATGTGCGATCGAACGAAACAAGTAATAACCGGACGGCGCGGCTGGGGAATATGGCGGGTGGGGTAGGACTTCCCATTTGAGCGTTTCCATGTAGGTTTCAACGGGATTGGCAACATGAGGCCGAGCGTTGTCATCCAGTAGAATCACTTTTTCGTGCCTTTGCTAGTATTTTCACGCAGTGCTCGGCTCAATCGCATCAATTTGATACCGTTCCCCAGTTATGGTTTCGTTTGATTTCAACAGCTCATAATAAACAACACCGACCTGGTTCCACCGATTTATTTATCTGGAAATAATATTATAAATATATATTATTTCCATATAAAAATATTACTACCTAAAAGTTCCAGAAGATTTGTTTTAAAATAGTGATGGCAGCGTCCGGTTTTTGTGTATTCAAAACGACAGTTTGAACACTATCTGTGTCAAGGTACGGATCGTCTGTTGCGCAAACGGTTTTTTAATACTACGCTCGATTGCGAGGTAATTAATTCGATTCGGGGTGTCGCAATAAATGATACTGGCTGTAATTTTCGTGTATTTGAATTATTAGTCGGAGTTTTAGATTCGGCTTGTTCTGGTGATGAAGGTCAGCGTTTTGATATTAATATTCGGAGGTAAAACATGAGTAATAATATGTGCACGATCTTTCTCTTTATCTGCTGCATTGTACTCTTAAATTGTCCAAAGTATAAAATAAATGTACAACTTTTTGACACCATCTTTTGATATTTTTTGGTCAAATATTTCAAATCCAAACTATTTCTTAAATTTCAGGATACACAATATCCCTTTCGATCATTAAATATCTATTAAATATTACATTTTTTTATAAATATCAGGGAGCATTTTTTAATATTTTAAGTTTGAAGCTACGTACAGGAGCTCTATATTTAGACCGTAAGAAAATTAAAATAAAACGGTCCGATAATGTTCCCTTAAGAGACCAGTGGCCCTGCTCTCGATAGCTCTCCTTAGATGGCTCAGCAGCAGACTAGGTCGAGGAGAACAACTACGGAGTCAGTGTCATAACATGCTCCATTATATGATACTAAATGTTGATCGGTGTGCAGTGCCGCTTTTGTTCCATTCGTCAGGTTAACTCAATCAACAAACGAAGAATTAGACTGGCTCATCGTTTACAATCAAACAAACGTGTAAACGGGCAGTTTTACTAGACGAACTGTGTGGTCAGTTGTATATCGTATTCATATGTATGCATCGTGTTTGTTCAAAGTTTGTTGTTGCGCTAATGGCCTTATGCCTCAAGGCATCCGTAACATAACGTAACAAAACCATTTAAATATACATACATACATATCGTTATGCCTGTTTCCCGTAGGTGTAGGCAGGGACCACAGATCTGCATACGCTACGATCCCGGCACATCTTCCTTGCTTCCTCCACACTCATCCGTCCTTCCTCTCACATTCATCGTAGGGAAACGATTCTCCGTTAGACGCTTCTCGCCCTCATGGGAATCAGGCGATCCACGTCGCCGTCATTTTTTAACAAATTCGTCATAGTGAATCCCAAGAGCCGCAAGGGAGGATAGAGGTCAGCTTCAGCAGAACCCAGGATGATAGGGATATGATACTACTGCAAAGGAAGACAAGGAGTGATACGGTAGTAGCTCGAGAGGCCGGGATCGCGTACCCGTGTACCAATACCATAACTACCGGCGAACAGGCGCCTAGGCAAAGATACTCCCTGACCATTTAAATATCTTAAGTATGAACGGGATAGTCATACTCAGCTTAGCATATCTGACATCCTGAATTTACCGTGATATGTCTTCAATTTAATCCGAAATAATTTACAAACTTCATAAAACAATAGGTACATATTACGATTTATATTTGGGATAAATACGATAAATTTAATAAAATTGAAACTGCGCATTGGGCATATGCACTAATCTCCATGACGTAGAGTTCCTTAAAAATATTTATTCTTATTGTGAAATTACATATAGTAATTAATTTGTTAATTAATGGCTCAGTGGCGGGGTTGCTGCATACGGAGTCAATAGTCGCGGGTTCGATCCCCGCATCGGGATAAATATATGTATAGCCTGCAGATACTTATTCCGCGTCTGATTACTCTGCAAATCCGCATTAGACAAGCGTGGCGGGTTAATGTCCGTTCCTTAAGAAATGAAGAGGCTCGTGCCCAGCTGTGAGACATTTTGGCCTGTGAAAAAAAATAATAATATTTGTTGACACCATAAGTTAACCAGAAATTGTTTTCTAATTTAATTATTGATACTGTCAAATTATTACTAAATTATTATTGTATTCAATAATGTAATTAATATTCTAAATCTCTAACGACTGCTCACTGTCACTAAGTAGTTTTAGATTAATTAAGATTTGTTCAAGATATTTTACCGTTGTAGTGTTAGCGATGCAGTCTCACCAAAAATAGTATTACTAACTACATTTTATAGAGCCTGTACTAAATCTACTATACTTTCCTATAACCATCCACCAGGCGACTCGAAAAAGTTTAATTATAAAATTATAACAAAACGTTTGTAATTAATAAAAAAACAATATTCAATACCCTTTATATAAGACATCTGTACAACCAAGTTTTTACTATGGCTTTCTATAAATGTTTGTAATAAGTATAAAGGCTATGTAGAATTCAAATAAGTCAACAGTACTTTATCAAATTTTCTATTAAAAGAAAATAATTTAAAGGTGAAGATTTTCCATTAGCATTCAATTGCAAGTGTATACGATGCATTAATTTATGTCCTTCATGCTCCATAATACAATCTAACTTGGAGGTCTTTTGGCCTCTAACAGCTCTATGACATGCGTAGCAAAGATAACTTATAGTTACAAATAAATATTGTTATTTTTTTAATTATTCAGAAATATAATATATATATTGACGACCAATTGACTCAGTGGCGGGGCCTACGAAGACAATAGTCGCGAGTTCGATCTCTCCGCTTTGGAATAAATATACATATATATGGTCTATAGATATTTATTCCATGTTGTCAAAAATATAACTGCCCGCGCTCAACAGTGGGACATATATGGGCTGTGGAAAAAAATATATGATTATTTTGGGCATTTTAATTATGGTAGAATGTTTTCTTAAGTTAATTGTATCCTTACATGTCTATTAAATTCTTTCTTCTGTTATATATATATATATATATATATATATATATATATATATATATGTGTGTGTGTGTGTGTGTGTGTATTGGGGCCCTGTTATAATTATTTTTTTTATAATAATAAAAAAAAACAATTTAAGGATATTAAACCATGACAAAATATTAACGAGTGTCACCGTATGCCATGGCAGCACTAGGCTGGTTCTCTCCACTCGAAATCACCACCTATCTCCGAGCGTAACGTCACACTTCTCGCCGACTACAATGGCGCTCGACCTTCGCCTACTTACGCGCTTGTTCGAATCGAGCCTCAGCACGTTCTTTTCAAAACATACGTCTACCCTTCTCGCTCTTGCGGACTTATTAATATCGGTTACAAAATTTTAACGTACCATTGGTATATTGGGAATAGATTTAATAAATATTTATGTACTTAACAAATTTAGTATACAATAATTTGTATTAATAATAGAAATATTATACTTCTTGAAATATTTTTGTAAGGTTATTGATGTACATTTGACTAATAAGTAATTATTAAATATAACGTCATATAAACTATACTATGATAAGAATACAGTGTATACTCCATTTAACGCCACGATATAAGGACAAACTCCTTAAAACGTCGAAATTATTTGACTTTGGTTAACCTTATTATGCATACAAATAATACTTTATAATATCACACCCTCTCTAAATAACGAAAACAATACATTATTGTAGCAATATCACTCAAATATATCACTAAACAGTACTTTCTACGTTACTGAAATTAATAAGAACTGCAGTTGTGTATATTCTTCTTTTCGTTGTCTAGAACAGAGTATGAAAATGATGTTGACCTTCTCAAATGAAGTACTAGAAACTCTGAATTCCGTGAGAAACAAGGAAATGATGAAAATGAGACGAATGATCTTGATTACTATTAAAATATTAATGTTTGTTGTTTATAAATTTTATACGTGTTTTAGTAAATATTTTTTTTTTCAAAGCTTATATATGACCCACTGCTGAGCACGGGCCTTCCCATTTCTGAAGGAACGGATGTTAACCCTCCATGCTTGTCCAATGCGGATTGGCGGGGTTACCAGACTCGGAATAAATATCTGTAGGCCATACATATAGTTATTCCTATACGGGGATCGAACCCGCCACCATTGACTGCATGGGCGGGTGGGCCCCGCCACTGGGTCAATTGGTCGTCACAATAACAAATAATACAAAGTAAGTATTATAATAGTATCGACTTTTCTTCTCTCTATTTAACGACAATTCTCAAAAACGCCATAAAAAGCGCAGTACTTTAATTATCGTTATATAAAATATACAATGTATATGAACTTTTAGTAACAACTAAAATGTTTAATGATTTTTATATTTGCGTATTTCAACATACAACGTTTGAAGTATTTCATTTGAAATAAATGTTAGTAATGTAACCTTATAAAATATTTATATAAATATAAAATATTATTTTTAATAATATTTATTTATATTCTAATAGTTATTATTTAGTGTATTAAACAAATTTGTTTTACTGGTTTTTAAAATTCTGAGGAGCTTACTAATGTATAGCTATTAGAAAAGATTGCCTTGTGACTTTTGTATTTTATATAATATACAATTAGTAATTTGTAATCATTCGTTTCTAATAATAGTGAAAATCGTTGAAGCATATATAACAAAAATATGTAACGATTTAATCATTACCTTGTCTAGGAATATTATTTATTTATTGTAATTACAAAAAAAGTTTTACAGTAAAAAAATTATTAAATTCAATTTCCTTTAACTTTAAATTTCATTAATTGTAAGCGTTAAGTTACTAATACGTGATAACATTAAATATTTAACATACGCTGCATTTAGAACTAGCAGTGCATTTGTGATGTCTTTACCGGTACAAAATGCAATATGAGGCGATATAAGCATCTGTGTAACCTACATACTCTAAGTGTCAACAGTGTTTCTGTTATCCTCTGTCCTGGATTTTATGAACTTGACACACTTACCGCTCTATATGGATTAATAATTAATTTACAAGTATATAAGTAGCTTATATGTCTGCATACTATACATGTAATGAAAACGTGTTCAGACAGACACTTTGGCATCTACAATTTTACCCTTGATACACAAGGGTAAAATTGTAGATGCCAAAGTGAAACTCGCGTGTGCGTGAAGTTTAACGTAGAACTAAAATTATAGATGGCTTCATGAAAGTCACCGACATGGTTCTTCGGGTTAGCTAACTCCATTGGCTATGGGCTCGTGTGCCACAAATGGCTGAGACGTTCCCCGACTAAATGGAGTTGACTGGCGTACACTGGTTGCTTGTAGCCGAAGGTCGAGAAAGGCGCGTCTTGAGGGAAGCGTACCAGTGAACTGCAAGCTGATGATGACTAGTATCACTGTTTCAATGATCTTAATCTAGGTCTCCTTTTTAGCAAAATAAAACAATCCCATTTCTGATCACTCATCACATGTTCAACAATAGAAAGCTATATTCATAAAGAATATCTTAATATTTTTATGTTATTGTTTTAATTGTGTTAGAATTAAACATATGTAAATCTATTTCTTTAATTGCATATTTTAATTAATAAGATATATAAATAATTAAACTCATATGAGTTTAATTTTAACGCGCCCAATCAGAACTTTACTGTCGTATTAATTGTTAAAGCTGCTTCATGTATATATTAATTATTAAAGCCGCTACCGTACAAGCGTTCCCCTGGAATCCGGTGCGACAAGGGCATCTAAACATTGCATACCCCCGGTAAGCGGAGCGGTGTGACTCCCGATGACCCATTTCCGTTGATCTTGACCTGACCGACTTACATTCTCGTGTCCTAAATTCAGTATTCGATGCAAATAATTAAATTCCGTGAACTAGAAATAGGCCTTCTATTGAAATGAATCGTCTTTTATAAATACTTCACGTTACCCATCACCATATAATATTGATATTCCTACTATTAAATTATGAATACTTAATCTAAATTATAAGTGAATTTTATATGGTATTGTAATTACTAAGTTGTGTTTCCGTGCCGATCGATCTATATCAACTGCAGAAGACGATGAACAGTAATACTTCCGTTAAATAATCTCAATTCTCGGTAGTTTATATCCCCTTGACCTACTTTTGTAAACTTGGCCTATATTCATCCCCAGGCTCTCATTGTCATTTGTGTACCGTGTCACATGTACAGGTGGAATAGAAATTTAATATAATAATTTTATTTACATTAAATAAGATATAATTGATCGACATACGTAATATCTAATGTAAATTTCTATAGCTTTAAAAATGCTTTAGAACCTGTAAACTTAACATGATCATGATTGAATATGGGAAGCAATAACTATGTACAGGTTATGTTACAAGTTATTGTATATTTTGCCATAAAGGACACCAACAATTGTTAAGATTTTATTATATAAATTAAAATCTGTAATTCCTTTGAATACACAATATTAATAAAATAGTATTGGTGTTGTTCACTAAAGATATATAATTTATTGGCATGGTAATTTTCAGTAATAATTTTCCACAAGCTATATTTATTAAAATAGGTAACAGAGAGGATAATATCTTGGAGAGACAAATCTAAGACGATGATTAAGTAAACTGGCAAAGATGGCGCCTCTCGGTTCATTTGTTTTAAGCGTACTTATTAAAGCATGAAATTGGCCTTGACGTACTCTAATTGGATACTGAACGCTAGGGAAGCTCCACAAGGAAATTCTAGTTTACAATATAAAATAGAGATAGTAAACGAACCTTATTGCCTTACTATTTGTACCGATGATAATTTTGCCCGAACCTGTTAGCATATGGTGTCGTTAAATTCCTGAAACATCAAGATCGTTATCAGTGTAGTAAGTCTAATAATGCGACTTAAATGTGTGTGTTACGGCAGTAGGTTACTACAGTAATTTTGTTTACAGTAGTTGTTTGTTGTTATATCGACCAGAAATTATTGATTACGCATTTAATTTAAGCAAAACCTTAAATCTATTTATTTATTGCGTTAACTTTAGTTTTATAAAACAGAAGAAATGGCTGCCTTCTGGTATTGGTTGATATATTTAAACAAAAAAAATAAGGTATTAGTATTTGATATTTGAATACTATACTAATTAATTTAAAAAATTCACTAAGACAGTTTGGTGAAATGGAAAAACGTGTGAAATAGCAACACATGTGTTATACTACTTCAAATATATTTATTTTACGAATTTCCCAACCGTTCAACGATATCAGAATACCGCAAGGAAATCGACGAGCATTGCAGTGGATTGACTCTATTTGGTTTAAGTTCCAAATAAATCCAATAAACCCAACGGAAAAACACACATTATTAATTTTCTGTTATTGTTTTGCTTGTCGCGGATCTTAGCTAAGTAAAACTTTTGACTGTCCATATATGGATTGACTCTAATTATCATTTTCTTGTAATATCAAATCAGCGCATGGGATGCGTTTAAATATAGCTTGGCAATGAAAACGCTTTAAATGAAAAACCTTAAAAATTATTATTAATTTTAATAAAAATTCGATATCTTTTTTGGACATTTTGTTTAGTCTATTAGTTAGTATATATAACACGTTATTATTAAGCAAGTATGAGTTGTAAAAGTCAGCGAATAAATTGTTGATGTGAGAAAATAACACTGATTAACAATATACTACAGAAACTTAAGTGTGTCGAGGTCACTGCAATCTTATTAACTGCAGTAGTGCTAATTTAGTATTTAATATTTCATCATATTGCATAAAGTGCATCAACATGTGGATTGTAGGTGGGGTGTGTGTTAGTATTTTCTACCTAATATTGATTTTATTGCTTTCTTTGTAACACTTTATAATGTTTTATTACATTTTCTACATCCGGTTTCATAATTTTATTGTCACGGTGTGATCTATGTGTTTTTAGAATATCCAGCATAAAGTAAAAACCTAATTTAAAAATAATAAAGGGGAATAATAGTACATACCTCAGACCTTAGAAAATGACGTATGGGAAAACTCTAAATGACTAATCAGCACAGTATACTGTGTACGATGATTAAACAGCTGGCAAAAATAGCAAGTGTTTCAGAACTACGCCTTTTATAATTTTAAAATCTATCGTCTAAATCTTTTTGTCTTATAAAATAATCATTATATTTTATTTACGCACAGTCACAAATTGTATTTGGATATTTTAATAGTATTTCTGCAATATTCCATCAATTGTTGTTGTTTGTTTAGAGGCAAATGTCAAGGATAAACTATGATACGTCAATTTCGCAAAGATTCCCTATGGGAGAAAGTATTTGATTACAAATTTGCTACGAAAATAATAGAATCTTGTTTCTTATTTAGTTTCCTTATATTATAAGAAGTTTGTTTCGATGTTATTGCTACTATTTGTGGCCACAGATCTCATTTTGAAATTATATTATTTACATTATATTATAGCCATTGAGAACATTATGCTTATACACATATGTCATGATAATTAAGAAATATTATAATTGACCCAATACATTAGTAGCAGCATCTGCGTCAATAATTAAACTGCGGACTTTTATTTAGAACTATTCAAGATATAAAAACAATCCTACGGTACATCATCTTTGTGTAATTCCAATGGTTTAGGCAGCGTACGCCAAGATAGCTCTCGGAGGCCAGATTTTTTTTCCAACTTAATTGACATCTATTGTTATATTACGACCAAAAAAATTACATAAAATCATTACAAATTGTAGCCTATATGTTATTCCGATGTATAACCTATATTACTGTAAAGTTTCATCCTAATCCGTGCAGTAGCTTTTTCGCAAAAGAGTAACAAACATACATACAAACTTTCCCATTTATAATATTAGTAGGAATTAGTAGGATGTGTGTGTGCGCGTGTTTGTGGCACGGGGAAGAGTCCGAATCACAAACAGCCAAAAAAGGCAAACTGTCTCATTGATTGTGGGAGTATATAAGAGTTCATTTAAAGATTTAAAGCGAGAAATATTCCGAAAACCGTAATAAAGCGTAAAAAAATCCTGTTGAATATACAGCTATTTTCTAAGCGTTAGATTGTATTAACAAACGATATGTAAGTGTATATCATAAACTCGCACAGAATCGCATACGTAGGACGTACCAAGTGACCTCGGCGGACCAAAAGCAGTACCACTGTCACTAGGTAAGTGTGCCAGTGGGTCAGTGGGGCACGCGTCATCCGCGACCATGCCCGCCCCTCACAACCCGCGCGCTCACCTCCTCCTTCCCTCCGCACCAAGGTCCCGAGAGATTGCAGTCGACTTTGCTCAACAAATCTGTTTTCTTTATAGGGCACAGTGCTGCTAAAATCACAAGACCTCTTGTTTAAGGCTTCATCTTTAATGCACAATTAACGAAGTTACCTTTGGTACGATGTTTTATGCAAAGACTTAATATATTTATTTATTAGTTTTATATTATATACGTTAATTGTGCATATATATATATATATATATTTATATATATATATATATATATATATATATATATATATATATATATCTTTGTTTTCTTTTTAATAGATTTAACCTACAATATACAAAGGGAAATTAAAGGAAACATTCTGTTTTAAAATAGATAATAGTAGTATAATTTAAAATCATTTTTTATTCTCATTTATATCGACATTTTTCATATAGATTTTTCTTTATTAATTAAGCATACATAGCTGCTTAAAATGTATCAGTATCCTTCGAATAGGACGTAAATCATTTCTTTTCTTCAAGTTATACTACTTAACTACACGGCATATACATCGTCCTAGATTATTGGTTTATTAATGTATTATGTAAGTGGTTGAAATTTGAAAGATAAAACTTCAAACACTCATGCTAACATGTGAACATCTATGATACTAACCTTTTCGCGACGAACAGTGCCTTTTGGCGCTCGCCCCGAGTTGTTATTATTAATAATATTATTGTTTGATTGGCGTGCTGGTCATCCGCCTCAAAAAACTGACTAACGAAATCGGTTCCCCAAACCGCGTTAGGAACGACTTGAGTAACGCGTTGTCAGCGCGGTTGGTCTTCCAATGTCATGCTAGCTGCATGGAGCGCAATTGATTTCTAAGCGCTCCATCGCGAAAGTTCCATAGCCACTTTTTTTATAACTTATATCATTATTTTCTTTAACATATTATTAAAAATTAAGATATATATCTATCGTTTGATGGCCCCTTTGCGCTTTTTTTACAGCTTGGCGGCACAAACCCTGTGTTGTACGCGTAATTACAAAACAAATATCACATGTACGAAGTACACAACCCTCAAATCTCGTTTCCGAAACCCTACTCACTGCTGCACTATTCATTTCGTCGAGCCTCAAAAATACTTATAAAAATAACTTAGCACATCAAACCTTGTTATAGCGTTATATGTAGCGAGATAGTATTCATTGAAAATGGCTCACTAAAGGCGCAAAGGTATCCAGCGCGGAGCCCCGACCTTTACCCTATTGAGCACGTCTGAGACCTCTTAAAAGGCGAGTACGATCTGTCCAACCACTTCCACAAAACATCAGGGAGCTTAAACGTGTAATCTCGACTGAGTGGGAACATAGTCCACAGGACACCATCAAAAGCCATAATTACTCCAAGGAAAGGTCATATTCGTTTATATTTATTAATAGTCTTTTTTATTAAAACACCATAAAAATACTCGTAGCCTTAATTTCACTGTACCCATAAAAATGTTAATTTTCCCCACGGATTTCTGTTTACATTGACTAAATCACCGATTCTAGGATTTAAGTGTTAAAAAAAAACTAAAAAAAGAAAATTAAATTTCTAGTTATCTAAGCTAATGACATATTAAGCATATTTATATTATCCATAGAAAGGCCAGTGACTGTAAGGTGCCCGTTTTTTTGGAAAGTAGTTTATATACCCGAGCCAAATCCTGAAAAGGATACTTAATAACAAAGCGTTGCCTAATAACCAACGACCTTCTTATATAGACAATAGTTTTTCTGCCAAATAATATCTGTGAACCACATAAATTGAGTAAAAGGCTATATCTTATCATTTCCACGCTACGAAAGTCATTATTGTTAAAATAGAACAAACAAAAAATGTTTATCGTCTGATTTTTCTGTAATAGTTATGTATCGTTCGAAAAGTCGTATCGAAAGTTGTCCAAAACCTATTTTTATTGTCTTATATTATTTAAATATATATTCATTTAAATATCCCAATAAATTTTACTATTGGATCTTCTTACATGTTTAGTATTCAGTAGGTTCGTACAACTGTTGCCCTTTGGCGAAATTGAATTTCAATATATCTTGAAAGTAGGACAGTGCTCGAACATGTTGCAATATGCTTACCAATGAGTGTTTCGCGGAGACATCGTATCGGACGTGAAAAATTATCTTCTCACTCTTGTTGAAAAATACACTGAAAATTTATTGTATAAATTATTCAAAGTATCCCGTAACGCAATAGCGAAATGTCACAATATGTTTTATGCACACGTTTCTCAATTGACTTTTATGGTTCCCATATTTTCCACTAAAGTACATCTATCTTTACAGGAATAACTCAAGATATAAAATTTATCCAGTAGAAAAAACTATTTTAACCATGATTTTTACACCCATTGATCATTAAAATTATATTCAGTTCTATTAGTCTTTTTGATATACCATGGTAAGTTTCCGAAGAACTGTGATAGAACACGACAAATATAAAGAATTGACGGAAAATCCACTTTGTCGTGGTAACTTTTGAGATCTTGTCTATCGTCGTAAGTTATTAACTAGTATATATGGTCTGTAAAGTAGAATGGTTTCATTGCTATTAAGTATAAGAAAAGGCTATCGCCCACTGGTCCGCAAGTATGGATGTTTATAAGTTCTTAAAGTACTACATTTTAATGATCAATATTGATATTCGATAATTTTTGCTGATTATTTCCAAATATAATAAATGCATAATTGTAATGCTATTTCCACTTTTACCTAATTCATTTTCTCAACATTGCAATTGTTTCGATGCCAGTTCGAGTTACACAATGAAAAAATTACACATATGTATATTTCTTTATTTACAAATGAAAAAATCTTGTAATTAAGTTGTACAAAAACCATAAGAAAGCTAGAGGTATTACAATATTGGCCTGTATGTTTATTTATTGTGGGCCCCTAAGTAGGTCAACCTATATCTTGTATTATATATGTTTTTTTAATTAAATAAATTGTACATTACATTACATTATCAGCTAAGGGGTTAGTATTCGTTAGCCAATCGCTCAGTTGACCTTGCTAAGTTGAGCAAGAATCGTCACCTACACTCTAGTCTTCACCTACGCTTTGTACACTGCGTTTGGTTTTTAATGAACATAAAGTATTTTATTAGTCAGCTACACAAACAGTCACGTCTGCTATGACAGGTATAACAACAAGCGAAAGAGTTTAATATTTTTCGTTTATAGTACATATATATGCACATATATTTCACTAGAGAACTTAGAAATGAAAATATTTATTTTCAGTCTTGTTTTGAGTATTTTCTTCTAACACAAATATGTTTAATTTAAAAATGCAAGCGTGTCACCTGATAAAAAGCAAACAACGCCGCCCATAGACAGCCGCAGTGCCTATAAGAAATGTGTAGGCTTGTTTTTTGAAGGTTCCAATGTCGTATCGGTTCAGAAACACCGCTGGAGGTAGCTGGTTCCACAGGGTAGCGGTGGGTGGAAAGAAGTTTCTGGATAAACGCACTGTACTTAATCGCAATTCATCCAGATAGTGGAAATGAAACGTTTTGTGGCGAGTGATGCGGTAGTGGAATTCAGCGACTTGAAATTATTCCGAACTATTCCTTGGAGCACTCCCCAGGAGCACTCCTCTACCCTCAACGTATATGGTCAAGAGGAAGTAACTGATACTGTGGTGCCCCAACCCAGAGATGAGAACAGTATTCCACGTGCGGCCTGACTTGTGCCTTATAAAGTTGCAGGCGATGAGTCGGTGTGAAATACTGTCTCTACACTTAGCTTCTTAAAGGCCAGTTTGGCCTTATATTCTAGGTGGCCGAGAAACTGAACTTTTCAAACTTATCATTATTAACCTGACACAGTCCACTATTATACGTAGGCCTCGCCACACCAATCTTCAGTTTCTTTTAATTGTTCGGTTTCCGGATAGATCTAATTCATTCAAATCTAATGATAGTTGCTTTAGTTTGCTATTTTGAAGAGATATGTAGGTAAATTTAATTATCACTAGGATTAAAAATTATATTATTTATAAACAAAAAAAATGTTAACAGTAAAAGTAAGTATTCAAGTATACATTACATTATTTAGAACCAAGGACTAACTGGAACTGGTATTGTCGTTAGTGTATGCCATAGCTTTTTTTTATATTTCTAACTATATCTATTATTAATAATAATTAATTTTTACATAATAATACCTTTATTAATCATCTTTAATTTTGTTTCCATAATATGTAAAAAAATCATATATGACTCTTTATTGTATTATGTTTTGTCATATTGTAAATAAGAAGTACGGTATTTATTTTCTTGAGTATTTAACATTGCTAACCAATTTTTGAATACACATTCACACTGCTGTTCACAACTAGCAATTTGATGTCGATATATATATATATATATATATATATATATATATATATATATATATATATATATATATATATATTATATATATATATATATATATATATATATATATATATATATATATATATATATATATATATATATATATATGCATATGTATGTGTGTGTATATGTAAACCTTAAAGTGAAATTCTTTAAGTCAAATCACCACTTTCCACTGTTTATTTTACTAAACCGCATTGCTCTGTTTCTACAGAACAACCTTGTGCTACTTCGTGTGCCTTATGTTCGTATGTCTACACTTTACGCTTTGATTGCTTCGTATTGATTCATTGAAACTGAAAAGCCGTCTAGAACATTAATCTTTATGAGATATTACGACTTCGAACTGTATATATGTAGATTCTGAACTCTTTCCTGTTTTATTCATAACAGTAGTTACACTCCTAAGCGTCTGTATTTAGTCTTCATGTATTTTCGGACTCGATTGTGAAATTAATAGAAATTTCAATGTAGATTGTAAGCTCTATGATGTTCTAAATTTATATTCAGGGTACTAAACAAATTATGTAAATGTATCAAATCGATAATTTTCTGCGTTTGTGAAAACCTATCTACCTATATGTGAATCAGTTTCTTTTTTAATAAAACCTATTTATTTTAAAAATATCTATATTAAAATGTATTGCTTCCAAGTACGTACAGATTAACTTTCTTTCTGTGGCGGATTTGTCTTTTTTGAATCTTATCCACAGGTAAAACTTTAAGCATAGTCGTCTTAGCTTTTTGACAAAGTTTGCTTTTGTGAAACAGACGAAATCAGTAATCACGTCTCGGTACGAAGCTAACGTCTTTGGCGTCTGGTTAAAACGACCACTGCTCCAAAATACTGCTCATTCCAACTATAACATATCCTGAGATCTAGAAACGAAACTGGTTGAGCAGCTACTCAAATACTTACATACATATGTCAATAACTATAAGTTCATTAAAAATTAGTTAAGAGTCGTTACATAAACACATCGTTGTGATTAGTATCAAAAATAAGATATAATATCTACTTTTCCTCAACATTGGTCCAGTTATAATTTAGGAGAATTTACCACATATTAATTAAATTTATACCAATAAATATAAAGATTATGTTCAGTCATTCATAAATTTGTTCTGATGCTCAATCGTTTTTGCGACAACCACTTCAAGACTAATTGCCTCTTTGATTGTTAAAATGAACTAACAAACTTTGCACGACTTTGCGACGCAGAAATCCAAAATGGATCTTGGCTTTCTAAAAGATCTTATGCCACCGTGCCCTGTCTCGCGCCACCTCCTGCTAGTTACTAATTTGAAAGTTGTGTAAATCAGTCTTCACCTCTCCAGCGGTACCTGGGGCGACCCACATATGCTTTCTTGACCGCACGATCCTCTCCCATGCTCTCAACGTGGCTCAGTAAATGGAGTCGGTAAGCCTTAAGCTCTTTGATTACTTTGGGTTGGGCCACCAGATGCTCGATTTCGGTATTTTTACTACTACGAAGTCGTCGGTCAGCTCACCTTCAAAGGCAAACTGCCTTGCAATGTGGCAACTTAAATCATCGTGACTATTTTGTGTGGGATATTAAAGTACCCTTGAATGGAATACAGTACGTCTCGATTCATACTGTCGTAGGCTTTCGTCATAGTCACAAATAGGGAGTGGATACCCTGGGCATAATTCCACATTTTTTCCATCAACTTCTTCAATAAAAAGATTTAATCTTATAATGCTTCGATTACGGCGAAACCCTCACTGATAATCGCTAATGACTTTTTCCGCGTAGGGTTCAATCAATGTTATTATAGTCTTTTCAAAAGCAGATATGACATAAACTTATAAGCAGTTGGAAGCAAAGTAATCCCTCGATAATTTGTGCACATCTTCTTGCAGCCTTTTTTATGGAGAAGGCTGATGATGTTTGTATTCCATTTCTCCGGTTGGCGCTCGTTCTCCGTTGTGCACATCTTCGAAAGAGAATGGTTCTGTTGTGTTCGGGTTTCCATATACTCTCCTGCACTCATAATGTCTTATACTTTCGTCTTCCATTAACTATTTTGTCACACTCTACTGTCCACCACTTTTCCTCCTCCTCTTTTTCCGTTGACCAGCACCCCTAAGTCCAATTTCTTTTGCGGTGATTTTCATCTTTTCCCATATCCTATCAATGTCATCGTCTATCTGTAGACCTCGGAAAGCGTTATTTATTTTTATTGAAAATTTCCGTCTTAATGCCTTATCTTTTAAGTTGTCAACATTAATGGACTCCTCTCTTTTCGGCGTATTTCTTCTGCAGATACTAATTCTGACTTTAACCTTCACTCCTTACATATTATTAATAAATTATTATTGTTATCGCAATCATCTCCTCTATATGCTCTAACATCATCGACTATGCTCTTGTATCGATCATTAATAATAACGTGATCAATTTGGTTTACTGTCCGACCATTAGGCGATTTCCAACTTTCCTTATAGATGTCTTTGTGAGAGAACATTGTGCTGTGCCTTTTACGTGAAGTTAATGAGCCTGATACGATTATCGTTGGATGTATCAGTGTAGACTTTGTTTTTTGATGGAAGGGGTAAATATCTCCTCAAGCCCTACTTTTGCGTTGAAATCGCCTAATAACATCTTCACTTCTTAACTAGGCAATTGGTCGTACACGGCTTCAAGTTGGTCATAAAACTCATCCTTTATCCGTCATCTGCTTGTTCGGCGTATGCGTTAATGATAATGCACAACCTATCTGAGACGAGATCAAACCGAATCACACTATTTATAAGCTTTTTATTTACTTTGAAACCCGTATCATGTGTACATGATGACTGTTATCAAAATTAATCACCTGAGCTGCCATGGTTTACTATAAAAGAAATTTCTTCAGCTTCTAACAGCAATATAGACCTTTTGTACTTTAACTATACGTAAAATAGTATATGAATAGTAAGTGAATATAAAAATGGATAAACCCCAGTATTTTGCACTGTGAGACGGTATCTATTGGGTTGTCACATAAATTCGTTCGTATTTTGGCGGGCAGATATTGACGCCTATAAGACATATTGTAGTGTACACTGTGGCTACTTTTTCGTCTAAAATTTATTTAATTTCGCTATTTAGTTTGTGACCTCATATATAGTAAAATGGAAGAGAATTGTCGACATATCTTATTGTCTTATATTATTTTCGAAAAGGGAAAAACGCAACCCAAGCAGCGAAAAAAATGTGCAATGTCTACGGGGCATCTGCAGTTTTACAAAAGTGGTAATGACCAGGTTGAGAAGCGAATAATTCAGCTTTAAAGATTGCGAGCGCTCCGGACGGCCTGTAAAAAGACGATGAATATGTTTTCACCATAACAATGCGCGATACATCTGTAATCACCATACAGAAGTTGGTAGGGTTTTCATGACATATTCTACCTCACCCGCCATATAGCCCGGACATCGCACCGTCCGAATATCTTAATGGAAAAAATTCGTATCTTTGGACGACATAAAAATTATTCTTGAGAGATTGTTCGAGAGCAAAGACGTCGGGCCAAAGTGATATAAAATAATGGACAATATAGTTACTTTGAGTAAATGTTAAAAAACCGAACGAACTTATGAGACAGCCCAATAGTCCGTCATAACGCTCTACCTGCAATTAGTTGACTTCACGTCTCCGAACGTATTTCCTGCCAATTTTCTAACAAAGTGTTCCTTCATAACAGTGCATTTAGTAAATCCAGACTAGAAATTGGAAATAAACAATATATTCAGGGAAATTGATAACAAAATTTAAATTAGGTGTTGTGTTCGACAGATTTAAAAACTACTAAGCAACCACATATGCTACTAAGCTACCACAGTTAAAAAAATACGTGTGTATTAATATGTTGATACACATCGATGTATGCAAAGTTTCCACTCGAAAGCGCGGGCGCCGCGCCGCATCACTCGCAGTATTTCGTAATAACGCTAAAATCGTGGTAACCAGGCCAAGGCTCTGCTTATTTACATGCACGTGAGAAATACTATTCTCGTTTAACTTATAAGAACGCTTTTGTGTTTTATTTCGTGTGGTCAACCGACAAATATCTGTATCCATTACATATTGCTACCTTCAAACAACAATGTGTATCTATCGCTTAATATCAAAAATCAATCTTACTCTTTTAATCCTCTTGATGTTTCAAATTAGCCACAAAGGAATCCTTTTTCATATTATAGTTAAATAATATCTGTAGTTAGTTATAGCTTATACTTCTCTTTTCTTAACATAATGCATACTCAAAATTGCATTCACTAATATTTAATTTAGTTTTTAGTATTTAGTTTTAACAATATACACATACTTTATTATTAATAAATAATCATATTTATAACAAATATTATTTTATAAAACATAAAAGTCCGCCTGTCGTACATTTTGTGCAAAAAGTTTAAATAAATACATTAATACACATTATACCCGATCAAACTGTTCAATTAATGACGCACACTGAAATGAAAGTGGACTTTTTTATATGTAGATAATAAAAGATCGCCTATTGTTGAAGAATGTAAATAGCGTCGTAAAGTATAATAATTATTAATTAGGCTCAAAGTTAACACAAACCAATACATAGATAACCTAGTTTTACAGTGACATATAAATTAATTGCAATTACTTTCGTTCTATTAACAACATCAAGCGATTGTGTAAGTAGATATCTACTACCGAACGACTTGTAAATTTAACACACATTGCTTTAATGTGGGTTTAGGTGAATCCTATTATGGATATCGCGTTTCCATATACCTACGTATCTATGTATTGGTGGGATACCTATAATTGTCTATGTATCAAACAAAATCAATTATTATATTTAACTAACGTTGTCCTTCCCTGAGCCAATTATAATCAGGATATATATATATATATATATATATATATATATATATATATGTGTGTGTATATATATATATATATATATATATATGTATATATATATATATATATATATATATATATATAATATGTGCGTGTGTTTGTGTTTGTGTTTGTTGTATGTGTAAAGAGGTTGGATGTCCGGCTTTCAACATTCACCGAACGAAGCGCAAGTAACATAGTTACTACTCCAAGTCAGTTTTCGGCGAGATAATGGCGCCTTCCCTGGTTCATTCATGGCGGCTTATTCATTTTACCAAATATAATTTTCTAAAAAAGTTGCTGCTTTGAAAATTTTCAACAAAATTACGTCTGGCTAAGTAATTCTTATTCATCACCATGTAGTACATGGTGATGTCGGTTTTTGCGCTTTTCAGTGGCCACTCGACCGATGCGGGAGCAACATGATCTTTCACATTTATTGTGTGTATATATCATCCACTATATTTAGTTATGTAAACAAAACAATCAGTGATCATATAATTTCTAACAAAAAGTTTTAAATGTGAAACAGTTTTGGTAAATTATAAAATCCTTAAACTGCAGTTTTAAAGAAAATAGTTTTTGCAGCAGAAATCCTTGTATTATATATATTCTCGATTTTGTTAGTGCGTCTGTAAGTCTTCGTGTAATCTTTTGATGTCATATTCATATAATATATTTATTTAGTTGAGATGGTGGGTCATAGATACAAATATACTAGGATCCGATAAGAGGTGAGTTAATCAATATATTAACAAATTCTCTATTTGTATTTAAAAAGGATTCCTATTCATAATAAAGTTACAAAAATGAAAATCACAATCTGATGTAATGGTCGAGTTATTTAAAAATAATATTCACTCATAGCACCGTTTTCTGTAAAAGACAACGTCTGCCAGGTCAGTTTATATAAAAAATTTTAAAAACAAAATATTTTATTATTGTGTAGGGGAGGCCGGGCTAAAAGTTCCGTTTTTTAGTTAATCACAATTTCTTAAAAAACCACTTACTCTTCTCTACTCTTAGTCAGGTGTTACTTTGCGGAAATCCATCACTATATGGACAGTCAAAAGTTAATTTAATAATGTGTAAATTAATAATGTGTGTTTTTCTGTTGGATTAAGTGGATTTATTTGGAACTTAAACCAAAAAACTTACCGAAAATCGGCCATCAATTCTCCACCCACCAACCACTATACACAACACCAAACACAACTACCACTTTTCCATCTTGTAAACGATACGTGTTTCGGCCCAACACGAGGCATCTTCAGGTATAATAGACTCTACGGAAGACAACCGAAAAGTCAGTTAACAACATATGTAAATTTGATATTAAGAATCTTTCTTTGTTCATGCTATGTAAGATTTTTTTATAATTAAAATTAATGTATCAAAAGTGGGAAAGTAACAATTTGCCTCGGCTTGGGGTAATTGTTAACAGGCTGGGGCAAGTTGTTAAGAGCAAATTTTAGGGATATAATTTGTAAAAAGAAAAACTGGTTTAAATTAGTCCATAAATGTATTTAAGATCTAATCAACAAAATATCTATTTAATAAATCAGTCGTTTATATTAAATTTTCTGTTAACTAAATGTTCATATGTTTTAACATTGATAGATATTATGTACTTAAAAATGTAGTGATCGTTATACATTATTTAAAAGATTTAATAACTAAATCAGCCTTTACAGTTTTGTTTAGTCTTTAATCGTAACAACCTAAATCTTTGACTTAAGTAATAATAATGGCACTTATTTAAGCAAATTGAATTTAATTAATTATCAATAAATTCATTAGAGTCACAGTTTGGTCAAGTGTATGTCAAAAAGTCTTGATTTTTTCTGCATCTAGAATGGGCCCAGGTCTTACAATCTTGACATTGAACCCACTCTTCGCTAGAACGTGAGCTAGAGTACGGGTCGCAGCAGACTAGGCAATAATATTCTAAACTATCATTTTCATCCTCAGAACTTGCGCTGTTTGATCGTAGAACTTCTCTTTTCCTAGCACTATTTTCTTTTATTGGGAGGGGGAGAAATTTGAATAACACCAGATGATGCTGGATAATTTACAACTCCTTATGGCCTTGGCTGTTCCAAGATTTGTCTTGCTTCAGTGGTGCCTTCCGTTTCAGGTGCATTGTTGATGCAATTCCGTCCAGTTTCAACCTCTGCAATCTCTATGTTATTTGAAAAAGTGATGCCTAAACTTGTTGAAAGTAAAGGGCGATCAGTGCCGTAAGAAGGAGCGAAGTCATCTTCTGTAAATATATTTGAATCATAAGGCCAAATTCCAGCCTTTTTGAAAGAGTTCATAATAATGATAGGGGTTGCTCCAATAGGAAGTGCATATTTTACGATTTCTGGGAAATTGTGGAGTCCGCTACATGTGAAAGAAAAACATCATTTAAACTCAATTGTTGGTACAGATACATTGCGGTAAGTTGTTCCGAGATCACAACATGCCCCCGAAGAAAGGAACATCTAGCCCCAAAAGCTCGTGTCACAAAATAAGCAAATAATAGGTTATGTGATGAAAGGTACGCAACTTTAGAGTAGTAAACCAGTTACTCAATACATTTTTGTGTAATATCATCAAAAAACTAAGCTTTGATTAATTAACATTTATGAAATAAACCAAAAATAACAAAGGTAAAAATATTTACTTCAGTGGATCAGCGACACATGAATATCCTATCCGATGTACCGTTTGCCACTGGCCTGATTAAAATGGCTGCCGTCAATGCGCTATGCTGTTCCAATTCAAGACGTATTAACCTCTTTTTTTCATGGAGCTATTTCATTTGGAACAACTTACCCCGGTAACTTCTAGCCCCGCTCTCCCCTAGGTAAATATACTTTGAAAACAATATCTAACCAAAAGTATCTGAAATAAGTGGAAAAAAATTACCTTTCTTATTATTAACATCTCGATTTGTTGTGTCTGAATATAAAAGGTATATTTAGAATTAACCTTACTGTCGAGACGCTTTCCGAAGAAATGTTTTATTTTCTATTATTGGAATAAATCAATATGAGCGACTGCATCAAAAAAAATGGAACAAAACAACATCATTAGTACGTCTACCTTGTTTTTCTGTTTTTTTTCAATTCCTACTGTTAGTTCACAATCTCCTTATACATATTTATAGGTATATATTGTTCAAATTATCACTCGTTAATAAAATACGTTTTTATTCATCCACTCAAATTCAAATATATTTTTTAAACTTGTATTGGATGACACTTAATGTACTTAATGTTTAACTGTTTTTTTATTCATTAATTATCTATGTAATTCATTAATTAAATTTAAATAATTAATTTTAGTTTTATATGGGGAAAAAATTATGTTATATAATATATTTAGCAGGATATAAAAGTAGGAATTGACTTTAATTATTTTTTTAAATCACTTGTTCATATTTACTTTCAATATAAGTTCATTTATGATATTTATATTTTTATATTTCTTCTCTTTATCACTTCTGTCTCTTTTAATGGTGTAGTAGGTAGTGTCATGCTAGCACGAAGGAACCGGCTCAACCAGGGAAAAACCACTCTTAGAATATCGACGTTAAGCGGTAGCATTTTACTGCATTACCGCGTTTCGTACAATGCGTGCAGGGACGCGAAGGCCTAATTCCTTTCGCCTTCCGTTATTTCTTTCTCCCGCTCCCATTATTACCTTTTACCCATCTTATTATTTACATTCTTTACCAATGTATGCAACGCATCTACTGTGCCCCTAGTACTGCAGAATTTGATGCGCGATGGTGGTGATGGAGGGTGGCTATAATGTGACCCGCTTGTTGGTTTACTAATTCTTTTATGGAATCTTCATATTACTATCTTCCTAT
>JASFAT010000315.1:0-310225 GCA_031353405.1 Baronia brevicornis
AAAGCTTTCATACACAGGTACTCGTAAGATGCTGAGAGTCCATTTCAGTTAGAAACCGAAGTATATAATTTTTATTAACTTATTTAATCTTTATATACAAATATATCCATATACATCATATATTTAATACATTGCCGCCTTTAGATACCAAATAAACTACCATCAAATACCAAACTTACTTTTTACCTACATGTCAACTCTGTACCATTCCCATTCTTTGAAATTTAACAACAATTTTAATTAAGAAATATATTATATATTTGGCTGAAATAGGAGGTAAATAAGATAGCGGGTCATCTGCTTGTAATCTCCAACTTTCATGAACACTTGCGAAGCTAAAGGCACAAGGATATGCGTCGCCTTACTTATAGTATAAACGCGACTAAGGGCTGAGAATGCAAAGGTAATGTGAGGGAAAATATGGAGAAATTTTATTATAATACACAATTTCAAATTATTTTTGTAAAATAGCCTTATGCTCATCTGTATACATTATACAACCTGTTTATTAACAATATAAATAAATAAAAATAAAACGCCTTACATTCATCGTCCACACTAAAACTCCCTCTATAGCGGGTACCATAAGAATAAATACCTGTAAACCATACAATAAACTGTACGCAATACACAGCAAGCAGAATTAAAACCGACGATCCATGGCTTAGAAGGCAAATACTTCATCAGTACGCTATTTAGGTCGTCATATAATTCCATTGTATAGATAAATAAAATTTCTCTATACATATTTATTTGCCTCCTTGTTAGTGAGTTTAAAGGTATAAAATTACAGGCCGTAAATAAAGAGGAGCTATTTGTTATTTTCTCTAAGTTTCTACTAAAGAGATGTATTCAATAAGAGTATTTGCGGAGCTCAGCGCGTAGTCACGGAACAATCGGTACAAATAAAACACAACGCGTTAAGGAAATTCCTTCGTGCTAGTGGCATTTTTGATTTTTTAAATGGCAACTTTACCATATTTCAGGGTTGCCTATTTTATCAAAAAAATCCCGGCACATAAGATAAAATTCTTTGGTGTTGAAAATTGTTACATATTATATAATTACCAAACCCATACAGGATATGGATGTCACTTTATGATGTTTCCGGAGAACTTTGTGTGTGGTCCGGAGGCCCAGTTCTTCGCCTTTCGCATTATTTCCTTCTTCCATTTCCATTATTTACATTTCTACTCTACAACAGGCAACGCATCGCCGAGTGCAAAGTCGTGCAGATGTTCATGGGTGGCGGTAGTTGCTTATCGCCAGGTAAGCCGCTAGCTCGTTTGCCTATCGCTTTCATAAAAAAATACACTATCTTAACGTGTGTATTAATAACATTTAATACTATGATGAGAACTGCGATTTAGTGTTTTTGAAATGTATTTAAATAATTCTATTGGATAAATGACGATTTGAACGAAAAAGTGATGCAGATAACCATCAGAGGTGACATCCCTTTATAATATATATAATTACCATAAAGTAATTTGTAGATAGGAATGGTTTCACAAATTCCGTTGCGAAACATGGTATAAGGTTCTTTACCTTAAACCATGTTTTGCAGCAGAATTCATCAGGTTTAAAACAGTTGAGCAGTAAGCTATTATGGGCTAATGATGATAACACATTAAATAAAACTAAAACTAGTTTGTCTAAGTTTCTAAGTGTCTGAGACACTATCGACAATCGTTACAGAAATCTTCTGAGAAACCAACACATTGTAGTCTTCACCCATTAAGTATTTTCAACTGCCTTGGGTTGGTTAAAGAGAGTTATAATAAAGTACATAGCTTTGCTTATCATTAATACAAATAAAGAGTGAACTGCATTCCGCGCAGATTTACTGCTACCCAATTACGTACTGATCTTTGGCCCCAAATTATATTATGTAACTACGGAAATAAACGTTATAATCAGGGCAAACCCTGATTATAACGCCATCTGAATTTATACGACATACAAATATGTCGGGAAAAATAAGTTTTATCTTATGTTATATATTGGAACAGTAAGTAGCCTTTAAGTACATATAAGTTGTTAGCTTAAGTTCTCCATAAAAGAAAAAATATTTACAATAGAAGTACATAATTATATTTGTCTTATTTTTAAAATATAAATACTGCAAGTTTTCTGTAAGGCGAATGTAAAACGCATGAGATAAAAAAAGTTCGGACTTTATCTGCTCTATTCTGAAATAAAAAAAGGAAGATTTACAGCGTGAACTTACCAAGTACAGCGGGGAAGATGGTATCCATTAATTGCCGTGTTAATGGATACCATCTTCCCCGCTGTACTTGGTAAGTTCACGTCACGTCACAAATATATGTAAGTGGAAAGGGAAAATCGCAAGGACCATAACTTGGAACCCGACAGAGAACAGCAGTAACTGTCAGTACTGAGCAAGAGCAAAACAAAAAATTAAGGTGTATCAGGAAAACACAGTTCACAATAAAAAAATGATAAAAAACTACACTACGTATTCCGATCAAAAATCCGTAAATTTAAAAAAAATTACAATACGATAGTAGATCGTTAGAATAAAAAATGAAAATAAAAAACGGTACTTATTTTAACTAGATAAATTCATTAAATTTTATTATTTTTAAATATTTATTTTGATTTAAAAATGTTAAGGTGTTGCCTAGTTTTTTTATTTAATTTGCTAAAATTGCTAACCAACCAATTGCATCTTTACATTTATAAACCCCACTAGTAGCAGTCTAGGACTGTATACAGTTTATCTAAGCCGTGACGATTACGAGCTTATCATTTGTATGAGGTGATTAACTGCGAACGCTTCACGCTATTTATAGGTAATGGTTCCTAACAATAGAGTCGATTAAACTATTAGATATATATAAAGGCCAAATAACGTATTTAAACAAGGTATGACTTCTTTTATAGAGACACGTTACAGACGACTTTTCAAAAAAATGACAATTTTTATCATAATCACGTGTTAGCCAAATATCAAAATCGTAATAAACTGAAATTCACTGTCAAAACACAAACAGGTAAATAACACTTCTAAGACCACCATTTCACTTAACTATGTATAATGGGAATTCTTCATAGGTATATAATTTAGTCAAGGATTTATTCCTTGTTATTTTTATTAATTTTGATTCTCCACAAATTTTCAAGTGTTTAGCCATTTAACAATTAATACAGAACTAACTACTAGATATTAACAACATTTTTTTATTATTAATGTTTTTTAAGTTGTTATTGTAAATCTTTATCTCTGTAAAATTTTCATTCGTTAATAAAATACTTTTTTATTCACCCATTCATGTTCAAATATATTTTTTAAACTTGTAGTGGACGACACTAAATGTTAATACAAGTTTTTCAAATATTAATTCATTAATTAAATTTAGTTTGATATGGGAGAAAAAAATTCGATAATTGCTGGGATATAAAAGACTTCAAAAAATATATATTACTTGTTACTTACTCCTTTATATCGCCAGCTTAACAGCTCAGTGTAATAGGAGAATATACCACGCACACGGTTTCTTGCCAAACGACTGCTTGAAGTTCGAATCGGTTGTTTAAACTTTGCTCAAATCGGCGATCATTTTGGCCGGCCCTTTTAGCCGCCTTAACCTCTGCCAACCTCTCTGAGTGACCATGAGCCATCTGAATTTGCCTTTATCACAACACAAAAATGTTGGCATTGGTTATAAGTTCTTCAATTTCTTTTGGATTGTTTAGCATCCATCCGGACTCCCATTTGAGCCGAGAATCTTTCGAAGGATCATATAACAATAATAATTTATTTTATTACCTTTATATATAAACTTAAAACTATCTATTAATATACCATGTAAGCGTAAAGAAGTTTGAGTGAATCTAAGTCTCTCAAGTGAAATCGACCGAATGTGTTATAAATTTTTACCCTATTGCAATATATCAAAATATCACAACAATGAAACCTTACATAATTTCGTAAAAAGTTAATTGTACAAAAGAACAGCGAAAAATAATTTAGCAGCTTGGACGCTTGCGAACGGTTAGTGCAATCGTAGAGCCCTAAGTCTTCGAGAAGAAAGGCTTTGACGGATTTTGTTTCTTTTGAGAGACTATTATAAAATCTAAATTGCGGCACCGTTTTGTTAAACTGGGTTAACACGCAAATTATAACAGATGGTTACAGAAAAATGTATTTAGAACTTGTGGTAGGTATATAACAATTTTTAGGACAATTATTTGGGGTTAAAGGTTTGATAGACGCTTTGCGTCGTTAAAGCTCGCTGGTTTGATTTCTGCATCGGGATATATATGTGAATGTATGTATGTATTTATTCCGATGCCGTGATGCGTTATCATCTTCGGTTTTCGTCAAAGTCGCGAGAAAAAGATGGGTCGGTCGAAAAAAGAAACCTTGGCTACATAGTATCAGTATGTGTAAAGGGATAGCCAGTGCTGCCAAATGTTTAGCTTAAACAAAGATAGTATATATACAAAAAAGTGCTGAAACTAGCTAGAAAATCACTAAAAGAAGAAAAACAATCTTTTTGATGTTGCTTGAAATCTCTTTACCTATTCTCGCTTAGCGAATTATGCGTGTAATAGCAAAATATTGTTTTTGTCCATAATCGAATGGTAGGAAGTATTAAATTCACAGTCTTAGATCGTGAGCACAACCCTTCCAATTGACCTACATATTGCCACTTTAGGTAATCGTACTTTTTGCATATCATTTTATATCCTCAGAGTTTCTCTAGTAGGTGTAATTAGGAATGAAGAGCTCGCCCGAGAAGCGCAGTAACGCTTGGAAAACCGACGACTGATAGAGTAGAACAGTGTTGAAGAAGAAATAGAAGATCGCGTCTTGGCAAACGTGTAGCGCCTATCGGCTAGTTGGGGTAGCGATCTTCGCAGGGCGGCTGGCAGAGACTTCATGTACATGTGTAGCTGAAAATCAGGTAGAAGCAGGAAGTTGTTAGCTATAAATATACATTAACTCGCAAATAATATTCCTACCCGCTTCGGTACTTAACAAATATATTTAGTTAAATTGACTACAAACATGTATTGTTTATATTAACTGTTTTCTTAGTTACAGCACACGTACGTACGTCCGTCGTCCATTGACATGTGTTGTTGGTACTATTTTAGTAATATTTTTTGCCTCAAGACTTGACTTTCAACTACACAAAATGTTTGAAAATCAAAGAAAATATTAAAGAAGCAATTGCTCAGTTGGTAAGGTGCGAGAGGAGGATGTAATGTCGTACATTCATATCTTCCAATTTAGTATTGATGTGAAACTAGCTCAAGAATTATTAACTTAACTCAAGTTGTTTATTAATTGACACAAATAAAATGTAAAATTGGGCAAAGTTACAAGAATTCTAGTAATGTTAAACACATGCGGAAAGATTTGAATATATCCGATGTTTTTGTAAATTTAAAAGCTTATCTTACGTTTCCTTGTTCTCTATGTTGAATTTAAATTTTATTTAGTTTTTTTTGTATTTATTTTCTTTTTAAAAGTGTGTCACAAATAAACGGTTTTCAATTTCTAAATGTCGTGAATTGTCTCTTAATGATGCTATTTAAAAACTAATGAAATTCATGATTCGTACATCATATGACTGTATATTTGAAGATTTTTCCTTTTCCTAAAAAAGAAGAGATCTGTTCTCACCTATGTGCCGTGAGCTGTTAATTTATAGAACAGTTATATACGTATGTAATATTTATTCTGCAGCAACAGTTCTGCATAGCCGATTTATCTAAAGGTATTTTGTCTCGTGTAACGAAACTCGATATCTGCAAGATTCGAACCGGCGATATTCATAGCGGGCTGGCTACACGAGTGATTAATGACCCGAGATCCCGTTGTTGAGGTCGTGGGATCGGATCAGCCCTATTTTATCAGTTGAAAATTGAAATTCAAAAATCTATTTAATGTAATAATTAGTTGAAATAACGACCTAACGATTATCTGACGACCAATTGGCACAGTGGGGGGGCCCTTCCCGTGAAGTCAATGTTCGCGGGTTCGATCGCTACATCGGAATAAATATATGTATGAATTACAAATATTTATTCCAAGTCTGGTATTCCACCAATCCGCATTGGACAAGCATGGTGGGTAAACGTCCGTTCCTCCAGAAATGGAGAGTCCCGTGCTCAGCAGTGTGACATATATAGGTGTTAAAAAAATTCTGAAATAAAACCAGACACTTTTTTGGTTTTTTAAGGAAGAATTGCAATGTTTTAATATTACTTGAATTCTTGTTATTTATTCCAAGTTGCTAATAATGCTTGTACTAGCAAATGCTTCAATCAATAGTCTAAAGAGCGATACGAACACATGACGTTAGATCGAATGCCTAATTCTTATCAGCTGAGCTATTGCTGCTTTACTAATCATATGCCATTAGTAATATACTTAAACTATGAGTTCGACCGCCACCTTATCCACTGTGTTAACAAATTCAAGGCAAGAGAGAGTAATAAGAGGGGAAGAAGGAAACAGAAAAGTACAAAACGTTACACGGTAAACTTTTCCCTATTATATTTAGTTTCTGGTTGCCTGTTACATTTTCATCATCATGTTACATTGTTTTAATTGTTATATCTTAAGTTGCTCATGTATTTTGCTACCGTTAATAATATTTTTTTTGTTTTAATAATAAAAAATGCTATTACTCAACACCGATATTCTGTGATGTGTGTGGAGTTTGATATTTCGCCGGTCGAGCCGACCCATTCTGGTACCATTGCTCATTACGCGTAAAAACCAATTTTATATATAATAGTCATAGAATAGCTCTATCTATTAGAATTATCTCAAACACGTTTATAGGCTGTTGATCATTACTGTTGTTGAAATAACATAATAAGTCAGGCAATATAACAGATAAGAGATTTCTGGCTTACAAGTCGTATAACGTAACACATCAGAACCGCTACCAGTGTTTACACACCAGCTGTCACTAATCTCACGTCATTGTTGTTTAGTTTGCGAAACACAAATATTGAGATGACAGCTCAATTGTTACACAATCTCAGCGTGCGTAACATATTCATCGCTTCATGGGTAAAGGTGGGCATTGACTGGAGAGTCCAAATGTAATGTGAAATAGGTACAGCCCTTTAAATAAACGATAATTATGGCTTAGCGGCTGAGTTCTGGGCTCGAGTTCTAGTAGAAACCTAATTTTTTTTAAGACTAAAATTTGACCCAAGTTTGTAAATATTCATTATATCTCAAAAATACCCTAACCGAAGAATTTTCCTTAAATATATAACTTATTAAATTTAGACCCTTACTGCAGTCTTTTACGTTTTTCAAATATTTGTGCTATGCGCTCATTAAAAACGCAACGATGGGAGCGTTTAATGTAGTTTTTATGCAGCTGGTTTGTTTGTACTTGTACCAATGGCGGATTGTTTACAAAATAGGCCAGCAAAAGGCGGTGAAAGTTATTTTGTGCCATACTCTAGTCGGGTGGTTATAAATAATTTTAAGTGCTTAAGTGCGTAGCGGAAATCGGTGCCCGTTACCGAAGGTGGGGGGTCCACCTTTAAACAGTTGACAAATAATGGACACAGGATTATATTATTTTTTAAACATCTCCAGCGTTGATAATATTATAAGGTTATATAATTTTGAGGTTATATACAAATATAGTTGTAAGAATGATATTATAATACACAACAAAATATTTTGTAATACGCAATTCGGAGAACTGAGTACAACCGTTGTTGATAGTTTGCATTTTTTATTGAATAATAAACATAAAGAGAACTACTCATTTACAAACTAAAGAAGCGAAACAAAAGCTATGAATCAATTTTATTCCTATTTCACCATGAGTACGGTTCTAATAGGAGTCTTTAATTTAAATAGGGTTTTTATAGAAAGTAAAAATGGAATACATATACGATATAACTAAAATTTTGAGGCAAACAAAAACATAACTACATATAAAAATAATTCTTTAATAGGCGGACATAAATGCAAGTCTTTTGCAACAATCGTGTGCTAATTACATTTGGACTAGCAATTGTGTGTTATTGACATTATTTGCCATGATATTTGTCAAACACTCGCTTGGGATAAATATTAAAAAAATATTTGTAATTCACTCTAACTCTTTTGTCGCGATGGAATCCTTCCGGATAGAAAAATAGCAAGATTAACTCTATTATTGAACTCTAAATATCTTTTTAAAAAATGTGGAAGTGTATAAATTATGATAAATAAAACAGAAACGTAAATCTATAACGTCAAAAACGCTTTATTAAAAATTAATAAATTATTTATTTAGTATTGTATATTTTGTGAATGTCTGGTAATAATAATAGATTGCCATTTTAAAGAAACAACAAAATGTCTTTTGACTTTGCTGCCAGTGCCAATAAATTGCAGCCAATTATAATAAGATTTCATTACACCGCTCTTCCTTTGGACGTGTGAAGTACAGAATACAGGATCTAATAATAGTTCAAAGAGCCATATTTTACGGTTACGGGACAAATGTAGGCAGATGTTAATATTAACGCACGGTTCGCTTCAAATGGAGCGCGACGAATTATTTTACTTCGGACTAGCGATGTACGGAGATGAAGATCTATTAAGATTATCCGACATCCGAAAAGTAGGTAAATTTCAATCGAATCATTATTTTATTTGCGGTATCCGTGTAACTAAAGGATTTTTTGCTTTAATTATTACTAGAATTTAATTATTAGATTTTTATTAGATTGTAGTTTCTTATAGCTTTCTTTGATTGTCCACTCTCTTCTTAACATATAATGACTATTTCAAACATGAATATAAACGAATTTTGTTTTCGAAACATTCTTATAAAACCCAGAATTTTGATTTCTTGATTGCTAAAACAGGTAATCAGTACAATGGAGGAAGTGAGGCTGGCAGTTGAGACGCAAAGAGGTCGTAGCGTGACCTCACTTCCTCTATACATATTGTATCCGAATTTGTAAAAAATAAAGACAATAAAGACAATATAGGTATGTATGACTTCTTAGAGTGCCTCTCCTACTAGCAAAGATTGGCAGCCAAATCAGCAAGCAAGCATCAGCCCTATCGAGGCGAAGCAGTTCGGGACGGATAGCGCGTCACCAACTCCTGATATTATGTAGCGAATTTCTTCACCGACTAGTCTTAAGTTAGCAATTTTTATATATTTATAAAAAATAATAATTACGTATAGCAAAAAGATCAATCGGTAAATTTAAAATATCAACGTCATTTTTTGTGTTATGTTTTTAAATAATTCATTAAAGTCTTATTGAATGTAATTTAATTTCATAAAAGTTTTTTAGAAAAAAAAGTTTATAACTATTATTGGTACAAATTCGAAAGGTAGACATTTTTTACTTAAATAAAAATAGAAAACTTTGTAGAAATAATATTGTAATTTAAATTACAATAGCGCGGATATATTATACCAAAATATTACAACCCTACTAAAAACTTAAATACAGTTTTTGTACACAGTTTTATTCAGATGCTAAAAGTTCTATTGGTATCACCATTATTAGTTTAACGTGTAACTAAAGATGAAAAGGATGTGAAGGTAAGTAATCCCGATGTAAACTGGTTTATTCAATTGTTAAGAACATGAGTTGTAATTGAGAAGTTATTACTAGCCGTTTTACAAATGTTTATAATAGTATTGAGGATAAGGGTGGAATAATGTGTCTTTTTATCGTACAATTGTGTCCTTTTTCATAGTCTGTAAATATTTAATTAAAGAAGTGTACTTTGATTAGGAGAACGATTGTTTTTCTCATATATATTTAAAACGAAACTAGAATACTTCTTTAATTTCCACTCTTTTTTTTTGTATTTTTTATTGAAAATCTTGTTTAATTAATGATATGTTTCAAATATTGTACATTTTACACCGATTATCGAAATAAGTAGAAAATTAAGAAGAAAATGTGGGCGTCCAAAACAAACTTGGCGGCGTACCGTGACGGCCGAAGTGCAAAAGATGGGCCTATCCTGGAGTGAAGAGAAGCGTACGGCCTACGACAGGTCGAAATGGAGAAACGTCGTGTCTGTCCTATGCCCCAACAAGGGGACTTATGACTCAGAGAGAGAGAGAGAAAGAGATAGATAGAGAGAGATCGAAAAAAGTAGGGAACTTGAAAAAAAATAATCGGCCTCGGGCACGTTATAGGATACTAGGTACTTTATGTATGTATGTATGTGTGTATATCTCTGAATACGCTGCTATTAGATTAAGGGATGTGAACTCATATTTTCTGTATTCAATGTGTACAAGCATTATTAGTTGGAATAATTCACGAAAATTCTAGTAATATCAAAAAATTTCTTGTCTTTTAAAGAAAACTCGTCCATAGATATCACAGCTAGTAGTATGGATTGCATTTGTGTTATTGTGAATTCTTCCTGTCTGAGGGTATCTACTATTAAACATACATCATTATTTTATATTCATATATTCTCGTACGACGATGACATTAAGATTTACATTCTGTGCTCTGACCAATTATGGGTGGTGATGGTTTTTCTATGGGTGAGTCCTGTTTATTTAGAAATAAAGTAATATAATCCGTAACGAATTTTAATAGTAGAAGAGCCACGTTGCAGAGGAGTACTTTGTCAAGAATGTAATATTTGTTTGTAGCATGAATGGGCCGGCTAGCCTGGGAAGCACACCACACTCCCGCAGAAAAGCGGCGTCTGAGTGGTAGCTTACCTACCGCGCTTCGTACGGCGAGTGGCTGAGTTCCGGAGGTCCAACACCATCCCTCTCCCCCTCCCACCACTCCTATAATAAAACTTTCCTTAAAGGTCGGCAACGCTTCCTCGTTGCTTGACCTTTAAGGAAAGTTGTAACGCCTGCTCGTTTGCCTTCCTAGCCCATGAAAAAAAGCTTATTAATTTGTTGCTATAATTAAAATATGTACACTTAAAATAAGTGGCAATGTAGACTGATTTCGATTAAGATCTTATTGATTTAATATAATAATTAGTTTTGTTAGATTTATTTTGCATTAAGAAAACAAAGTGTTATTCAATTAACCAACAAACAGTTGCGGCACGTGTGAAAAGTACATCAAAGTCCACAGAGAAAACAAGTAATTATCGCGCATTACCGAAACACTGATAAGAAGTGACGACACGCTTCAATCTCTTTGACCTTAATAAGGGTTTTACTACACGTAAGATTCCAGTTTAAAAACTCTGAAGTAATATGATTAATATTTATTTACTCCCGTCAAGGGAGGGTATTACGGCAAAACCTCTCTTTTTTAAGGGAGATTAATGTCCACCAGTTGTCTGTTACGGATCTATTAATTATTGTATTTATTGTTAATTAATTGATAATTAGTGAAGAAGAAATTTTTCTTTTTTAATTAATAGTCAAATTTGTTTGTAGTTTTTTAGCGAAGTCTTCGTTGTGTAAACACCCTAAACATTCAAAACAATTACACAAAGGTAAAGTAGCAGGAAGTGATCTGTCACGCTCACACTCTAATTACATTAGGGCTATTGTATTCTAAATAGATCAAAGGGTTAATTGAAATGCGTTCATTTGATAGAGTTACTTTATGTTTATGCCTTTTATGTGTCCGACAAACACGTTACGCAACTGCAGCAGTGGGCAGGTAGGTTATTTGATTTTATAATCAAATCTATTTATTTTTGCCCAACCTGGAGTATAAGAAAAAACTGTACTGACAGTACTATGGTGGCACAAATGCATCGGCGCGACCAGATAATTTCCACAAAATTATTAGCGTCTAAGGTTGCATCGCGTTTCGTACGATGAGAGGGATTCAGAAGCCTATTTTCTTCTTCCTTCCTTTAGTTCCTTTTTCGTTTCCTATATATATATATATATATATATATATATATATATATATATATATATATATATATATATATATATATATATATATATATATATATATATATATATATATATATATATATATATATATATATAATCGCATTGATCTAATCGGTCCATTGCTGGACCTAAAAACATAGTCTAACCTTAGTATTCGATTAAAATTTGTAGCATAATAATATATAGTTAAAATACAAACAAGTTGTGATGATAGTGATACAATGTTCGTATAACTCCCCTTAGCTGTGTAGTAAGTACAAATAATGTAGCATTAATTTATTAGAGTTGCCATATCCCGAACGAACAGAGGTGAGTTCCCCTAATCATAAACTATTGGTGTGTCGCAGTAAGCATTTAACTGTAAGTGGGGTGTAACACGGCTTTAATTCCCTATCTAGAGAATCATTACTCCTCCAATGGAATTTGCATATAATTATGTTTGCAATTGCATACGGGACAGATAGAGAAGTAAGATTATTAGGCTGTTTTGCGCATAGAACGTAACCGCAGGGATAGAAAATGAATGTATTTTATTTATTTTTCATTTATTCATAAAGTTACATACATAGGGGTAAGCAGAGACAACAGATCTCCATTGCTTCTTCCACATTTATCGCTCTCGTTATGCGAGCCCGGCGGTTAAGGGTACTTTTGACCTGCCCTTTCTTAAAAACTTCGGCAATTTGGTCAAGGTATGTTTTCCGTGATCTTCCACTATCGTCCTTTCCATCCACATCCGCAATGTAATTTTCTTTTGCCAGTCGTCTTTCATCCATCTTCTCCATGTGCCCAAACCCATCTAAGCATCCCTTTTTCAACTTTTGTCACACCTTCTTTTACTCCACATCACTTTCTTATATCATCATTTCTTATTCTATCATTCAAAGTTACCCCACACATACTTCTTAATGGTCTCTTTTCTACTGCATTTAGTCTGTTTTCATGATTCTTCTGCGAAACCCAACTTTCACTACGGTACATTAGAGTTGGAACAAGCACTCCTCGATGAACCGCCAGTCGGGCCGTTTAAGACACATTCTGCCTTTTCATAAAAGAGTACTGGGCTTCATTAATCTGATTATCACCTTTCACTCGCCTTTCAATGTTATCTTCACATTTTCCATCTCTTGTAAACAATGACCTCAAATATACAAATATTCACTTTCACAACTTTTTGTTTTGTATTCAGCACTTCACACTGCGTCGTAGTGTCTTCTCTTTCAAAAACCATCACTTTCGTCTTATGAACATTTATCTTCATTCCTTTCCATTCTAAAGCTCCATGCATTATAATCATCATCTCCTGCTACTCTTTCCGACGAAGCCAGCAACACCTGATCGTCTGCTTACAAGAGGCATTTGATGAGTAATTCATCCATAAAATTTATATTTTTATTTATTTAAATATATGGTAGACTTCATGTCGTAAGCATTTTCTTCCAATATACCATTAGTCAAAGCAGAATAATTAAAATATGAAAATTAACAGAAAGTGTGAAGTGATCTTTAACGAAAACACGTGTAAGATATATGTATGTATATTATAATTTATAATAACTAATTAAAATAACATCAATCAATCAATCAACAGCCTGCGGCAGTCCATTGCTGGATATAGGCTTTACCCGAGGCGCGTCACCTTTAGTTCCAGCATCCAGTTCTTGCCAGACGCCCAGCGCAGATCGTCGCATCATTTAGCCGGGAGGCGTTCTATACAATAACATAATAGAATAACATGATATAACTAAAATATTGAATACGTATTCACAAATTTAATGAAATCAATAAGAAGATTTAAATTCGTAGTCTCACACTTAGATGTCTATTATGGTGACTGTCTTTATTGTCTTTGTCTATTACACAAATGACATGGACAAACACACTTTTTTTATTTTAATGGGGTGGGTATGAAATTTTTCTTTTTGGTGAGTTGGAAATATCCGTAGGTCGTTCAAATATCTATTTCTATATGAAAAAGAAACCCGGAACTTTTGGCTTCGAAGCGTACATTTCACTACTGAACTTGATTGTGATGACAAAAATTTCTTTCTATATTTGACGCAAATCTCTTTACAGCTTGGGTTTACTAATTAAATTCATGCATATTTTTCTGCGGTTGGAAATACCAGTTGATTATAATTGCAAAGTCAAGATATGTTATAGCAAACGGAAATTATAGCAATAATCAAGCCTCATCGAATCATAGCTAAAGTGGTATTGAGTCTTGAGTATTGAGTTGGTCTATCCTTTCTTGCAATCTTAACTACCTTAATTTGCTTTAATATATTATCTATAAATTTTGATTTGTGTTTGTAATAATTTAAAGGTATATTTGAACCTACCTATTAATAAGTGTATCTCATAAAATATGAACGATTAAATTATGAAGGATTTTGTTATGAAAGCGATAGGTAAACGGGCAGGCGGGTAATCTAATGGTAAGCGATTATCGCCGCCCATAGACATCCGCAACGCTGGAGGCGTCACGAATTCCCAACCTTTCGTGAACACTGCTGTCCATAGACATCCGAAAACCTGGAGGCGTCACAAATTTGTTGTTAACCTTTTGTGAACAGTTAAGCTCGTCTATTCAATACCTTGATGACGTAATAGTTTACACCACAGATGGTAAAGTAGTTCATAATTGCACCGTTCGAGGTAGAAAATGAAGACTGCTCACCATCCAAATGTTGAGAATAAACTTTTTTGTGTTTTTAGGTAGGTAGTAATGAAACTCTGTAGCTGGTAGTAGGTTAAAAAGTTCCTCAGAACACGCGCCAATATACATTAGATATTATACATAAAGAAACGACAATATTTTCATCCAGATAATGTATAGAGTTCATAGAAATATATAATAAATATATAAATACTACAGTTGGCGATGATTTGGATCCCTCTCCGTTTGGATCTGGTAATGTGGAAGAACTTGATACTTGAAAATTTCAGCCCAGAGATGAGAATATAATGTAACAATGAAAAAAATCAGGTTATATACACAAAAGAAAGTTTACAAAAGTCTCCCTAAATGTTTACTCATACAGTATTTAAATTTACAAAAGCGTTTAGATATTAGGTTGTACCATTACCTCAACAATTTCGTTAACACGTGTAAACGATACTCCTGATCATAATTCGTTGTATTCACCCTTTTATTATAACCATATTATCTCGGGGACACGGAGAGCACATGTGCTACATTATTCGAAGTCAGATTGCGTCCAATTCAATTTTCCAAAGTAATATTTCATACAAACCTTTGGATGAAATCATTTATAAAGGCGTTACAAAACATTTACATAATGCCGATTTCAGGGCTGAGACATCGCAAGGATTTTATTGAGGTAATTTAAAATTGAATTTGACCATAGTTAGCATTAGATCAGAAAGATGAATATCAAGTGCAGTACCAAAACGAAAGAAACACTAAATAAAAAGCATAATGAAATAAATAAGGTAATAAGAATTTGCTTTAAATTACTAAATATTTTAAAAGAGTGAAAGCGACATTTAAATCCTTTTTTAATGTGTATTTATTATATATTGTTCCTCCGTCAATGTTCAAATGTGTAATTGAAAAACTAACAGTTTTATATAAAAGCTTATAATCGTTTCACAAATATAAATTTTCTGAATATTTGGTACCTTTTTTGCTTTTATTTTGTTATAACTAATGTTATTATGTGACATATATACTACATGTACATATAATAGTTTTGCAAAGGTGAACACGTGAAAGTGAAATATCAACCGTCTATATAAATCAAAGGTTGGACCTATATATGGAGACCTATTCTATTAGGCATGATTTGCAAGCTAGAGATCACCTAGCTGTATATTTAAAAGCTACTAATGGCGTGTCTTGATCCACGAATGGTTATATCAGCATCACTTGGCTATCAGCGCTTCGTGTATAGCAGATACACCGTGAGCAGATAAGACACAGTGAAGGTGGCTCTTATACTCTAAAATGAGTGTGTTCATTTTTTTTATTTTGTGTTTATTTATTTTTTTAATTTCGCTTCAAACGTAAATATTCTGTTTTTATCATGCCTATAGACTCCAGAAATTTTGGTGCAATTTCGTCGCGCAGAAATAATATATGTGTGTATTAATCAGACATTTTAGGCATATATATGTGCTATACATAACTATCGTCTACAATATGTTTACAATGAGCATTATGTTAAACGTTATACACTCATAAACCTATATTGAGATTCCTTGTAATACGGGTATTATAATAAACACACAAGTAACACGGCGTTCACAATCAGAATAAATATCTGTAGGTCATACTAATATTTACCCTGATGTGGGAGACGAACGCACTACCGTTGACTTAGAAAGCAAACATTTCGCAACTGCGTCATTTAGGACGGCTATAATAATAATTTTATTCTTTACTAGCGATCTGGAGACGTTTCCTTCTCTGAAAATAAAACTTCTAGAACCGGATTCCAGCAACATTTACCATGTTCAAAAAAGTGATCTTATTTTCAATTTTCCTGCCAGTTCTAATGAAGTTGTTTTGCTTTGTGCTTATACAATTAATGACTTTCTTTTTAAACGTTGCATTGCTGTACTAGCTCTGAATGTAATTTAGGTTAGTAACCCACCTATACAAAGGGTCTTTGGCCAGTGTTTACCCTTTTTTTAATAGCCTATATATGACCCACTGCTAGGTACGGGCCTCTCCATTATTGGTGAAATATAAATTTAATTCATCACGCTTATCCAATGTAGGTTGACGGGGAAACCATACTGAGAATAAATATTTGTAGGCCATACATAGATTTATGGTGATGCGGGGATCGAAACCGCGACAATTGAATCCAAAGGTCAACAGTGTTTATCTGGTTAAAATTATAGTAATCAAATTATTTTGATTTCATTAAAAACAAATCTTAGTTCAGTGTCTATAGACCTATGAATGTATCACATTTTTCAACGCAGACATTCCAAGCTTAGTTATAATGTTAAACTAGAATTTAAGGACAAAATTAGTCAATAACTTACACTAGTACTTATTAACAAAAAAAAAGTAGTGTAAGTAATTGTAATAAATCATCACAAGTTTACCTTTAAAAACTATGTTTGAACACTGACATTTTTAACCTAAAACACCTTTTTTCTATTTTCATACTAAACCTGTATAATATTATTTATAGCTAAGGTTGTATTTATTTATTATTAGGTTTATATTAAATATTTAGGTGTTAATAACTGCCGAAACAATCTTTGCGGCAACCCTATAATAGCCTAAGGGCCAGTACACATCGCTTGGCTAATTTGGTGATGTTATACAAGTCATATCACTTTTTACCCTGCCTATTACGTTATTGCATTTTCGTTGGATTGGTCCTTTTAACATTACCTATATCGATATTAAATAAATGTTAGTATTAGTGATTAATATTTATTTATCAAGGAAATATAACATCTACGTTTCTCTGGGATAATCTTGGAAACTTCAAAATAAATTTTGATGAGATTATATTAATGAATATCTAATGATTATGTCACTCATTTTTTATAAATAATTAGAATTTGTTATGAAAATTAAGAAACCTTTAATATGTATTAAGGTCACAAGTTCAAATTTTGTCAAGTCTCAAATTGCCCTTTAACATTCAGACTACAAAGTTTATCTTGTGGTGAAAGATTCATCAAATCGGTTCGTGGTTAACTTAACAAACAGCCACTCATACACACGTCACTTTAGGAATGTTACAATAATATAAAAAAATGAGGTTAGAATAGATATTTTGGAATTATTCTACGTTCATATTAATTTTTATTTAATGTGAAAAAGTATATTTAATTATTAAATAGTAGATTAAAAATATCAATAATTTTTAACAAATGATTGCAATCATTTGTTAAAAACTAAATTATTTGTTGTGAAGTCAATTCGTACTAAAACTAATTTGTCTCTTGTCGATACTTGAATGAACTTGCTAAGGTACATCACTATTTGAATGAATATTTAATTTCACCCCTTTCGGCGTGTTGTTTATTTATTGGTCGTATATTTCATAGCCCCGGGGTGAATTTGCATACGTTACCCGCCGCGTTACTTGATGCGCTGTCGAAACTTGGGGTAGCCCTTGATGCAATGAATATGCATTGGTGTACGCGAGCGTCAACGCTGCAAGTGGCGATATCGGCAATAATTGTTTAATATCTTACATTTTTCATTTGAATGTTACAATGGCAGAGATCACATTTTTTGCTTGGAAAGCTAGTTTTAATATTTAAAATTAAAATATCACTAAAAAAACTTTTTTGCAAGTTTTTGTTTGTTGCACAAATATATACCGCATATCGTGCAGTCAAACTAAAGATCGGAAGGCTCGTTTCCTTTTCCCTTTCATTAACTTCCTTCTTTTTCTGCCATTATTCAAATTTTCACCCTAAGGTATACAATCCATGTGCAGTATGTTTAATATTGCAGATGCTTATGAGCGGGGGTGATTTCTTATCATCAGGCGCTTGCTTGTTTTCGCGCTTTTCCATAGAAAGGTATGTTGGTAATTTCACGTTTCTCTCGATCTCAGATTTCTTCATCGCGAATCATATTCACCAGAGAAACTCTGAGCACAGATCCCTCTTACTTCTCTGAGCAGCTTTGAGCTTTTGAAAATATTTTAGTTAAAGTTTAATGACTCGGGTTAAAGTGTAATGACTTTTTTTTATTTATATTCTGAATAACGCCGCTCACATAAAATGTGCGACGAAATTCTGATGAACCTTTTTGAAGTAACTTTTTCGTGCGGCCACTTTGCGGTTCAGCTATTAAAGTTTAACGTTTGGTTTTTTATTGGCGCTCCGATTGCATTCCGTTTCCATGTCATTTCGGTTAATTGTATCGTCATTTAATTTGATGTCCTCCCTTTTTATGGGCCTACAATTGGCTAAGCACTTTCATTGGCCGATAAGTTATTTTCTCAGGTCATTAAACAGATATGGTTCTGATAAATTACCGTGAAGTCTCAGGGGCGTGTTGTAATGTTTATGTTGATGTAATTTTAAATCAAACTTATGTTTTTTACAGCTCTTATATGTATTACGCACTCGTTTATTTTCCCGTTTATGTACATTCCTCCAGAAATGAAAAAGGCTGTGCCCCACACTTATACCACTTCTGGAGGAATTGACAATGAAACTCATCACACTTGTCCAGTCAGATTAGCGCGTCATCAAGACCTCTAGGCCGTACACATATTTACCCCGATACGCACGTCAACCGCTGAATCAAATCAAATCGCTGAAGTTCTCAAGAAAGGTCAGGTCAAAAATCCCCTTAACCGACGAGCTTGTATGAAGAGAGTGATGTGAATAAAGCAAAGAAAAATGTACTGGTATCTTAACAGGGCTGTGGTCTCTGCTTACCTCTACGGGAAACAGGCGTGATCGTATGTATATACATAAATATGAATATCGAACCCCTAATTATTAACTCTGTAAGCCGTAATGTGACCAAAAAAAATATTAGATTTTCAACACGTTTTATTACCCTTTAAATAGATATTTTCAAGAATATTTTCCAAAAAAAAAAATCCTAAATACATCAGTGTCATAATATTTCCATGAATTATAATTTATTTGGGTAGATATGAGAAATTCCTTATTATTGGTATTTGTTCCCATAATTACCTACTTCGTATGATACTGACGGGAAGAAATAAACTTATTGTGTTCAATGCCGTACCAGGCATTGTATAACTGGTTAAGGTTTCAAAGAATTAGAAGGCATTAGTTCTTTGAAATTTACCTACTATGCTATATTGATATACATATAAATATATTGCCTACCTTTCATATACGGAGAAATAGTTGCAAAATTTCCAAAGTTAGCATTTTCGCTGAGCATATGTTCTTGTAATTTATTACATGAGGTTGTTGATAATAGATTCTGATATACCGCTGAATTCCATTACCGCACAACTTACCACAAAGAAAGTTTCATCCTTACCATCTGGATGAATAGCGATCCTGTACGTTGCATTTTTCCAGAAATTTCATTCCACAACCTTTAGCTTTTTTGGGAACCGATACTACATTAGAAACTTCAGAAAACAAGCTTCAAAAGACATATTTCTTATAGGCTGGCAAATTTTCTGCAATGCCTATGGCGCTACGGATGTCTGTGGGCGGTATTGATAACTTTCTATCAGGTGACGAGACTATTCGTTTGCCTTCGTATCCCATGAAAAGAAATTATATGTATACTGACCGTTTGTCAGTGTGGTTAGAATACGAAAGATAGAATATCAATAATCAGAGAATTACTACTATGTTTGCGTACAATTAAGATAATGCAACGTGTATGCTGCATAGTTGATACTATTCGAATTTCTCAGAAGTCGACATAGCTGACTTGAACGACTTGAACATTGTTCATTTATAATTGCGATCGCTTGTATCACTGGATAGTCCGTTTGCTTCACTGAAAAAAATCCTAGATTTATGAATGCATAAATAACAATCTCAAACCGCTCAGATATGATTCGGATTAAAGATATCCGCTGAAGAACCAGAGTCATCGACGTTTAGGAGTATAAATCGACTGGATACGTATGTATCTCAGAAAACCCACAGCAGTAGATGTGTGGCTAGAGTGAAGCCCGCAAACGTAGTGTGAGGTACCTTCTGGGTAGATGGAATGATTGTCTGTGCAGAGGGGCGTGAAGTAATCAAATGCGTATACCCTAAGATTGAGTTAGGTGTAGCGCCACAGAAGATCCTCCAGTGGATTGCCACAGGTTGTTGATGATGATATTGATGGACCAGTGGTAATGGTACCTGACTAAGCAATATACGTTCAAACTTAGTCAAAAATAAAATTTAATTAATAATATTGTATTTTATTTACGAAAATTAAAAATAATTTTTAACTCGTATTGTTATTGTAAATGCTATTTTTATTGTAAAAAAAAACTGGCACCATACACATTGGCTTTTCTATGGATAATATTAATATTATTGGGATAAAAAAGTTAATTTGGAATTAACTTTTATTCATTGCCAGACTCTTTTATTAAGTGCCAGTAACATAATTTGGCTATGTAAACCTCTTTAGAACTAAATTATGACCGATAATGTAGAAAAATCAAACCACTCGTTTTTATGCAAAGGAGTATAGTTAAACTCACATCTTTAGGGGGTTTTTATTTTCAAATAAAATTCTCCAAAACGATATTGATTTATTCTTGCTCTTAATTATACATTTATATATTAAATATACTTTATCAATTTACATTGGGTGACACGTCTATCCAAAAGGCGCCTGTCGAACTAATCCTTTTGTTTTATAACAATTTTTTTTTTTCATTATAAATTTGAATATTACGAATGTCAAAAAAATATAATATAATAATAAAAGAGACCGCGTCTTAGCATACGTAATGCGGGACGCCCGCCGGCTAGATGGTGTGACGATCCGCGCAGGCGGCTGGCAGAAACTGGATGCAGATGTCTATGAGCGGCATTGATTGCTTTCCATCACGTCTTTCTATCCAATAAAAAATTAAATAAAATTATAAAAAGTCTGTATGGCATAACGTCGTTTTTGCTGGTAAGCAGATTGATATTTCGTCACATACCAAACATTTGTTCCATGCTAACAAACATTGCGATTAACTTTTTAATCTAAAAACAGACATTGGACATCCAAGTCACGTACCGGCCACCTTCATCATTAATTTCACATTAATTTACTATCATCGGTAACGCGAGCTGTGAAACAACATTCGGTTCCCATTCTCACGGTGTTTCTTGGAAGTTTAGTGAATTTAGTTTATGGAAAAAACACCTGAGATTCTCGGTAATAATGGTATGTTTCGCTTGCACTCCACTTTGAATTTTATTTTTATGGTTCTCTATAAAGCAATTAATTTGTGAAGTTGTTAAGAAGGGTGTTTTAAATCTAGGAGAGGATGTATAGGTACGGTTAAATTTAAATTATTTTGCTAATAATCTTATTTTTACATTATGTAATTTTAACATTTTTTCTTTTTTAATTGACGCAAATTTAAATCGTTTACAGCCATTAGTGTTATTAATAAATATTATTAAGTTTTTGGTCATAATACTGGTTTTAATGTAGGAAAGCCACGCTGCATTTATATTTCTAACAAACATTTGAAAGAAAATTTTAAACTTGTTATTATTAGACATAATAAATTATATTTTATTTGTCAAACTATCGGACTCACAGTCCGTCAACAGTTAAGCTTTTTTCTACCACCATTGCAAAAAATAACTTTTGAGCTTTACTATAGAGCTTTGTTTAGTTAGCGATGAGAGCAGAATGCCCAATCAACTTCTCTTATCAGACTTTGTCTCTTTTTTACTTCTCTCTTTCATCTTGCTTTCTGACAGCATTTCCACGGTGTCCATAGTGATGCATATGTCAATGGGAGAAAGTCATCTTTAAGTGACGCGGTTCCTTGTTTGCTTCCTCTTTCCCTTTATTTAATAAAGTTAATAACTAACTTTATAGTTTATATAAAGACTAACTATTTTTAGTTTATATAATTTATTAATAATGCATTTTATCTTTTCGCACTCAATCGCGATACCAACTTTAACTACGTCAAATCACACAATTCTTCTGTGCGCGCAATTTGCTTAAAAACAAATTTTTCTACACGTATACATGTCTTGGCGGGCACGTTCACGAAGGTAAAAAGTTGGCCATTGAGTGTAGAAAAGGGGTCCTCTCTTCCTATTTTTTATGCAGATTGATAATCTTTTACAAATATTTTCAATTTTTGTAAAAGACATTACAGCAAATTTCTTGCAAAATAAAATTTCTTTAAAATTATTTCTCATGCCATTTATTTAGTTCTTTTTGCAAACTTTTTAAATTTACTCTAGTGAAGAGGGTGAATGCAAGCGAGGCACAATGCAATCATATTAAAAGTGGATGCACCGAGGTGTGTTTGCATTGAGCAATTCTAATGGTGTCTTTCAGCACGGAGGATTCATCCGTCACATCTAGCGCAAAATGATATTTTTTATAAATATTTTTAGAAATGGTGTAATCTCTAAACAGTGCATTATAAAATCTAACCATTTTTTTAAATAGAAGGATATAAAATGCAATTTTATAGCAGCAATAGTCTAATTGGGATGGGGTTGTGTATAAGGTCGTGCCTTTGATTCTACATGTTTTCCTAACAAGTAGCTTTGTTGGAATGTTTATTAAAAAATCTAGTATTTTTAGCGTTGCTTGTCTTAATAACTCTTTAGATTAGATCTTATTTCAATCAATTCAAAAAGAAGATCTTATTTCAAAATCGCTAGCCTCTGAATTTCCCAGGCGTGTAGTTTTGTTTGTGTTTACTCTATCCTGATATCATACTTAAATAAATTTAAAGTAAATAAATGTATCTGTATGTTAAATTAAAGATATCTATTTTTTCTTTATCTCATACTATTAATGGAGTCAGGCGTTACGGTGGGTGGAGAATTGATGGCCGATTTTCGGTAAGTTTTTGGTTTAAGTTCCAAATAAATCCACTTAATCCAACAGAAAAACACACATTATTAAGTTTCTGTTATTGTTTTGCTTGTCGCGGATCTTAGCTAAGTAAAACTTTTGATGGTCCATATATTAATCTCATATGATTATTTGGACAATAGCAATATAATAAATAAATAAATTTACTGTCAGTAAATGAAAAATTATCAATAATAAAAGTCGAAACCAAAATAGCGCGTTAGGCGCGCTCAAATTTTTTGCGACTTCGACCGATATCACAATTAAAAAAAACAATACACGTAAATTTTTATGAAATAGATTGTACGCGAAGAAATCCGAAGTAATTGTGTTGCGGTTTACCCTGATGGTGGGTTTGTTGAGGTTTTTGCGGTCACACACAGTCCGACGGTGAGGAATCTCACGCAATTTAGCGGCGCGTTCATTATAACCCCGCAACTCGCGATTGGGATTGTATCATCCGCAAATAACCTCTACAATTTAAAACTAACATTGTATACATCACAAGATTTTAAAGAGAAAATATTTACGAAACATTAAACGATACTTCCCCAATCAGCATTTGTTGCGTCAGTGGAGTATGTTGATTGTAAGATGGGGAAAAAATTTCATAACATTCACTGTAAATGAAATTCACAATAATAATTATGTGAAGACTAATTGGCTCAGTGGCGGGGCCCTCCGCCCGTGGAGTCAATGGTCGCGGGTTCGATTCCCGCATCGGAATAAATATATGTATAGATTACAAATATTTATTCCGAGTTTGTTAATCCCGCCAATCCGTATTGGACAAGCGTGGTGGATTAATGCCCGTTCTTAGAGGCTTACACGTTGCTTGCTAAAAAGCTTTTACTTCAAAATTCGTCGACTACAATGTTAGTCGTCAAACTCTCCGCTAAATCTTTTTGTGTCTAATATCTCATTGTAATTACTATTAGGTGTACAAATAAGTTTCCGCAGTTTTTTATAAAAAATTAGGAATTTATTGTAAAGGAAAAGTACATTACGTTTTATTCAAAGTATTTTCCATCATTTGCCACTACTTTTCCCCATCTTTCTGGCAACATTCGGATACCCCGTCGAAAAAACTCTTCATCTTTTGACGCTATCCACAAATCTACCCAATTTTTGGTGTCTTCATATGATGTGAAGCGCTGCTCAGACAGACCATGTGCCATCGACCGGAACAGGTGATAATCAGAAGGGGCTAAGTCTGGTGAATACGGCGGGTGGGGTAAAACTTCCCAGTTGAGTGTTTCCAAGTATGTTTTTACCGGCGCCGCAACATGTGGACGAGCATTATCGTGTAAAAGAATAATTTTGTCGTGTCTGGAGTAGTAATGGGCGCGTTTTTCCTTAAGTGCCCGACTCAATCTCATCAATTGTGTTCGGTAGAGAGCTCCAGTAATGGTTTCGCTTGGTTTCAGCAATTCATAATACACGACACCAAGCTGATCCCACCAAATACACAGCATGAGTTTTTTTCCATGAATATTCGGCTTAGCTGTCGATGTTGATGGTTCGCCGGGCTTAACCCATGACTTTCTCTTCTTTGGATTATCGTAGTGAATCCATTTTTCGTCACCAGTGACTATACGATGCAAAAAACTCTTTTTTTTATTCCTGGCAAGCAGCATTTCACTCATGCATAATCGGCGTTCAACGTCTCTCGGCTTTAGTTCATATGGAACCCAATTTCCTTGTTTTTGAATCATTCCTAACGATTTTAAACGATGTGAAATTGCTTGTTGAGTCACTTGTAGAGTAAGTGCAAGTTCTTTTTGCGTTTGGGACGAATCTTCCTCCAATAGTACTTCTAATTCCATGTCTTCGTACACTTTCGGCCTTCCACTGCGTTCTTTGTCTTTAACGTCAAACTCACCGTTCTTAAACTTTTGAAACCATTCCTGACAACTTCTCTCACTTAAAGCAGCTTCACCATATGCTTCTAGAAGCAATCGATGCGCCTCAGCTGCAGATTTTTTCACATTAAAGAAGTAAATCAAAAGTTCCCGCAAATGATGCTTATTCGGAATAAAACTTGACATTTTTGCACGAAAAAAATTACGTGATGCTGATACGGAATCACTAGTACTTTAAGGTTATGGTGTTGCCAGATGACTAAACTTGGGATATTACGTTTTACATCTGACAATTTCTCCATAACCTTCTGGTGGGGCCATCTTTTGACAAACCGCGGAAACTTATTTGTACACCTAATAGATTATCTTATTATTTATAAATGAAAACTAAATTATGTTCCTTTTATACTGAAATAACTGATTCTAAGCTCATTAGTCTAATTATCATCACACGTAAGTCCATATAAGTAAATTTTACAGGAAAAACAAAAAAGAGATATTCTTTCATACTTCGAGAAATGTTTATAAAACTTATATAACTATACTTAAATACGCTTAAAGTTTATCCGTTGATGGCATCAAAAGTGAGAATTATTGTATTAGACAAACGATATGCTTATTTTATGTTTAATGAAAGGTGGAAAAATGATTAAACCTGTAACCTGTCGGCAAGTAATCACGTCGTGTATGTATATATAATCACATTTGTGACACTAAGAGCACTGGAGGTACATTACTTATCTTAGGGAAAGTTGTTAATAATGGCAAGGGAAAAGGAAGTTAATGAAATAATAGTTTTTCGAAGAAGCCATTTATGGAACTGGCGAAAATGTGTCAAAAATTTGATCTGAATTTGACATGCAGCTTGGCTCTGCCTAATTAACGATTAGTCAATTAAAATTATATGCACGATACAAAAATCAAACTCTTACATGTTGTTTGTTTATCCGTTGCTCCGGTTTACTTTGAAAATTATTAATTCTGACGTAACGTGCTTTGAAAGATTTTTTTTATTTATTTTAAATTAAGCAAATTATTTGTATTAATAAAGTGTAATCAGTTAAATGTGACGACTTTTTACCAAATTAATGTGATAAATATGTATTATGTAGATTATACAGACATTTATTCTAAAAGCCCAGACAAGCCGTCTTAGACAAATATGGTGGCTTAATGTTTATTTCCCAAGAAATGCAGAGCTTTCTTGACGAGGCGTGGCCCAAATTTGAGTAATAAAAAAAAAAACAACAATTTTATAGCTCTTCAATTTTAAAGTAAATATTTGAAAATCAGCGGCAAAATACAATCCCTGTGACTCACTCCCTATGACACACAACTTATGTTTACCCCACCTATTGTGGAATATCCGAGAAACGTTTCGATAATTTTAATCACACTAAAACCCTGCAAAGAAAATCTCGTTATAGAGGTGCCACAGGTCACGGGAGCCCGTAGGTACATTCCACATTTTAATTACTCGCATATTTCACACGGTTGAATATTCAAAGGATGCATCATGGGACATTAGTGTTTTTTTATTATTTGGTAAACGAGAACGTGTAAAAGGGTAGACCACCTCTGACTTTAGTAGCCCAATAATACACGACCGCCATTAATTTTAAATGTTGTCAGGTCTTGTCAACAGTTGTGGACTCCCTATTATTTGTTTGAATTATTTCCGAGGATTTATGTTTTTGGGTCGAAGATACTTTGTAGTCTTTTTAGACTATAAAGATAAAATTTTATTTTATATAGATAGACGTCTATTTTATATATGTTGTATTGACAATCACACTTTAATTATTTCTATTTCATCTACGAATACTCTTTCAAATGACTTAATGATTTGTAGACTACTGTGGGCTTAATCACCATCATCATTAGTCTGCGACAGTTCACTGTCTGATATATCATCCCTAAGGCGCACCTTGTCCGGTCTTTTTTATCGGTCCGGCTTCAAGCGTCTAAATTCTAACAGTCGCCTTGCGTAGACCCATTTAATCGGGCGAAGTCCTTCAGTACGTTTGTCAAGATACGGTCTTCACTTCAGCAACTAGTTTACTTCAAAGGATGTCAGTTGCCCGGCAGACTTGTCCGACTACTTTAGTTTGCTAATTCGTTATTTTTGGTTTTTCGGTTCATTACGAATCATATCGACCAGAAGAACTCCGAGTCTAGCCCTTTCTATAGTGCACAAGGATATTTTCTCGCCTAATACAATATTGTACAATAATTAATAAATCGACAAACTTTATGCTTATTTTAATAATATATATTACCTCTCGAAATTTGAATTAACGACTTAATCTTTTTCCTTATAAAATCTCCGGGTTATATTAAAGCTCGAAGGTATTCATTTCCATCAAGTTTTTGTATCAGTTTTCGATGAGACTGAGCTACCAAAGAAGTTATTAAGTTGATACCATCGGTCGCCATAATTTATTGTACATCCTCTATTAACGCAGGCCCCTTGTGAATTTTAATACTTAATTTAGCTCCCACCTCTACTGGTGGAGTTTCTCGTTTGGTGCAAATCATGCAAAGAAATATACTTTATATAAATTATAAAAACATTTTTTTGTCTAATTACTTGTTGTTTTTAAGAACATGTTTTGCAATGACAATTAAATAATTTTACGATAATAAAATATATTATGTTTGTCGTGAAGTAAAAACATTGTTTCACACCTATACATCATATAAACTCACACTTATTTTTATTTAAAAGGAATAACAAGTAAGTACTTAATAATCCTTATATTTTACTATTAGCAACATAAATTAAGAAAATTGATGATGCTAAGAAAAAACTTAAACTCATTTCATTAATTAATTGTCTTCTAATTTTACATACAATTTAAATCGTGTATAAGTACTTCAAGTATGAGTTGATGATAAAATTTGTTTTTTTTTAAATTATGCCTATCGCAATTTGCAAAAGGCATTTCTATTCATCCGGTTATGACTTACACTCAATTGCAATCTGCGAGATATTTCTTATACATAATATAAATAAAACAGCATTAAGAAAACTGCTGTCAACCACTGGATTATATTACATTTGTATTGAGTTGTTGAATTATATACATACGTCTCTGATGTTAATAAGTGGATAGACAAGTCATGACATTAACATATCTTAGAAGAGTTGATCATTTAATATTTTTTTAATTCAACTCTCGTAATAGTGTGTCGCCTTTAATTGTATAGAATGGGACTCAAATGAGTCTCTCTCCTTTGAAAAAACATTTTGATTAAAGATTATATTAATTCATTTGAGGTAAGTCCAAAGTCTTCATTATCTTATCCAGTGACATTGATTTTTAAGAATGTAATCCGTTACTTAAATATTTCTCTAAAATAAATAAAAAATAATATTTTTTTCAATATATCACCGAAAACCGAAAATGGCTACAAAATTCGGCACATAGATTTTTGTATGTTGGACAAATTTCACTGTTTAAAGTATGTATTCTGATCTAAAGTATCGATGTACTAAAACCTAATGTTGATGTCATGTGATTTATGTCTTGAATTTTTGTGTCAATTTTATACGAAGAAGAATACTTTTATTGTAAGATAAAAAAAATATGTGTGCAAATATAAGTAAATGGGCAGCAACAACGTTTACCTGAGTAATAAAAACCATCTTCAATCCACAATCACAGGCGACGGGATTAGCCCTTTTCCCCCGTATTTCCCTAATTTTGAGGGAAATTAATGACAATCAGTGGAATATTATAGGCTGCGTGGATTAATAGATTATTTAATTTTTTTTAAAGTTACTTTATATAATTTTTTATAAACAGGGGCGCAAATCTAAGTCTTTTTCGCCCGTGGGAACCTAAAATATTAAAACATTAATTTGAAGTTTATTTTATGCTTTGGTTTAATAATCTTTAATAAGGGATATTAAGTAGAGATATTACATCCTTAATTGTTAGGCAATACTTCGCATTAGTATTGCGTGCATGCTCGCTAACATTCAGGTTCTACAATTTTAGCGTTAAATCCATAATGAATTTATAATGAGCTATAAGTTATGTACTTAATGAAGCAATGCATGTCTCCATTGAGAAAGAACATCTATATGTTATTTTAACTAATATGTTATATAGTACCTACCTTTCATTTTTTACTTCTTAATTATTGTGTTGATAGGACAAGGCAAGGCAAATATTTACCTTGACGTGAGAATCGAACCCGCGACTTAACGAAGCACTGCCTTCGGAATAAATATTCCGAAGGCGGTGCTTCATTAAATGCGTTAGGTGTTGGTTTATAGACGGCAGCGTTTATTTGCCATTAGGTAGGTGACACACTTGTTTTTTTTTACTACTTCTTAAATAAAAACAAAACATCCGCAGTTCTTGTTTCCATATTTGAACTAAAAATTACTTTCCTGTTTAATTTCACAACATATCTTTCTATTTAATTTGGTATAATATTTCCAGAGTCTGCGAGTGAGTTTGCGAGGAAAGTGTATAAAGTGTAATGCACAAAGCGACCGTTATTAAGATGCGTGCAGGCGTTTGAACTTTTGGTATGTGATACATGTAGGGTTGGCATAAAGGATATTTTGCGCGAATCAGTCCATGATGACCCTAATGGCGCAGTAATGAAATGTTCGTTTTCGAAACCAAGTTGTTCTTTTCAAACGGTTTTTGACAGTCGTGATATCAATAATCAAAAATACAATATTTCATGTTTAAATATTTAAAAGGAAAGTAAAAACTCTAGAGTGACAACCCTAGAATAAGAATAGTGCAGTACAGCGCGGGTGGCGGCGCGTTATCGCTTCACTGCAGACCTGACGACAACGCCGACGCTCGACTGTTGGGCCGAGTATTTGTTAAACGAAAACGACACCGCCTTAATTTGAAATTAAATAACTTTTTAAAGGCTTTTCAAACTTGTTCTTTATTTGTGAGCTGCCGGTTTGGGATGATGTTATAATATTTTAACGATGAATAATCTACCGGAGATAGATATAACAGGGCAAATTCGTTTTGAATTATGAACTACTACATATCTATTACATTGTTAGTGTATTATTATTAAAATACGTTTCAACAAAATTACGCTTAGTTTTATATAAATTAATTACGAATATAATTTTTGTTTCACACAAATTCCACACTGTTACATAAACTAAAATAATATTAATATATTTAATCATTATATTTCATAATAATTCATGATTAATAAATAATATAAAATTTTTCTGTATAAGTAACGGCTGACTGTATTAATCAAATAAATTGATAACTGGATAAATTAATAGTTTACGTGATTTCGTACCTAAAAGAATCGAAAATAATTGAAAAAGATTAAGCTGGGAATAATTAAATGATCTAAAAGTAGCTGCTATGATTTCCACATACTTGGTGAGGGGGCGAATTGGGAATCGCAGATTGGTTTTCATTCTCAGGTGGATGCTGCTTGCCTATTTACGGCTTTTAGCTCCCATAGTCGCTTTGTAGACACCCACGGTAAGAAATGTGGTGGCCCTATTCTATCATAGAAACCACAATAATTAATTCTGTGTCAAATGTCGACCGATTGGCTCAGTGGTGGAGACCTCCGCTCACGGACTCAATGGTCGCAGGTTCGATCCCCGCATCGGCATAAATATATGAATGGCCTACAGATATTAATTCCGAGTCTGGTAAAACCCTGCCAATCTGCATTCATAAATCGAGAGGCCTGTGCTGTCCCACTGACGTATATAGGCTCTGAAAAAAATCTACACTACATTGGTCAAATCAGTCTGCCAACAATTAAGCTTTTACTACAATTTCGTAATGAAGTTTCTCTTAAGGGAGACGTAACGGCGAATAAATCTCCCCAGGAATATTCTTTTTGCCTATTTTCTCTTTTTCCTTTTTAAACAATATGTTATATACTTTTTTTTTAAAATAGCATCAATAATAAATTAAAAAATAACAACTTAATAATTTATTAATCTCACATTGTATTTATTTGACAAACAGAAATTGTGGAGAAGATAATCTGACAGTGAACACAAGCGTTTATATATTTAACTTCAATTAAACTCGCTTTAAATGTATTTGCCGTCTTTGCTGCTCTACGTTGAATACTTATGATTGACTTTCGATTTTGTTAATGACTCTATTAGACGACGAACGTGCGTTTGTGAAAAGTTGGAGTGGTTTTGGAGATAGCCGTTTGTACTCGTTCACTTTATTATTAAATATATCACTTTACCCAAATTCAAATTTAATTATTAGTCAATAGAAAATTTTCGGGGTAAATATTTCATAAAACAAATTGCTATGGTCTCAATATCTGGTTTGCGTAATTATTATTTTTTATTAATTATTATAATTTTATATATTATACTTATCTTATTTTTACGAGTATTAAATAACAAAAGAAGACGTCGATGGCAATCATTAATTTAATCATTTTATTCATACAGAACTTAATCTAATCGTAAGTACAGTTTTTCTATTATTCACAGTTTTTTGAAATATTAAATCTCCTTTTACATTTCGGCTTTCACTCAAAGTTTTGATCGAATGAATTATTATATTAACAAAACTAATTTTTTAGGTACGTGAAAAAACCTAGTAGGCACCTTAAAACGTACGTACAAACATTATAAATAGAATAAAAGTAGACCATCAAAAAAAACGCTAATATTTATTTTTTCTTTTTACTGGCAGTCAGTAAAACCACACATCGAATGCGACGATTAAAAAACAAAATTGACAATAAGTGCAACTTTATGTAAATGTACGTTAAACAGCTGTAGGTTAAATGGGCGTTCTATGTTTAAATACGTTAATCTTAATCGGTGGACGTTTTCGACGTGCGGATCGAGTGTATTCGCATTCCGATTTACGGTTCGACTTGGCGGTTATTTTAAACGCTTTATGTCAAGGTTTCCACTTATGTTATAAATATGAAAGAATATTTTGTTAATAACGTGAAAGGTCAAAAACAATTTTTATTAAAATCTGGGGATTTAACAAAGACTGGTTTGACCTTATACTCTATAATACAATAATCAATACATCTATCTGTCTAAAATAAATCTTAAAAAATAATATTGTTTGTTTACAAACCGTGCATATAAAATGCACATATAATTTCTATTCACTACATTCACACATACAAATGGAAATGATACAAATGAAAAATCTAGTGCATTTTCAATGAAATATCTAATCTTAAAGTTGAATTTAAAAATGATACATTCCCCGGCATTATTATTCTTGAGTTAAAAACGTATATCCGGCTGCGCTTTTGTTTGATTTCTAAGTTTCCGACGGATGTAGGCTGACGTTTGCTATGATTTTATATGTTAGAGATTAGATCATATTAAAATTTTAATTTTCCTCTATTAATGTTAAAAATGAGTTTAGATCCATGTCAATCATCACAAGATGCATGTCATTTTGTTTTACCATTTAATGACTGTTTGATTAATAATAAATCCACTGTTGGACAGATACTTCTATTGGGGTCCATTCATCCGTAACTTAAGTACTCAGCACTTTTCGATGTAGTCATTTCCAATTTATTAATGTCTAAGGCTAGTTCCTTAAATTCACTATATGTGGAAATTCACAAGGGTGGAGCACTTGCTTTTTCTGTTCACTGTTCTGTAAACGTTACTCTTAGTTTTCCTTTTCCGTTTAATTTTTTCTTCCATTAAGATGAATATATTATAATTATATCTCTCTATACATATATATCTCTATACATACATTTGATTAGTTATCTCACTCGATTTTTGCTCATGATGAGTTTATCTTTTCCTCGTATAACAATAATTTCATCAGGTGTGTGTAAATTTTTTATACATTTTGTATATAAGTACTTATTTGCTTATTAAAGCTGTAATAGCTCAGCCGGTAAGCCTCGGCCTTACAATCTAAACGTCGTGAGTTCGTGTCTTGCACTGGACTATACTGAACCATATCTTTGCACAAGCTTTATTAGCTTAATTGGAATGGTTAGCATTTTAGTAAGTTTTTAAACTAGCATTTTAGTAATATTCAAAATACGCTAGTTTTCTTTAAAAAAAGATTTGCACAGACAGGCGGTAGAACTCCGCCATTAAGGCAGAGTTTTACCGCCTGCGGAGTCAATGGTCGCGGGTTTGATCGAGATAAATATACATATGACGCACGTATGTGTATTTATTCCGAGTCTGATTACTCCGCCTATCCGCATTGGACAAGCGTGGTGGATAAATGTGTATTCCTCCAGGAGGAGGCCGGAGGCCCGTGCCCAGCAGTGGGACATATATGGGCTATTTAAATAAAAACTATAACGTCTCACACTTAGAGTATACTATGTTTAATCTTTCTGTATAAGTTAAATAAATATTTTATCTGCTAAATAACACGCAAGTACTGCTGCAATGTTTTTTACTCTCCACTCTACAATTAAATAAAAATTATTTAAACCGTTGTTAATCTTGGGCGATCTTATCAATTGGCAGGCACGAAAATCACAATTGAAAATTACTCAGTAATTTAAACATCATTGTTCGATCTCGAGCACAATCGAGACTCATAAACCAAATGTTAATTACCTGACAGGTATTTAACGGTCCTTGGTATATTGGTTAGTGTAGGTTCACAATTCGCTTAAATTTGTCTCGGACAGTAATTATTTGTTATTAGCTAAAAAAAAAGTGATAGTGTAAATCTTAATAAGTCGTCAATTTTAATGGAAAAATAGGTTTCAGTTAATCTATAAATTACGCATTAAAATATTATATATTTTAATGCGTAATTTATAGATTAACTATCCCTATCATCATCATCATCATCATAGATATATCATCATCATAGATTAACTATCCCTAACATCATCATCATCATCAGATCATGGTATTCCACCGCTGAACTTAAGCTTCTCCCAGGATGCGTCATTTAAGGTTCTTCTACCTTTTTATCCTTAGTTTTTGTTATAAGATATGTATATTCAGATTTCATTTTCAATTTATTATATGCACGGCTGCCTCATATCAAAACTCAGTAAGTGCTTTAAACTTAATTTTACAGGAGACTACAAAATAATATTTATAAATTGAAGCATTAATAAGGGTTTAAGGGTTTTGGATGTGGTTCGTGTAAACTTATTAGATTCGTGTAAACTCGTGTAAACATAAATAAAAATTGTTATACATAAAAAAAATATTACATAAATAAAAATTATGAGAAGCAAAGAAAGAAGCAAGAATCGAGTGCTGGAACCGTAGCGGATGGATATCTGTGGTCTCTGCTTACCCCTACTAGGGTACAGGCGTGGCGATAAATGTATGTGTGTATGATTTTCGAAAAAACATTTTAAATGTTTTGAAATGGGGCACGCGTAGGTGCACTTTATAATGATGAAAGGTAAAGTTAAATTTACTGATTTAAAAATTAGAGTGATACTTTGCATTCGTTGCGGAGGGTTACATTCGATGTGTATCTTGTTCACCATATAAGCATTTAGAGTTTATGAGACGATGTTGCAGTTCAATATAATGATAAATTATAGCTGATATTGATAAAATACGGTGACCCCATTTTTCACTGTCCCGATTCCGTATTTAAAATTATGGATGGCCTTTGCGTACCCCATGATTATAATGAAAAGAGTGTGGTTATTAAATGCTTACGCAGCCCCGCCTCTGTGCGAGCGAGACAAGAGATTTTCTCATGAGATACCACGTAAAAATATTCAATGTCCTCCGTCTCTTTCCTCTGATTTTTAAAATGACAGGTGAACGATTATAGGCAGGCTGTATAATTACTATGCGGTGTTGCCATTTTGAAATCTCCAGGGCATGTTATATTTCTACATGAGTTTTTGTGGTAGTTAGTAATTACGACTCGATTTTACATTTTAAACATAAATTTTAATAAAATATGCAGTTAATATAAGTTTTTACTTTTCTTTTATATATGTACGTATGTTAAAATACCTAAAGTATAAATAATTTGCTATTTACTTTAAGTTTATATTTGTTAAATTGTGCAATTCCTATGCTTTCAATTTAGAAATCATAACATACTGCCACAGCAGGAAGGCATGTTCTCGTGTGGCGACCAAATAAAAATTGTAATAATTATGTATTTTAGAATAAAGTTTTTATTATTTAATTATTTTTAACATGTTCTGATTTAAAGGATAAAAAAAACTTTGTACTGTACACAATATTGTATTACTTGGCGTTCTTTTTTAACAATTTTTCCAAAGTTTTGTTACAATTTGCACTAATCAATTGGAATCACCTATGCGAGTTCGTATATATATGTATATATATTTTATAACAGAAACTTATGAATTTTTTAATATTACTAGAATTAAGTAAGTAAGCAAAATAATTGTTGTGTTAGGAAAATATTGTTCACGTCAATAGTTTACAATATCTCTGGGATAGTAAGCGTTTCCGAAAGGTTTCGCCTTGCTAAGGACAGGAATATGCGGATTAAACTTTTAAATTTTGCTAGTCGAAGACGCATAGGAAGAAGAAAATTAATTCAATGATAGAATAGAGTCTAGGACCATAGATTGTAAGTGCAATCCTAAACATTCTGCATGCAATGGAGAACATCCCGAATCGTCGGCGACCGCCAATAGACTCGATTTCCGATAGACTCGATCTTCTATCTGTACGCAGAGAAGCATCATCTCTCTGCGGACTGTATTACGTCGGATTCTCCGAGGAGTTGCTTAATCTACTCGCAGCAGCACAGTTCCACCATTGCACTACGCGCTACAAAAATAGGTTCCATGACCATCACCTGGGTGGATCGCCGTTAACCACGATGCGATTTAGTCACAGTTTTCTGCCACGAACTGTTGAAATGTGAAACAATTTACCACCCGCAGTGTTCCGACGTGATTATGATATGGGGGTATTCAAGAAAAGTTTCTCCATCGTTGCGGATTTTTATGGGCAGCGGTGATCGCTTACCAAGTGACCCGCACGCTCGTTTGCCTGTTTTCCTAACAAAAAATACAATTGAGATATTTCTATTATACTTTTCACTTATAATTAATCATCCTTATCGACAGTTTTATAGGATGACTTGCTACCCTTGCTGGACTCGTGAAGCTCTTAATAAAATTTGCTTGAATGCTGTTACTGTGCCTCCGCAGAAACTAAAAATTTTTAATATTATTACAACGCATACACATACATATATCTCATTAATGGGTATAGAGTCTTCCATTTTCTGGAGAAATTCCTCTGTTGTCCAGTGAGTTTAATAGGTCGTCATAACTTTAATGTATTCATTAACTCAATCTGTCAGTCAATCATCAAATTTGTTTTAAATAACCATAACTCTATTATAATCGCTAAAACTTTATATCTCCCCTTTATCAGGCCTTCGCCTAGCATTGAAGCGTATGCAGATTGTTCCTTTTTTATTTAAGCTTAGCTTGTATTTTCTTCATGCATGATTGATACAATGATACAACTCGTCATAAATTCAGTCGTAACTGAAGTATTAAGTTACGTTCGTACTGTGTGAAACATGTTTTGCTGACGGTTCTTTCAAACTAAATAGCCCATTTTATTGCCCCGTCAGTCATATTGGATATAGGTAGGTCTTTGAACTTATTTTGACTACTATTCCATTGACTGAAATTAAAAATGTAGATATCAGATAAGTACAAAGAAAAAAAACCTTGTCTCTCTGTTATATTAATAAAAAAAATGCATTTTCTTTTTTAAATATTAGTAGATACGGTAAGCAATATGCTATGGTATACTAACATTTTTGGTAAAATTTGATTAGATTTGACGGTTTTGAAATTAAAGCGTTTTTGTGAGGCATTGTTAAATTTAAGGCCATTACAACTTTGTTGGAAACATCGAGAGCAGGAGGCCCGTAAGATGCTAACTGGGGAAAACGACGACAGCGACGAAACTTGGCGAGGAAGGCTTAAACCTCAGTCTTTAAACCACGCTGAAATGAACTGAACACGCATCAGAGGAGGAACTAGATTAAGGATTACGGAACAGTTTTTTAGTTGAAATCGTTTAAGCCGTTATCAGAGAAGTACATGAAGCCATTAAAGTTGCATAAAAAACAATTTTTAAAATTTACAGAGCGTAACGTGGTAAGTAGAAATATCTCAAAATCATTTTCTTTTTCTCCCATATGAATACAAACGGTGATGGTCTTGTGTGAGTGCAGCTATTGTTCTCAGGTTCCAGCAAGCTTTCGTATAGGATAAGTAGGTAATATTCACTTGTAAGTCGCAGACACTGTCTTTTCTGTGGACATGTGGACACAGCGAAGTTATATTGTAGTTTTGTTCTTGCTATTTTACGCATTGACTATGGTATATATGTACTGTAATATATTAAACAGTATATTTTTGTAGTAGAGATTTGCAAGTATTTTTTGTATGACTATAGAAGTTCTACACTGGCAGACGAAAGACTTCTAAGTTAGACCTTTATTAACCTTCATTCTTTGGTGACTAAAGAAGAGGCTATTTTAGAACTGGAGTATTGAGGAGGAATATCTTGCTGTAAGTAGATCCGTAATGTATTTAATGTAAGTCCTGTAAGATATATTGCTCAATTAGAAGATACTTAATTACTTATATTTTAAGACGGTTCATATTTTGGTGATTTAGGCAAAACAATTTTATCAGAATTCCAGTTCTAACGAGATATCTACTGCACATGTGGAGCGAGCTTCTCACAACACCTGTTAATTTGCATTTAAATCTGACCAGTTGGATTTGCGTGACTTGCGTATAAGCAGGCTCTTATCAAGCTTTTAGTAAGAACACGTGTGTGTCTACTAAGTATGCTTAAAGATTGTGTATCAATTAACATACCTTGTTCTTGTCTAGTTATCTCATCGTTGGCTTTATATAAACAACAGGAACAACAATTCTAATTGTGTAATAAGTTTAATTTTTAAAATATCAAATTTTAAACCTGGTTTGACATAATAAGTTATTTTTATGGATATGATAGAGATATTATGGATGAGATAGCAAATGAGAAAGCGGTTCACCTGATTGTAAGTAACCACCTCCGTCCATGAAAATCCGCAATACTAAGATCAACTCATGCGTTGCCGTAGGAGAATAGAGATTTAATGGAAAGGAAAGAAAAAATAATGAGAGGGGGAAAAGAAAGAACTCAATTTCTTTCTTTCCCCCCTTTCATTATTTTTTCTTTTCCTTTAATGCTATCATTTGACGCTGGTATTTTGAGAGCCATTCCTGGCCCATTAAAAAAATATAGTATATTATTAAAGATACACTTTAATAATATACTATATTTTTTTAATTAACCTTACTAACTTTAACCTTACTTAACTAACCTAACCTTAATATGTAATGCGAATGCTAGTGTATAAAAAATCTTATTTTTGTGTTTAAGGCGTAGTATAAACAATAAAAATAAAGCCTATGAAAATAAGTGTACTTGACACTTATGTATTATAATATATGTATGTAGAAAAATATATATATGATATGAAAAAACGCAAAATAAAATATCATTCAGCGTTAAAGTATATTATGTCTACATTAATAAAGTGTATGTTATTGGAGTCAAAAAATATGTTCCATTTTTCTCAATTATATAGTGAAAAGCACATAATTGCGAAAAAAGAAACAAATATTTTATCAAATATTTCATATAGAGTTAAAACTATTTAAATTAATTCACCATAGCGTCCATATAAGATTAAAGAATTTGATAGATGTTTGTACTGGACTGATTTACGGCAAATAGCTCCGGGTCAGCGCTTCGAGCGTTTAACGCGCTTAAATTATAGTTAACCACTCGCAAATCCAGGGATGGACTTCGATCGCATTTTGTTGTTATTACTTGTACTGAACTGAACTAAATATTGAACTTGCACCGTCCAACGTTGTTTCAGTTAAATGTAATTGGTCATTATGCTAAAAATGTCTTTTATGTCATCGAAATATCGGCCTCTCTTTATTTTTAGGCTAAAGCGGTTATTGTTATAGGTGTTGTTTTTTAAATTCAGACAATGTGTTCAACTTTTTTGTATTTGTTTTTGGGAATACTTCCCCAAAACAAATACAATTATTTCAAACAAATACAGTAGTTCATGTTAATAGTTTAATGGTAGGTGTAAACTCTGACCAATTATCGTCGCATTATTGCAATAATATTACATGTTACCCATCCGTGTCCCTAACTTTAAATATTTTTAAATTTGCAGAAATTTCAAACTTTAATCAGTAATTTCAAAATTAAAATAATGTAGGATTTTTATACGCTAATAAAATATTTCATAAAAAATATTATTCAAATATATTTTAAATTTAATGCATGTCAATGTTGTAAACTATATTGAAGTTTTTAGTTTAGAATAAATTGTTTAATACGACCCTGGACCTCGGCCGCGAGTTTCCGACTGATGGATTGCGACTTCGATACAACAGCTTACTTGCAACAAGAACTTAAATGAATGTAAACACGTCCTCTTCAATTGTTCTTTATTTTTCCTTGTTGTGTGCACATATTGTGTCTGAGCTGATTTGTTCCGAAATAAATCAGGTGAAATATGTGATATGCTTTTGGCATTTTATAAAATGATGTTAACCGTTTTCATTGTTTTTATTTTTATATAATTTTTTAAAGAACATTCTTAAATGAAATTGTAAAATTTTCTTTTCAGATATGATTTTTTGTGAAGAAATTGTTATTTTACCTTTTTTAAACATTTATAATAACGCGTTAACTTTTCCGTGTGTTTGTTTTCGTTATGAATTTTTGAATCAATTTTAAACTTACCGATAATCTAGTAACTTTTGACATAGCTTAATGAATAAAATGGAATATAATAATTATATTAATAATGAATTATTTATTATATACAACTTTGCCTATGTCGTATAAGGATGAAATGTTCATTAGAACTAAATAATACTTTTCTTCTCAATAAAGAAAAAAATATACAATATTTTTGAAACTCATTAAAAGTATGTAATAATGAAAAAACGGCGGGCGTGTGTGTAGACTATAAAAATCTTTCGTTTATTGCTTGCACCGTACTTATTTCGATTATCCTTAAGTTTTAGACCTTTTTAAAGAATGTAAACTTAAAAATAATTTAAAAAAAAATATTTATAATGTTATCTGTTATTAAACTTATCGTAATTTTAATCAAGCCGTTTCTTTTAATGGTTGCTTATTGTATATTATAATATATTTTGTTTTACTTACACTTTGAGAATCGCTGTTATTTATGAATAGGGATTCCTCTGCATGCTTTATGCATCACTTTATTACTAACAAATATAACCTCCTTGAGCCGGTGAAAGCGTGCAGATATTGCAGCGGTGTTTATGTTTGTCTGTTTGCCTTCAATGACATCTTAATGCCTAATGCACGTGTCGATTGTTTTGTCTGCGATGCGACAAGTTTACGATTATATGGCAGACTGTTGGAAGTTGGACCGTGAGTAGAAGTGTCCTTTATTAACAGATTCATTCTGCTCATTTAAGCGTTTCAGATTTGCGGACATTTTTCCCTATGGATTGTTTGATAAGGTTTACATTCTACAAATTTTGACGTATGAAATTATTTCGAAATAGAATAACACTTACATTTGACACAAACATTAACTTAATATTACTTATATTATACGTACATACATATGATTACGCCTGTTTCTCGTAGGGGTAGGTAGAAACCACAGTTCTACATCCGCTACGATCTTAGTATACTTTCATGCTTCATCTGCAGTCATCACTCTCTTCATATAAGCTTCTTTAATATAATACAATTATATAATTACAAAAAATAGAAACAATTAAACTTAACATAGAACCAAAACTTTTTCTTAATCTTAGACTAGTTTATTTCTGTTGTTTTATCTAGATTTTTAAAAACAATTTTGTGGTACTTCTTCTTCTTATGGTCCTCTGTCCCCGAGATGGAGCAGAGGGCGTCCACAGTGCTTCTCAATTGGGATCGGTCTTGAGCGACGCGCTTCACTTCAGGCCACGTCAACCCTATACTTACTTTCTAGAAAATAAGTATCCCAAAATATTTTTACTCTGCGTAAGTCAGCTTTACAAAACCTTTCGCGGAATAGAAATTAAGTTACATTCGTATACAATAATGAGTATATATTTTTATAGTGAAATTAATTAAACTATCTTAGTGAAGGATAAAAATTAATCTTATTATAATATTCCTATAATGTAAATATTACGTTATTGTTAAAGTTTATCTTTCCCTATAAAAAAACTAATAGTTTTATTTTATATTTTTTGTTTTATATAAACGAAGTGTGAAAGCTCAGTATGTTAAATTCGGACGATTTACCCGCCAACACACTAAATTCGAAACGAAACATAAATAACTTATACCTACATAGTATAGAACCATATACATACATACATATAGTATGTATGTATATAGTCCTTTACTAGATCTGAATATATTTCTTATGACGATTGTATAATATTGTCGCTAGGAAGAAATTCTATTTAGTGATAATACCGCCTATCGTAGTATAATACTAATACTTTGTTTATTTTATTTTATGTTTAATTTATATTTCTTTTTGCAGTAATAAAGAATTTATGTAAAAATTTTGTAAATAATTAAATACAGTATAATTTGGTCAGTAAATATAATCATCATCATCATCAACAGCTCGTGGCAGCCCACTGCTGAATATAAAGAGCCTTCCCTAGGACGCATCACATACTCTGATTTCGGCTTCACGCATCCAGTTGATAAAAAAATATTTAACAATTTTTTTTTCAAATATTCATATTATCATTATATTGTTATTGGATACTCATTCTGGTACTTTTATAAGAAGTAGATTAATTATTTGAATTTTAAATCAATAGTGCTATTATTTTTATCTTATATAACGGCAGACAGACATTCTAGAGTCTCATCCTTAATTTACTTTCACTTAAAAGTGGCCCTTTATCTATTTACACATTAGTCGTTCAAATGATAAAGTACACAATACAATAAAAGACCAGCAGTGAAAGACTCCGCATACAATATAAATTTAACAAATTGTGAGGTCCACTTTAATTGGACCTGTCGACAGGTCGACACCTTTTACAAATACATCAAACCTCTGGTGTTGTTTGATGTGTTGGGAAAATGAGTTGGGCCAACATTGTTATGCTAATTTAGACATAGGATAATATGCTTAATTGTAAGCGTGATAGATGACATTTTTCTTATAGCATCCTTAGGGGTATAAACAACCGTTTTGAAGGTGACAAAATATGATCCACTTTAAAAGGAATTCCTTTTTGTTATTATCGCATTGTAATTTATAACGTTAACTGCTTTTATTGATCACCCATATTAAATTAGTCTTTTGATATAGCATACTTATTAGTGAACTTTAATAACTATATGTGTTATACTATATAATAATTGGTTGATTGTTGGGATGTTTAACATACATATGTATATATTAAAAAGTATAGAATATCATCATAATCATCAGCCCACCACAATCCACTATTGGACATGGGTAGGCCTCTCCCAAAGCGCTACCTAGCCCGATCTTTGGTAACACGCAATCAGTCCCTATTTCAGTCAGTCAGGGGTGTTACTTTTGCTGAGATCGGGTCTCCACTTCACCATTCGTCTACTCAAATAGTTTTTGGTTTTCAGACAAAAGTACCAGAACATGATAATACTATATTACATCCATTAAGCGATCAATACATCTTGACATAATTTTGGTATAACTCGTACTTTAACCATTATTTTTTAATAATACGTTTAAAATAAAATATTTACGTAGATTTATCAGAAAACACCAACGATTTATATATGAGAACTGCTGTCCCCTTAAAAAAATAACACACCTGATGGAAATCAATTAATGGCACCTGTAAACATTTTCAATACCAGAGCCATTACAAAAGCATTATTTGATGTAAAATGTTTGAGAATGATAAAAACTATACAATAATTTTCTAGTTTGTAATATCTAACAATCACATCAAACGTAATTAAAATCGACCTCATTAAAGCAAAGAAATGGCACGTCAGTATTTCTATTAGTCTCCGGTGTTATTAACTTCATGATGCGAGCTGTCATTAGTGCATTCCGTTACTAATGATATACCCATGCAGTCTAGCACTGATGCAGCAAAAAATGTATTACGTTTATAATCTTACAATAGGGTTTCCTGACAGTATAGTGGAGGAGCCTCGTAGGTGATTTATTTGTGACCTTTTGTCTGTAGCATAAATGACCTAGCTCTCGCAGTAGAACGATATTACGAGTTTTATTTATAAGTAAATAAGGAATATAAATATGTATGGCCTACATTTATTTATGTCGAATCAAAATACCCCGCCAATCCGTTTTACTAAAGTGTGGTGGGTTAATGACCATTTCTCTGGAAATGGGAAGGCCCGTGCCCAGTAGAAGGTTACATATATGTGCTGTGAAAAAAGGACTTATAAAAAAATATCAGAGACTCGAATCTATGTCCTTCGCCATACTATATAGTGAACGTCCGATTTCTTGTTTTTAGACTTATTATATCTAGAAGTCGGAGTGGAGACTGCGACTCGGCAAACGTAGTTTGGGACGCCCCCTGCTAGATGGAGCGACGATCTGCGCAAGGCGGCTGGCAGAGGCTGGATGCGTGTAGTCGAAGATTGGGCAAAGGTGTGCCTTGAGTGAGGCCTATGTCCAGCAGTGAACTGCCGCGGGCTGTTATTGATATCTGAGGCTGATATTGAGAAGTATGAGTTTTTTAAGGTTTAATTACGTCATTTCTTATATCTTCATCATAACAAGATTTTTTAGTCTTGCTCCATACAAAGTAATTTTACGCTTGCCCTATATTTTTACTAGTTGACTTCAATAGATTCTGATTCTCAATGTTATAGAAGTGCACCTTGATATTTAATTAATGTGTTTGCGGTAATGGTTAGTTTTTTATTATTATTTTTTACTCATTATATTTTATTAAATTACTAATTATAAATATAATGAGTAAAAAGCTTTCGGGATAACAACCCGAAGCCTTTTAGTTAAAATTCTAGCTAATTTAAAACTATAAGAAAAACCTAGGTAACACAGAAGAATGATTTATTTCCTATGCTAGTCATTTCAAAATTCGGCAGCTTTGTGATGAGGGATAATATCATACTTAGAATACTCGCTTGTGCTCAAGGTAGAAAAGTGGTAGTGTGTTTGATGTTGTGTATAGTGGTTGGTGGGTGGAGAGTTGCTGGCCGTTTTTCGGTAAGTTTTTGGTTTAAGTTCCAAATAAATCTATTTCATCCAGCAAAAAAACACATTATTAATTTTCTATTATTGTTTGCTTGTCGTGGATTTTATCATATTTTACATTTTGCAATCATTATTTCAAAGTACTCTTAAGTCAATATCATTATTTTTAAACCATTTATGTGTTTCACGTTGTTGTTTGCAAAATATGACGTTTGCCATGCTTCTTTTATTCAGAATTGTGTTCAGCAATTAAGGATTTGTATTATACGCAATTTGTTGGGAACGTGGGCGTGTGTCCTGTCCACGGCCGTCGGGTATCCGACACAACATAGTTTCGTTAGGGCTATTTAAAATACACGCTCTAGCTGGAGGTAGCGGGTGGGTCGTGACTATGCATACGTTGGGGTATGGTCTAAGTCATGAGATTATAGAAAAATAGATAATAATAAGTTTTTGTAATAAATTATCATAATTATCATAGAATATAACATTTTATTTTCCTGTTTACTTTTTAATAAATCTAAGCCGTAATTTGTGAATAAAGTAGATAGACAGTAGAATCAAAGGAAAAATAAAACTTATCTGCGATCCCAAAAGCCCGCCAAGCATTGTGGCTTGGATTATTGAAGCCTATGTCCAGCACTGGACTGTTACCGCTTTATAGATTAAGGATGAACCGTTTTTACCCTTATCAATCTTTAAACGTTTAAAATTAATGTTTATATATTTTTGAATACAGATTTATCGCGTACTAGATATAGTATTTCAAATAATACTTTCAAAGTTGTAAGGTCCGATGACCGCTATCGAAATATTTCCTTAGAAACTATTCCAAGGGTTTTAATTTCTGTGAACTATACACGTTTGACTTAATATTGCACATGCGTTAGTTATTATTATTTTGAGTCAAGATGCCAGAAGTCTATTTTTGACCTTTATTTTTTTACATTTATTAATAAAATGGTAACATTATTAAATGTAAACATAATAATAATTGATTAAAAATATAATATTATTAAAAACTATATTGGATCTATAACTTAATAATTGTGGCAGTCATATTTATTAAAAGAATTGATTTTGATAGATTTACATTTATGTGTACATAGTAGCCTTCTGTGGTTTACACCACACCGCTAGGGTGGGCCGTGAAATTGTGCATTACCATCATCGTCCTACGACCTCGTCGCTGATATTAAGGGGGCTCTGACCCCATACTATCCAGGTGATGCCAGGGATGAGGCAAGAGCCGTCTGTGAATCTTTAATACCATGCCCTTACCGATTTCAGTATATCTAACGCTTAAAATTTTATCTATGTTAGATCTTAAAGAATATTAATGGCTACCCGGTGTAAAATAGCCTAATTGGATAAGAATCGCCCTTATGACAATAAATATACCATCTTCCATAAGATTTTTTCCATTTGTACTTGTGAATGAATTGACGAGTGATGCTCTACTGTTTTGCCTTGTCAAAGATACAAATATTGAATAGCAGAATGGCAACTAGCCAGCCTTTGTTAATCGGAGATACTTAAAATGAAAAGTCATTAGACTATTGACGTTGACCATGTTTTCCTAACACAAGCATTATTCAGCTTAGTTGGAATGGTTAATATAAGTTATACGAAAACATTGCTAGTGTAACCACGTAGCTTGTATTGTAACCTCTTAACAATTTTATGAAGACTCCAAACAAAATCGAAGAATAAAAATAAATGCTCTATATATTAGTCTTTTTCAAAAAAGAAAACAAATGACTTAAAGAAAACATTTTAATAAATCGGTGGTACTGATCTGTTTTATAGTCGAATAATGAAAAGTTCCATAATTAGCATACAGTCAGAATATTATATTAATTATAATAATTATTTATAATACGGACTTTATGTTTACTTGTAATTTAGAAAGAAATATTTTGTTATATATTTTTTTTTAATTTACTCTTTAGGTAATTTATATAATATATTTTTCGAAAGTTATAAAGTAATTGTAGATAATGACATTCAACTGACAACCTTGATCGGGCGCTATGCTAAATCCTCTATTTCAAAGAAGAGTTCTGACGAGAAGATCACGTTTCAGCAAGTGAGTGACAGGATGGCTAACAGAGACTGGATAATTAGATCATTGTGTGGTGCTAAACGTAAAAATTTGGAGCAGGGCTACGTCTAGCAGTGGATTTTCGTAGGCTGATAATGATGCAGGCGTGCTTACGAGGTTTTCCTTCTTACGTTTCTAAGTACAAAGTAACGTGATATACCATATTTATAATGTCATTACATATGAAATGAAACTGTGTGTAACTATTGCTATGCACTTTTGTGTCAAAACTTTAACGTCTCCCTCGTAAAATACGCTTTCTTCTAAGCTCCGCGCACTTTATGGTACTTTCTTTGAAGTTGTTCATGTAGCACGCCGTACATTAATATTTAAATACTCTGACCATTTTGTATTTGTGAACATTATGTTCACTAGTTGTTTTAGGTTTCGTGATTTTTGTTCTTACAGATACGGTCGGTTTTCTACATTGAATAATTCATGTAATAATTGAGTTCATTTGCAAATAATATTGTAGTATGTTAGTGTTTTAGAAATTGTGATAAAAATAGAGTACTAAATTTTTGAAATGTTACTGTATGGTTTCCGGCGGTTCTGTCTAAGCAAATGGTAGTAGATGAGTAGCAGCTTCTAATATAATAAAAATCAATCTGCGAACATTTATTCGCCTGTCAAGAATGGGAATTACGGCCTACACAACACGCCTCAATTTAAACAATCCAAGTCACTGTGGAGTGATACGATGATTAGTGTCGTACAAAAACTTTAATATAATAATTCCTCACTGCTCTTAAATTTCACTAACTAACAACGAATCCACATTATCAGTTGTTAATCGCCGTTCCATGTCCAATAATGGCGTAAGGGACACGGCGACTTAAGAGTAACTTTGTCGGCGCTTTGTCCGTGTTTTTGTTGACGCCGACTAGGGCCGCTCGCACTGACCAATGGAATATAGTAGGATTTCTTTTTTTGATATTTTACTATTTTTTTCTTTGATACATCATTAATGTAGATAATATATATATATATATATATATATATATATATATATATATATATATATATATATATATATATATATATATATATATATATATATATATATATATATATATATTTATATATTATCAGAGTTACTGATATAGCTGTTCCAATTAGCAAACTGAAGTGGCAATGGGCCAGATACGTTTGTCAGAGAACCTACAACCTTTGAAGTAGACGAGTGCTGGAGTGGAGACCGTGTTCGGTAAATGTAGTGTAATCTAAGACATTTAGATAGATCTGCTAGATGGAACGACGATTTGCGCAAGGCGGCTGGAAGAGATTGGATGCGTGTAGATAAAAATCGGGATAGGTGACGCGCTTTGGTGAACTCTGTGTCGTGATTGATTTATTGATATTTATATAGAGTTCGTGTGTTTAGTTGTTTGTAGTATATAAAATTGTAATGTATAAAATCCATGCAGGCGACAAATCAAAGCCTATTTTTATATTATGTTGTTACAGACGAGTTGATATAGTTCTAGATATGTAGTTTCATAATATAAGTATTATTATCAGTCGCGACCTAGTAAAATGCCTCAGCGGTATTCGAATTGATTTTTTAAAGGGCGACATCGCTTCTGTAATGTCTTCGATGTTACAAATGCTATGAGCGGCGTAAATTGCCGTTGCTGAGGAGCAACACGCTTGCTCTTCGGCCTAACTAGCCCATAAAAAAGACTGCTAAATTAATGATATTTTTTTATGAAATATCTAGTTTATTGAACTTTAATGTGTGTCAGTTAATTGTAATTAAAGGCATGAAGTCATCATAAACCAAATATATTCATGGACTACTATAGATGTATAAAAATTTAATACAGAACAAAAGTTCATAAATACGATATAAAAACTTCTATCGTATTTTTATTTGAAGGTTCAAGTATCAAGTCGTGTCCACCCTTACCCAACTATGGTATTTCGCAGCTATAATAAATTCAAAAGATCATTTTTGGTTGCGGTTGCTGGAATAGTTTAATTTTTTTAAGGTTAACTATATTATTATATCCATTCTATATTTTTTTAATTATATTTCATCGAAGTGATTGTTACGTAGCGGCCCTTTGATGACAAAGAGATAGTTGAACGCATGACTATGAGAGTGAGAATTGGTGACCACTTCTAGTGTACTAAATTGTAAAGTAAGTCAAAAATATTCCGAATGTTTTAGTATGCGACGGCCTAATTAATTATCAGAATTCGTAAATCTATATGAATAATTTTTAAAGAAATAACAAAAAACTGATTTACTTCATAATTTAATAAATATTATTTTAATTTATAAAAATATTAAAGTAAGTACTACAGTAAGAACGGAACGGTTAAATAATATAAAAAAATATTATTTAATCATTTTTGCTTTAGTTTCTGATAATTAGATCGACGATGTCTGCCTTTGCTTTATTGGGTAGGTACTAAGATACCATGGTAAAAACATCAATTCAAACAGTATGGCAGACCCATTCTATAGAGCACCGAGCTCGAGAAAACTTAACCAGTATTATTATTTTCAGTTCAATGAAAGTTATTTAAAAATGAAATATTTATAATTGCTATTTTACAAATTATTAATTACCTGCATCTCTCCTGATGCCATTAAAGGGTTAAAGAATTAGAGATCTTAAATATTTCTGAGTAAACTAGTGTAGGATGCCTCCGGTTAGATGGAGCAAATAATCTGCACAGAGCGGTCATAAAATAAAAACTGGGATGTAATACGTCTGAATTTCATAGCCATTGCGAAATTCTTATAATAAGTCCACCAACCAGATATTAATAGGAAGGCAGACGAAAAGCACAAAGGCTTATATACAAAGAAATATTTTGAATCAACAACAATAAAACAAATTTATGATTACTAAGTTTTTCATTTTCATTTTGTGCACTTTACTATTACAGCGGACAGTTATCGAAACTTGAGGAATAACGTTCTGCAGCAAACAAATTAATTAACGAGTGGAGTTATCACGGCTGCGTTAAGTAAAGGGCCGCAATGCGATGTCGAAATGTACTTGTTAAGGTCAACATGCGTACACTGTTATTCTAAGTTCATGTTAGATGAGCGCACACGGTCTGTTATGTTTAAAACATAACAACTAGATAGTGTATAATATATTTGAAAAAATAAGCCCGGAGAAGACGTTCTGCCCAAGGGCCTGAAACGGATAGCCATGGCCCGAAAAATTTGAAGGAAAGTAAAGGAGAGCTTTATTACGAGACACCCTTATCCGGCAGCTGATATGTATAAGTATTCTTATATTAGTTACGATGATAATTAAAAATAAAAATATTTTATTATAAATTATTATATAGTACATATACATATATTAATTTTAAGATCTTTGTAATAAGGCTATATTTATTGAAAAATTCAAATTAATTATCGAATTCAATCGCCAAATATAACTATTTCATCATATATTTCAGGTCCAGTTATGTAATTTGTGTATCATTACGTCTTTATAACAGTATTCGTATGCTCCTACAGCCGTATCGTTCTATCGGATCCCTCCCTTGATCACACAAGAGATTTTTTTCTATTTTTACGGATACACTCTTAGCATATACATATTCTACGCAGTTGACATCTTAAGAAGTTTTCGGATAATCGCGACATGTATTTATTTTTATTGCATACTTTATATTGAAATATCCTTTTTTTTCATTTCCATTAATGTAAGTTACTTTAACACGACGTTAATTCACAACTAATAAATACACATGGAATTAAATAATAATACAAAAAAGCTCGTTGCAAGTTAAAAATAAAATTGTATTAGTTATTAACATTAGTTTGTGAATACAGCTTTATATGAAAACTTTTATCGATATTTTCTGCATTATCCGTCGAGGAATCTCACACCCGCGCTCACGCATGAATATAACCGAGACTTTAACCTCTCGCGCTAAACGGAGCACAATAGAGATGACCAGGCGTCAAACAACACTGGTCATGAGCAACGTTGCGTTTTGTAAGGAGATGTTAACAAACTTCATGCACAAAGATTTAATACAATGAAAGATTTTATGGCTACGTTAATTGTTTTTTTACTGATTTATTATCGAAACTTAAAGGCAAGCGGCATATTGGAACCGATACAATATTTGGAACTTTATAAAACAAGCCTACATATTTTTCAAGGTTTACAACACATTCTGCAATGGTTCTCGTGTTGCATTTATCTAAGAGCTGCGTTGGCAAACAACAAAAAATATTCCAAATATCTGTTTTTAGTACATTAGGCCATATCGGCTAAATTCTGGTTGGAAACATGGTGATACTCAACGGTTACTTTGTTTAGTGTAGACGATTGTTATTGTTACGATTGAATAATGTCTATTGAAGTCGTGTGTTGCCCAGCGGTTCAATTTATACACTTGGATTTGTGATTTTATATAAATAAGTACGTCATTTAATTTGTTTTTATCGATCACTAGCACGGAATGATTGTACAGCACTTAAAGCGTATTATCGCGTCCAGACTGTTATTAACTGTCCGCTTTGAAAGGTTACACGGCTCGAGATAATCAAGAGTTACCGTAATACGGATATGAGTGGAATTCACCTTAAATTATACATACATACATTTTGTTACTTTATTAAAATTTTCGTATTACACTTAAGATCATGATTATCTGACAGTGTGCTATTTGGGTAACCATTTTTTGTTAGTCAACATAGACTAATGCGAGATTTTGAATACGCAATAAATTAAAAATCTAATATGTTAATATAAAAGTAATGATACTATAATATATAAGTTATTAGAATTTATTTCATTGCCTAGCTGTCAATTAACATAAAAACGTAATAGCAGAATATATAAAACTAATTAAAACCAATAGCGTATATCCTACTCTCTACTAATATTATAAATGCGAAAGTTTGAGTATGGATGTATGTTTGTTACTCTTTCACGAAAAAACTACTGGACGGATTTGGATGAAACTTTACAGTAATATAGGTTATACATCGGAATAACATATAGGCTACAATTTGAAATGATTTTATGCAATTTTTTTGGTAATATAACGATACATGTCAATAAAGTCGAAAAAAAATCTGACCTCTGAGAGCTATTTTGGCGTACGCTGCCTAAACCATTGGAGTTACACAATGTTTAATAGGATACACAATGTATAATAGGGTACCATAGGATTGTTTGTCTTGAATAGTTCTAAATAAAAATTCGCGACAGCATATATCTACCTTTTATGTGGAAGCCACTATGATCAAAATTGTGAACCATAAATTAAGTAAAAAAAATATATTTATTTAAAATGATCTGTCACGAAACTTAATGTGGCAGACCAAATTCCACGCGAGCGAAGCCGCGGGCAAAAGCTAGTCATTAATAATCCTGAATTACTTTTTGTATAATCGTTTTAAATGATTAAATCAACTTAATTAAAAGATACAAAATTGTATTATTATTAAAGTTTTAGCAATAATAAAGGTGTAAATGGGATCCATTTAACATGTTGTATATAATTTTCGTTTTAAAGCAATACTCTTAAATTTGTTTTATCAAGGATTAATTCTCGATAGAGATCAAATATGTTAATTTTATTCAAAACAGAAAATACAATAATATTGTATTCAGATCTGTTTAAGTAATTAAGAACTATTCAAGTTTGTAAGATGATCTTTTTTTAAAAATGAAGGATTTAGTGTGCGACCATAGTGCCTTTTAATATAACAAAGCATGCAGTCATGATTGAATGATAAAACACGAAAAACTCTCATAATTAATATTTAATATGATTATTACACATTCCTTTGCATTATTGGTAATGATTTAGTTCTAAAGAGGTTTTAATAGCTAAACTATGATACTGGTACTTAATAAAGAGTTTGGGTGTGAAAAAAGTAAATTCCGAATTCGAAGCTTTTGTTTTTTAAAAACATAATCCCTTTTTTAGTTTGAGACTTTTTAGATAATATTCGCGGGTTTGTTGTTAAAAGGTTATCAGGCAACTAAAACTAACTTCTTGTTTTGTTTAGTAGAATAATTTATGTTTATCATCCTTCCTTATTATGACTTCAAACCTAATAAGAACCAGTAAAATTATAACGCTGCCGGAAGAGGGTTGTAGCCAATGTTTCGTCTTACAACGGTTAAGCGTAAGTTGTTCAACCGTCCAAAGAAACTGGATCATAATTACTAATATACTCGTATTTGCGAAGCAGTATTATTTTTTTTTATATATTCACGCCTATCCCCCGCGGGGGTTGGCAGAGACCACAGAGCTCCATCCGCTACCATTCATCGCAGCGAAACGGCTCTTTATTAGTCGCTTTTCGCCCTCGTGAGAATCAGGACGTGACGGGTGGCGAATCACATCGCCGTCATTTTTCAACGAATTAGGTATATTAAATTCGTCTTAGTGAATCCCACGAGCCGCAAGGGAGGATGGAGGTCAGCCCCAGCAGAGCCCTGCATGCTGAGGTAAGGCACCATAGTACCCGGGGGAACCCGATCCCGGGACATTCGGCAAGCTTTCGACTAGGCTCGCCCCTAGCCACGCATCCATTGGCACGGCAGACCGTGGATTGGCGGAGAGGAAGGGAAAGGATAGAGAAGAAAGGAAAGGGCAGGAAAGGAAATGCGGATTGGGGGGGTTACCAGACTATTATTTCGTAAATACGCAATTCTATATTTCTTATCTTACATACTCTATTGATGCAAAGTTAATTATAGATTTTCTATTTCAGTCGTTCAATATTTGTAGTACTGGATAAAAATTGAGTATAGTTTGCAATTTTCGTAAAATATTGAAGTGGAGACCGCGTCTTGGCAAACCTAGTGTGGGACGCCCCCTCCTAGATAGAGCGACGATCTGCGCAAGGCGGCTGGCAGAGACTGGATGCGTGTAGCCAAACATCGGGCTAGGTGGCGCGCTTTGGGTGAGGCCTATGTCCAGCAGTGGATTGCCGCGTACTGATAATTATTACGACAAATACTATAACATGGAAAAATATCCAAGTTGAAAAAGAGAAGTGTGGCCAAACAAAGCTTTGTGGCAAAACAAATTGTGGGAATTGTATTCGCGTGGTTCCAAAAGCCACTTAACCACTGATCATGTGAATCGTAATCACATAAATTAAAATTAATTATGCTAAATTGGACAACATAACTTTATATTTTAATATTATCTTTCCGTCAGTAATTTATGTAATTTTATCAATATTTAATTGGATAGTTAATAGACTAGGTACTTAATTTGATATCCGATATTAATGTGTATAATGGCGCAATATAAATCGCAGTTCTATACCGAGTTATAAATCGATTAATGAATACAAATTATTTCTGATTATATATGAATTATGTTTTTTATCTTATTGACTTATGGTATGTATGGAAATAGTATGAGTATATATATATATAATAGTATGTATATATAATAGTATGATTAATAAGGGATAGGTAAACGAACAAGCATCATCAGGTGACCGATGTAAAGCAACTACCGCTGGCCATGATCTTTCGTAGTAGTAAGGCCATTGTAGACGCGCTGCGTGCTTTGGGGTAAGGTAATAATGGAAATTAAGGAAGCAAATAAGGAGGATTTAATATCCTTTATTAAAAAAAAGGAATCTTTAATTGTTTCTTAATATTTTTCAATCTACTGAACCGAAAATGAGAGCAATAATAAAATATACATATTATAGATTTATGTAACCGAAGATGAGGTTAGGTATTGCGCTTTGAACGAGATCTACATATGTACATATGTAGTGAGTATGCTCAATGTCAGTAAATCCGCATGTTTTGATTTTTGTAAAAAATGTTTAAATATATATGTCTCGTATCCGATGTTATATATGGACGTATAATTATATTTCTACTGACATATAAATACGTATTAAAAATGTGAGGCTAATATTTTTATACCTTGTTGACTTACGGAAACTTTTATAAAATGTTATTAGAATAAATAATGGAAACACTCAGGTATTAAATCGGCAGCCTAATGGTTGGTTGGCATAAACGGATTCCGCTAAAAGGCTCGTCTGTCCGATCGGCTTCCGACCGGTTGCCCGTGGACTTACTATTGTCTTGCCAGCTTATAATAAAATGCGCAGTTTTGTGCTCCTTGAGACAAATCCTTATTTATTGTTGTGTTTGGTATCAGACAGTTGTTTGTGGTAACAGTTGTTTTAATTTAGTATAATTTTTTTCTTATGATACGTTGAAATAACTCTGTTGAACCAGGTACTTTTAATCGTATTTTTGAACCAATACAACGTAGGAACTTTAAAAAAACAAGTTTAATCATTTTTCGAAGGCCAACGTTTTTGTCATGTCTATAGTATTATGGATGGGCGCTGTTGATTACTTTGTCAGACTGCACGCTTGCTCGTTTGCTTTCTTAATCCATAATAACATGATATTTAAGAAATGTAAATTTAATTCATTTAAATTTCTTAAATATCATGTTTCTCTAAGCATATAAGCTTATTTCCACAATATACAAACCATAGTGTTCAAAAGTTAAGGCTAATCTCGGGAATAGCATAACCGTTGACAGAGCTTTTTAAAGTAGATTTTGTTTTGTAAGGCTTAAGGTTTCTTTTTGCTTCGGAAATATTTAGTATTTCCGCGTGAAAATTTAAAACCTTAAAGATAACGAGCAGAAGTGAATCTGCATGAAAAAATCGTTTTAGATGCAACGTAAGTAGATTTTAAGTAGTAAGTAACGTAGTAAGCAGATCTTACAGCGAAAGAAATGAAAAATTTAAGAAGATCTCCTATTTTATTACCCATATGTGTCTCATTGTTGGGTATGTTTCTTTCTCTGCGCTCCTTCTAGCTTTTCTATAAGTTTTGACTCCCATTTTAATCGTTCCCTCGTGTTGCAGGTGCTTACTGACGACGAGTAATTTTCTTCCCAATTCTTTGTCATTTTTCTATCTATTTCTATTTCATATTCAATTTTCAGATTTTAAGATTATAGAAGTTTATAGTGAAATATTTTAAAATTTTAGTACACTTTTTATAAAGTTTTTCTTTTATGTATTATATGGTGTATACAAGGAATTTTATGGATAAATTGCAAATTTAACTTTATACATTAAAAACTTGTATGTAAGAATTTTGAAATTATGCTGAAATAATGCTAAGAGGAATGTTTTTATCGAACAAGAAAGTAATTTTATACTAGTTTTCGTCATCAAATTTATTCTCTTGCCACCAGACAAAATAGTTTCATTAAATTGTAAACAAATTAGCATATAGAAGTTCCATGTGCGTCGTTAAGATGGTCCCACACTTGACTTAATTACTGTAGCACGAGCAAAATAAACTGAATTTTATTTCTGAGTTGGCTATCGTATGTTAAATCTTGAACGAATCTCGTACCAGATAAGTCGACGTAATTATTGTCCAGTACATTTAATGATACCATACCCATAATTGTACGACATCAAACCTTATTAGACTTAAAAAAAATAAAGGAAACAACCCGCCACCACTATAACTGCATTTCGAATTGTGTAGCCATTGTAAATATATTACGTTAAATGATAAAATAAAACGCGGGAAAAGATTTTGCAGATTATAGTATGGAGGTTAATACCAGCCATCTGAGGGAAATCACTTAATTTCGTTTAATTTGCATCAATCAGAAGGCTTTGTGTCTTACTTAAATTGAATTTAAGTGGTTTTGCATTGAGTTTAAGTTGACTTTAAGTACGTGAAATATTTACACCTTGGGTTTATTTATTTGACGTTTATTCTGTACTTTATGGTCGACTGAAGTAGTAAACAGCTGGTTTTTACGGAGTTCTTAAAGTTTTATTATTGTTTAATTTGTAGAAAGTACAAGAGGAAATATAAAATGAAGAAATCTGTGAAAAAAACAAAGTTACCGACGTAGCTTTTCAACTTTCAAAACGAAAGGGGCGGGTGATATTTATTGAAGAAGCGAAAATCTTTGGAGTAGGCGAATGCTATAGTAGGATTTATACAAAACTTTATGAACAGCTTTATGTATCCAATATCTGCGGGGTTCTTAATGACCATTAAAATAAAAACTTTGATAACTTCATTAAATACGTCATAATATTCATGTACATCTTTATGAACGTTTTCCAAAATGGACCATAATTCTGATTTGGAAATTTCCCGCCCGGCGGTATGATTCGTTTTCACCCCTCGCTTGCTCGTTTGAACTGTAAAGCAAAATTGATCGTAAAACAACCCCAAGACATAACTTTCCCCAAACAGTGAGACGTATGTCCAAGTGTATGGTTTACCCATCAATGCTTTATTAGCTGGGGAGGCCTGGTTTGAGATGAAAGCGATAAATAAGATGATGGTGCTGAGTCTGCTTTCAGTAGACCTTTGTTGTTGTAGAAACAGCGGGAGTTGATTGTGCATTCATTTCTCTATATAAAAATTCCTCTATCGAGTTATATAGCTATACTATCTTTCATAATAGTTATATAGCTATACTATCTGGGGAAAATCTTAGCAAAGTGGGAGAATCGACTAATCAATAAAACCCCTTCGAGATTTTAATGCTTTTTTTGTGGAATAGCATTGCTAACCCTATAGTCTTTACAACTTCGTCAGAAAAACTTGTGAGCCTTGAGTTGTGAACTGAAAAGAACTACGATGATGCTGATATTGAAAGAGCAGGGCTGGTTCAAAGCTTTTCATCCATGCTGGATTGATCGAATGTGCCACATGACAGCAGGGGAGGGTAGTCGTGCTAATAGTATTCAAGGTATATTATGATAATGAATGTTTGTTAAGTTAAGCTAAGATTACAAGATTATTTTCTCACAAATACTTTCGTTATAGAGGTTAATCATCTTTTAAGATGCTAAGCAGAAAGTTCATATGGTTCATATTGAACTATTCTTTGCGGGAAACAAATTATCATTTTCGACATATATCGCTGATTTTATTAACAATTTATTTGTATAAATTTTAATAATTTCTCCAGTGTAATTCGTGTATTCATTCTTAATTAAAAAAGAAAACGTCCAATTTTTTACCCGCCTTATTATATTCCACATCAAGTAAGGGCATGATACTAGCGCTCAGGTGTAATTTGTGAGCGCACCCCTCATTCAAAAATACAGAAATGCAACAAAAAACCACCTACCCAGCCACCGTATCCAATTTGAACTAGTGAAAAATGAGTCTCAATTATCCTTACTAAATTATTGTAAGACTGACCCGTACCACGGTGACCTAGTCGACTTTATTTTATTGATAAATAAAGACGACAATTATTTGTATTCATAATGGTAGTAATCATACAGATTTTTTAAGAAATAGGTAATGTAAACGTGCAAGCGAGTTATCTGATGTTAATCTCCCATGAATACTCGCAATATTTAGGGCACGTCATATGCGTTACCTACCTCAGGATAAGAAGAGAAGAAGGAAATAAGGGAAGAGGAAAGGTAATTCTGGTTAGCGAATATTGCAGAAAGAGCTTTCTTTATTTTTATCTACATCCATATGTCATTTATATTTATAAAATTATTATATGTTTAGTTTTTAATTGTTGTTTGATATTTAAGAAGGAAACAGTCCACGATGTATACTGTTGATGTTTTATTAAAAACTATTTTACATTAAGTGTCAGAGCGAGACAAGAGTGGGTATCGTTACCACTTCAGAAATTCAACCTTAAACAATCGCATAGCTGATTAAATTACTAATACGGTTCAAAGAGTTATACAACAAAACTATTTTAATATTAACACAATACATATTCATGTAATATTATTACACTTTTAATACATTGATAAAAAAACGGATGTTTGACTTTATTTTAAATATTTTAATTTTCATTTAAATTTGTATGCGTATTAATTTGCTAAGATCTAGTAACTCTTATGAAACTCGTTACATTTTACGTAGTACCCCTAAGTTTAAGTAATAAGGGGAAGTGTCACACTCCCGCTGAAAACCGGCGACTGAGTGGTAGCTTAGCTACCGTGCTTCTTCCAGTGAACGGTTGAGTTCCGGAGGACCAACCCCCCATCCCACTCCTATCATGACACTTTCCTTAAAGGCCGGAAACGCTTCTGCACTGCCTATGGCACTGCGGATCCAGAGAACGGTTGAGTTCCGGAGGGCCAACCCCCCATCCCACTCCCCCTCCCATCATGACACTTTCCTTAAAGGCCGGAAACGCTTCTGCACTGCCTATGGCACTGCGGATCCAGAGAACGGTTGAGTTCCGGAGGGCCAACCCCCCATCCCACTCCCCCTCCCATCATGACACTTTCCTTAAAGGCCGGAAACGCTTCTGCACTGCCTATGGCACTGCGGATCTCTATGGGCGGCGTTGATTTGTTTTTAATAAGGTGGCACGCCTGCTCGTTCTCGTCGTTTCCCACTACTACTATCCCATAAAAAAACTCTCTTTCTCTTTCTCTCTTCTTTTTCAAAAAATCTGTCTTTGCATAAACATTTTAAGGCACTTAAATTAATTAACAGTTAATTTTTTTCTCAAACATTCTAGTTTCTCAGAAGTTGTGCAAAAGAGTCAATGTTGATATTAAAAAAATGAAATAATTTAGGATAAATACGTGTTAATGTCAATTAGTGATTTAAACATAAAAAAAAGATGTCTACGAAATTAGAAACCTTGATACGATCACGTAGTAGGGGTGTCGCAGGGGCCAGACATCGTAACTTTACGATTTCAAGTTTACTGCAGCGGCCCTGCAACGATGAGGAAAAAACAAATTGGATACCAACGCCCTCGTGAGCGGGCTTCGTTTTACGATTCGTGTCTCCGGGACCTGTATCCTATACAGTGTGCACTTACTCTAATTATAGAGATGGCTTCAGTTGCATCTTGAATGTAGCTAAAAAATAATATTTTAAGTAATAATGAAATATTAAACCTTAAACCTCTTTCTCTAATAAAAATCTCAAATAAATCGAAAAATGTCTATCATTTTTTATGGCACACATTTTCTCAAGTATTTTATAGTAGTATAAAAGTATATATTATAGAGTAGAATACTCGTAATGGTTATATATAATATGTCATTGTAGTATCTTGTTCACAATAATAATAAAATTATTTATGGACAAAAATTATTATTTTATTAAGGATTCCACGTAATTATTTAGTTTATACAATATTTTTTATCAATCATCTTTCGTTTTTATTTTATTTTTTCATATGTTTTTTTCAAAAATGTGTGAAATGTGAGTTGTACAAATCTTCCAGCCAGCCGTCACACCATGTGTGTGTCTGGCTCCACTCCACAATACGGCTTTTTTATTTGCGCCGAAAGTTAATTCTATGTTGATATATAATTTCAAACAAAAAAGGTAAAGGAAACTACAAATCGTAAGTCTATTTATAACCTAAAGAATTCAAAATGGACTGTACTCACATTTTGCATTAAAATATTTTTAAGTAAAATTTATCTTATCATTTTTCACGACTTTACCGAACGCATTACGATATGCTAAGCGGATTATAGGCCCAGCATCTCAGCAATCTGCTGCAATATTTACAATAAAAATAAATATGTTTGTGAGTTAAAATAGTGTTGCCAGTGCAAATTTTAGATCTTATATTCGAGTGTAGCTTTTCTATCCGACTTCGCCTACGTCGATTTTGAATGTGTAATTGCTATTATATTTTATGTCATATTATATTTTATTTTTATATGAGGTAAAACAAACAAACGTGTTACCTGATGATAAGCAATCAATGCCGCTCATAGATATCTGCTGTTTCAATGACGTTAACATAGGTATTACGGAACTTAGCTAGCCTTTGACATATTTTAAGATTCTTTTTTTAAGGTAATATTTACTTCTACACTATACAATACGAGGGAGGATTTGGTAGAGATCTATAGAAAATTTTATTATTTGCATTCCGAATTACATCGCAGTATTTTTCTTTCGACTAGAGAAAGTTGGTGCAATTTCAGATCTCCATCTTAAGCAAGGCGGTATTATCTAGCCAAGCATTTTTTCTCCGATCGACCTGTCTTTTGCTCAAGACTTAAGTCGCTTGAAATACATTTAATAATTTATATGATCCGTGTTATTCTGGCGTTTAGTTAGTATAATAAATGATTTTATAAAAACTAAGATTATTTTAGTATATTTATTTTGTGGCGTAATAAAAAAGACATGTTTGAGACAAAACAATTCATTTACCTAGAGTATAGTTCTTTCGGTTGGGGCTGTGAGTAGGCTTGGAATTGGGATAAAAATTAGGAAAAAGTTCTGGGATGGTCGCCCGTGTTATTTAGAATTAAATAGACCACAAAATTCTCCGAGGTATTACGAAATGAATCAAAACAAATTGAACGTACCTATCAAAATTTGAGTATGTACCAAATTGTAGGCTTTGTAAGCACTCGTCAAGTGGATTGGTATTTGACCTAATCGCAATAAAAACATATAATAGTAACTGTACTCTGAAGATATTAAAAGTATTAGTAAAATTATTTTGTGTACAAGATAATTCGACTTTACAACATTATGTACTTCATAAATAAATATTTACATTTCTTTGGTATCACGTTTCATACTGTGTGTGCATATGTATATCTGGAGGCCCAATGTTTGCCACTAAATTTACTTCATTTTTCTCTTCCTATTAATAATGGTAGGAGAAAAGTTCTTCCCATCACATTATTCTTCTCTCAAGTTTATTCCCAAAATAAAAATTTAGATTTTCCTCAGGTGGGCAACGCATCTATAGTGCCTTTCGTATTGTAGCTGTTCTTGGGTAGCGGTGATTGTTAACCATTATATAACCCATTTCGTTGTTTACCTCTCTTTTCCATAAAAAAACATTGATCACACTACGTGAGAGTATTTTTTTAAAAATGATCCTCACGTAGTATGATTCACTAATTAAATTTTACCAATAATAATGGCTAGATTTATAATGCTATTACCTATTATTAGAATTTATGTAAATCTTTCCGATTTACCTAATAATGTTTGTGTTAGGAAAATTCGCTTACGTCAATATTCAAAGAGTAAGGTCGGTCAATGTCTCGACATAAATAAGACTATTACTACTACTGTATTTATTTATTTATTTATTCATTTAAACTTTAAGGCACAAAAAGAAAATAAAGGTAACTGAATAACAAAAGGTATTCTCTACTAGTCAACCTTTAGGCAAGGCTTATATAAAAAAGGAACAGCGATTTGATTCGTAAGTCATTCATACTACCTTTATAAAATTAATGTCTTAGTTTAGCTTACGCATCTTTCTACAAACCACATTAGAAAAAAATGCTGGACTTTAAACATTTAGAAACATTATTATTATTTATATTTCAAGCTCTCTATTCATACTGTATTATAACTACATATTTCTTTAAACCACCATTGAATATTTAAACAAATCTGTTATATTCCATGTGATCTATCAATTCAGCAAACTAAAATAAATAAAAATCTGGAGGACGGCGCTGATAGAAACACTAGTTATGTGTCTCATAGTAAAAAAACCACTTGCTTGTTAGCTTTCGACAAAACTAAATATTTGAATAAATACCAATGTCTTTCTAAAACATGCCGTACGGGAGATTGATGACTATTCTGGCCAGACCGGCCTACGATGACATAAAATTAATACAGATTAAATAGAGACAAAACGACACGTCACGTAAGATGTATGTGAGAGATTTTATAACGTTTAAAGACAACTACCAATACCAATAAAGACGACGACCAATTGGCTCAGTGGCGGGGCCCTCCGCCCGCGAAGTCAATGGTCGCGGGTTCGATTCCCGCATCGGAATAAATATTTATATGGATTTATAAATGTTTATTCCGAGTCTAGTAACCCCCCAATCCGTATTTCCTTTCCTTTCCTCTCTATCCTTTCCCTTCCTTTCCGCCAATCCACGGTCTGCCGTGCCAATGGATGCGTGGCTAGGGGCGAGCCTAGTCGTAATCGTGCCGATCGTCCCGGGGTCGGGCTCCCCCGGGGACTATGGTACCTTACCTCAGCATGCAGGGCTCTGCTGGGGCTGACCTCCATCCTCCCTTGCGGCTCGTGGGATTCACTAAGACGAATTTAATATACCTAATTTGTCGAAAATGACGGCGACATGGTTCGCCACCCGTCACGTCCTGATTCTCACGAGGGCGAAAAGCGACCAATGACGAGCCGTTTCGCTACGATGAAATGGCAGCGGATGGAGCTCTGTGGTCTCTGCCAACCCCTGCGGGGGATAGGCGTGAAAATATAAAAAAAAAAAATAATAATAAAGACAACTATTTTTATTTTTCAACTTTTTACACAAAGTGCACTATAGGCGGAATGAATATCATTCGGCATTCTCTCCCAGCCGATCTGCGGGCGAAACTAAACAAAATTGGTTTGGAAGTGGCGCAGCTTGTAATGAAATAAACTAAAAGTTACTTCTACTTCACCTTGCAGCAAATAATCTCACCCTTACTTACAGTTCACATATTTAATATGCCCATATATTTATATACTATGGATTTAAATTTGATTTAATTTTATGACTGTTATGTATGTTATCAGTATAGTTATGTATCGCAATACGCGGGCAATAAAGACCCTGGCTTGTCATATAATATATTATTATAATATATCATATATTATATATTTATATATATCATATAATATTTGTGCGGCATTTACCGCAGACATAATTACTTAATACTAACCCCAAATACAACAATAATGTACAAACATATTTAAGAAACTTCGTCGAGTCTTCAAGATGAAAGTCTTCAACCAATGCGTCCTGTTTGTACTCCCTTCTGGCGCCGATGAGCAGACTGAGTACAAAATCGTTGGGAAGGCTAATAAAGAGGACTTTATTTCTGCTGGATATGTTGTGGAATGAATTAATCCACCGGAACACAAAAATTACCGTTATGGTCTTTCGAGTAAGGAAACTGAAGTGGCAATGAGTTGAACAACTCTGTTGGAGAACCGATAACGGTTAGATTAAACGAATGTTGGAGTGGGGACTACGTCATTGCAGTCATAGTCCCACACTATGTTTGACAGGTGGGGATCTGGTGGATCGATAACTATGTATAATAGAAACTGGGAAGTCGAAAACGGTGCTAGGTGGAGAGTGGGGGGGGGGCGGGGTTGGCTATGTCTAGCAGTGTACTGCCTCAGACATTTGAAGGTGTGATGTATTATAAAAAAAATTCGTCCAACAATATACATATATGCGCCCTATGTTTCATGCTTACGCATATATATAGAACCTTTCAGTGTAAATACTTGCTTAATGTACAGATCTAGGATTTAGTATACAGGTTGTCTCAGCCGCACCTTATGATATCAGTAAGTACAATGAATACAATGACATGATCAGAAAACTATATCATACTTTTTATAACATGTTTCACAATTTCATAGAAGTATGGGATATATTTGTGGAAGCTAATAACGTTCTTATCTACATTAATGTTGTAAAGTTAATGCTTATTGCTAAGAACCACTTACAAGCATACATAATTTACATGAGTTTTTAGTACTTTATCTTTATTATAATAGCAATACATATTTTTATGCGAATTATCTGCGTAGTAATTTCAGATTTTTATTGAAAAATAATTTGTATCAATAAAGTTTATATTTTTGAGAAAATTTTGCCGAAACCGGTTTAATTTTTTTCATGTATATCTCAAATAAACATAGAAACAGATAAACAGATAGACAAATTTAAAACGGATTTTCTAGTATTTCAATAGTGAACGTGTACATGATTTTGCAACGGTCGAGGATACGTACCTGCCTAACGACAGAGGGAGACTTCTCGCGCTATTTAAGTTTCTGTAACGATTATATTCCAATTAGTAGGTCGCCAAAGCTTCTCGTCGATATGTTTGGTATCTCAATCATGTCAGTGTTGGTGAGAAGTAAAATGTATTTGACCTTTATATTTCTTATTTTATCATTATAAAATTTAAAATGACTCGATACTGATAAGTGGCGATTTAGTACAATGCGTTTTTTCCCGTAACTTCTTAACCTTCTTGTACCTTTTAAAATTATGCCTACATAGAATATATCTCGAAGGCTGGTAACACTTCAATTCTCATTAATATATTCATATATGTTTGTGGAAGGCGTTGATTGATTTACTTCAGGCGACAGCCTTGCTCGTTTGCCATCTTATTTTTTTTTAACAGCCCATATATGTTCTATTGCTGAGCACGGGCCTAACCATTTCTGGAGGAACGGACATTGACCCACCACGCTTGTCCAATGCGGATTGGAGGGGTTACCAGACTCGGAATAAATATTTGTAATCCATACATATATTTATTCCGTTGCGGGAATCGAACCCGCGACCATTGATTCCACCCACCACTAAGCGCCCCGCCACTGAGCCAATTGGCCCTTTTATTAGATATAAATAATTTTACAGTTTCCTTAAGATTATATTTTAGCTAAAATGGAACTACGTTGTCTTTAGATGCCTATGATGAAAATAAGATAGAAATGTTATTTTCAGGATACCATTACAATGTTATAAAATACGCCTTTATGAACTTTAATATACTGGTGTTACTTTTATAGAGGCTTTAAACGGGAACCTGTAATGCTTAGTTTGATCATAAAGTGCAAAGAAGCTTTAGTCTTTTAATGTTAGCTTTAGTATGATGGTATTACTCAAGGGATTATAATTTTAAAACTATTATATGACGACATTACATGTAGGTATGTACATGTTTAGCTAAATGGTTCAGGATTTGAAGCATGACGACCGATTGGCTCAGTGGCGGGACTCTCCGCCCACGGAGTCGATGGTAGCGGGTTCGATTCCCGCATCGGAATAAATATATATCGACTTACGACTCGTGGGATTCACTAAGACGAATTTAATATACCCAATTTGTTGAAAAATGACGGCGACGTGGTTCGCCACCGTCACATCCTAATTCTCACGAGGGCGAGAAGCGACCAATGGAGAGCCGTTTCGCTGCGATGAATGGTAGCGGATGGAGCTGTGTGGTCTCTGCCAACCCCTGCGGGGGATAGGCGTGAATATATAAAAAAAACTTGAAAAAAAAAGCAAAACACTCTGACTTAGATTATTCTAAATCAGGCTGCTGGGAACGGGATCCTCATTTCTGGAAAAATTATCTTCACTACGCATTTCTAAAGTGGATTGGCAGGGAACCTAGACTATAAGTAAACACAACATAATTAATCATGCTGCAGAAATTGAACTTGCGACTATTGATTCTGAAGGGAGTACCTTTGTCACAGAGCCAATTAGGTCTTCTATTTATAATAAATAGTATTCACAAAATTGGATTTCTTGTATAAATCGTTTATATTTAAATAAACACAAAATTACAATAGGTGCGTTCACCACTTATAGCGATTTCTTTCAGACAACTGTTAGGATAGACATTATGATTTAAGGCTTTCTAGGAGACCGAAAGCTGTCCTCCACGTAATATAGATTTTGAGAGGTCGTAAACATCTTTTTGATAGTTAAAAAGATCAAGCGATGTTCTGCGCAGGGTACCTAGCAGAAACTGAATACATTTAGCTGAAGATCGGGTTAGGTTGTGCTTCTTGGAAAAGGCCTACGGTAAGCATTAGATTGCCAGAAGCTGATGATGGTGAGATACGTCCTTTACTTAGTAATTGCATGATCTGAAATCAAAAACACATGATTTTAAGACTTTAAATATCTTAAAGTTGTTAATAGTGACGTCAAAAGTTATAATAAGGCGAAAATAAATAAAAAACAATTAGAATGTGATTATAAATTCTTTGTCATTTCAAAGGGAACTAAAACTATTTAATCGAGAAATACAATCGGAATACAACTGAATGGATTCCAAACAAATTATGAAATCTGATCCTTAGTGTAAAGAGCGATCCATCAAAATTTTGACAGATGGGAAAAGTTCTTACCGTTTTGTATAGTTACTAGCTGGGTTAGTACCAGGGGTATCCAATACACACACTTATAAAAAAAAACACTACTTTGCCTTACTTTTTTATGGTAATTGGGTCTTAAAGGTAAAGTCGTCTTTTCTTACATATGCTATTTAAATAATAATAATAAAAGAGTGAGGTACACGCAAGGCAAGATATAGTGGATATCGATGTTCTATATGATAAAAATCTCAAATGCCAAAAAGAAAAACTAATAAAATACATTGACCTCTGCCGCTCTTTGCCACAGGCATGTTGATTCCACAATCATTGCATCCATAGTATTATAGTCTCTGCGAATGGCCTTATTCGCCACATCCTATGCTTTTCTGTCTTAATTAGATTTAGATAAGTGTGGCAAATCCAAAATTCGAAAAGCTGCATTACACTATTGATTTTGAGAAGATACCTTTGATTGATTGTGAGAAGATACCTTTCCTTGAAAAACGAATACCTTCATTGGCCTAGTATATTCTTTCACCAAATATAATTAGCCGAAGTAACAATATTATTTTAATAGTTTTTATTTTTATATTAATAATATTGTTATTTTGCGAAAATTAAAAGAATAAAGGTGATATTAGTAAATAAATATCATAAAGGTAACTGTAATAGTCCATAACTAGAAATTAGCCTTTCTCAGAAAATATTGGTGTTATCGTAATTTTCACCTGTACCAGGCAGTGGTACAGGTGAAAATTACGATTGGAGATGGCAGACTCATATAGACGCCTCTGGCCATCTAATAGTATTCTCTTCAATAGTCGCCATGTACTGTAATACCTGATGAACGACAACGACGCACTTAAAATCAACTACATATCTTGTAAGATACTGTAAGCGACGTCTAAATAAAAAGCGACTTTCGCATGTTTGTATGAAGTTTTCTCGCAATAACCAGCGCTCCATGCGCCTAGCATTTTTGCGCTTATATGGCGTATTGCAACCAATTTTAAGCTCATTGGCATGAAATCGTCTTCTATAAGAACGATGCCGTACACTTTACAATATACAAATTTATTGCAACGAAAGAAACTAGAAATTCTGGAATATTTCTCATCGTAAATAACAATCGAGTAGAAACCGCGATCAAATTATTATTTAGTCGACGTTGATTTACTGGTTTTCGTTTACCATAACATTTGAACGCCATATTAAGAGAACTAAGATTATAGCAATTGAACGTATCTCTAACTTGAGTTGTAAATTCTGAAAATAATTGTGATATTTAATAGACGATTAAATCATGATGTTTGTCAATATTTGTGTACGCGATCTCAACTTCGACTATATATATATCAGGGGTGGAATACAAAATATTTACAAACAATAGAACATGTTTGTAAAAACAATTATTTCTTTTTTTATTTAAATTTTACAATTCTCGAACTGTAATAAGGTATTGATTTAATAATAAAAGAGGTTTTACTATTTTGAAATAAATATTTTATATGTATGATGAAGTTATTCATTACAGTACTAAGTGGTCCAAAAATTTAAAATGAGTTCCCGGGAGCATCTCTGGGCAAAACATATAGAAATAACAAAATAAATTTAAAAAATAGGTAAAATCACTAGGTAGGAAACAAATCCACGGGTTTTTTACAGAATAGTAGCACTTATATAATTTCATGTATAAATATGTATGTTTTAATTTATATATATTTTGTATGTATGTACTTATTTATGTGTATTTATACATGTATGTATTCCAAAATATGAAAAATGACCGAATCGGAACTATGCTCCATCCAGCTTCACCTATTAAATGTTATTAATAAAATATAATAAATAAAATAGTACTTCCCACTACTAGGTATATTTAGTTTTATAGCCTAACAAACAAATTTAAAAATTAAAAAATATGATCTTAAATCATTCATTTGAATAAATAGCTTTCATAAGTGCCAAAATAGATGATTGACACGGATGTTTTCGCCAATGTCACGTATAATAAAAAAAAATATGAACTTAAAAATTACAGCATTTGTGTCATAAAATATTTTTTTTAGCATTAGTCAAGTCGCTGGTTTTCGGAAAACTGTAGAATGCGAATTTATTAATAGATTTATTTTCAAATTTGGTTATACTTTGTATTTCATTTAATTCTAGGGAATGAAATGAATAAAATTATGAAATTGTAAATGTTACCCATATTATATTATTGTAAAACTTGTGAATTCATAAATTAGCTTTAATGCGTATTGCACTTGCAATGTTTCGCTGCTTGACCTCTGTCATGAGCTTTCACAATGTTGCGATCCTTTCTCCATTTTAATTTAAACAATTTTAATACAACACATTTAGCTTGTGGGTCATAAAATAAATCATTTCGTACCATGAACAATACCTACCACGCCATCTTTCGCCGTGAAGTTACAGAGAGCATTTAAATCTTGTCGATAAATAATGTAGCATATGCACGATTAAGGTTGTTACATACTATGGTGATGTGGTTTATTACCATTAATAGGTTACGAAATAATACTTTTTATTCTAATGGTGATGAAAACACCTTTAAGTCTAAGTGTTTGTAGTTTTTATAACACAACAGTTTTTATAAAAACAAATATAAGTTATTATATAATGAAATATGAATGAATAAATATTAAACGACAATATTTTTCTACTTTCAATTATAATATTTCATTATTAATGGAGTCAGGCGTTACTTTGCGGAAATCCATCACTATATGGACAGTCAAAAGTTTTACTTAGCTAAGATCCGCGACAAGCAAAACAATAACAGAAAATTAACAATGTGTGTTTTTCGGTTGGGTTTAGTGGATTATTTGGAACTTTAAACCAAAAACTTACCGAAAATCGGCCATCAACTCTCCACCCACCAACCACTATACACAACGCCAAACACACACTATCACTTTTCCATCTTGTACACGACACGTGTTTCGCCCCAACACGAGGCATCTTCAGGTATAGTAGACTCTACGGAAGACAACCGAAAAGTGAAACTTTACGGAAGACAACCGAAAAGTGAAACTTTTCGGTTGTCTTCCGTAGAGTCTACTATACCTGAAGATGCCTCGTGTTGGGGCGAAACACGTGTCGTGTACAAGATGGAAAAGTGATAGTGTGTGTTTGGCGTTGTGTATAGTGGTTGGTGGGTGGAGAGTTGATGGCCGATTTTCGGTAAGTTTTTGGTTTAAAGTTCCAAATAATCCACTAAACCCAACCGAAAAACACACATTGTTAATTTTCTGTTATTGTTTTGCTTGTCGCGGATCTTAGCTAAGTAAAACTTTTGACTGTCCATATAATATTTCATTATCTTAAAGATATTTTTATTGTCAAATTAGAATCTTTTTTGTCATTCTTTTTTAATGCTATCTTCGGTTCGTTTTATCTTTTCTATTAATCTTTATTTTTCTTTTCCCCGCATTTTGAAAAACGTAAAGGTCAATTTAGAAATTAAAAAAAGACTGGTAAAAAAAAAAGAACAACAACAATCTTTACAATTTTAATTTTGAGTAGCAGTTATTGATTGGTAATTTTAATACTAAGTATCATAGTGTCAGTCGGTCTCTTGTAATATACAAGAAAGGTATTAGGTACAATGTATTGCAGTACAGAAAAATATAAATCAAAGAATAGGTATAAAGGTAAGTATATACTTTTTTAAATTTGCGAGTTTAAACCCAGTGTACCCTCTGTTTTACGTTGTTTAAGGTTTGAACCCACGTATACGTTGATCATGTAATAAAATTAAGTTATGGATCTTAATATCACATAATTATCGTTATGATTATTAATAATCGCAACATGTGTTCAAATCTGGCAATAAAGTAAGAAGTTTTGTTTTATGATACTTAAACAGCGAGGATGTAACTAATTTAAATTAAAGCTAATTTATTTGTTATTAATTGTTGTTAATAAAACTTCCGGTATAATAATTGCAGTAAAAATTTAAAAATAGAGTTAAAAGAAAACGTTATAATTAAAAAAATAACGGACGACCGATTGGCTCCACGTCACGTCCTGATTCTCATGACCAATGACGAGCCGTTTCGCTGCAATGAATGGCAGCGAATGGAGCTCTGTGGTCTCTGCCAACCACTGCGGGGAATAGACGTGAATATATATATATATATATATATATATATATATATATATATATATATATATATATATATATATATATATATATATATATATATATATATATATATATATATATATATATATATATATATATATATATATATATATATATATATATAAAATTGTAAATGCCGGAAGGTATTCTCTACCTATTTATAAGACGATTATTCGACCTATTCTAACGTGTGGTTGTGCAGCTTGGACACTAACGCTAAAGGAAGAGAAGAAACTTCTAGTTGTAGAACGAAAAGTCCTCCGAAAGATCCTGGGCCCAACCAAAAGTGATAATGGCAGTTGGCAAAATCGAGGATCTGGTGGCCCAACCCAATGTAATAGGAGTGACTAAGGTTTACCGACTTTTTTGGCTGGGCCACGTTGAGAGGATGGAGGAGGATCGCGCAGTCAAGAGAGCGGTGTCTGGGTCGTCCAACTGGACGACGTCCTGTGGGACGCCCCAGGTACCGCTGGAGAGACAGGATGATGACTTGCGCAACCTTTAAATCTGCAACTGGCAGGAGGTGGCACAGGATAGGGCACGGTGTTGTAAGATCTGTTCGGAGGCCAAGATCTGTTTTGGGTCGCTGCGCCAACAAAGTTAGTTTTTTTTTAGTTTTGGAATGTATTCTCTGCCACTCAAATTTTATCATCTTATGCATAGTATGCTAATAAGCCACACCAAATATCTACTCATATTTTACCATGACGTCGATCGTATCGACGGTTCTGATCTTATTCGTCTAGTAGAAATCTCTATTAGTGATAAGACTGCCCTTTGTATATAACTAATGTTATAAATAATTATTATATAACATTGTATGTAAATAGATAGATATATTCTTTATTGTATACTGGAATACAATAAATAATATTTATTATTAAAATCGAAACTAATAAAAACCTACATATACTTTCTAAATATAAATTTATAAAACGAAATAAAGCACCATCTGGCGTTAGACTAAAACATTAAAACGTGTCACGTGATAATGTTCATCTTTAATGTAACAATAAAAATGGTTTCACGAGATTTTTACTTTCAACGATAAAGTGTTTTATTGGAGTTCTCGCTTTATAGCCACGAAGATGGCGCATTTTTATTTACGCAGAAAATTGTGCGTTATTTTTGAGTATGTAATAAAATGTCGCGATGAAGTTGTTCAGAGACCGTGAACAAGTAAAGTAGTAGGCACTTAAAAGACCTCTGATAACTGCAACCAGTTTATGAATACAATAGAAATATGTGTATTTATTAAAAAAATATTATTATACATATTATTAGAAATATTTTACTTCGAAAAGGGCTCAAATAAGAATTTTAAGGTATCCCCGCACTTGTTGGGGCTAAACATCTACAGTAAAGTAAATCAAGCGCTCAATATACTAAACTGCATAAAATATATGTATACATATGTGTAGAAAGAAGCTCGTAAGCTGGCAGTTGAATTTGAATGAGAAGTATACAGAGAGGTTGAGAATCACAAAGAGTTCATCGAACTGATTTTTATTTATTAAGGAAGTATCACCTGAGATTTTATACTTCGCGATTATAAAGATCTTTAATGTTGAGGAATCCTCGGACTCCTTTTTTGTGGAAGATATAATCTCATGATGGATGATCGGGGGTTGATCTATTACATATAATAATATCAGCGTATGTACAAGTCTGTCCAAGGGTTCTAATTCAGTTTAAGTCAATTTTAAAATTCTAAAGGTATACGTGAGGATTGGTATCACAAAAGTATTGTAAGCTCTAATTTTATTATAATACTTCCAGATAATTTTTTATTTAATACATTTTTGAATCTCATTAATCTATTGTTGATTCTTTTTTGATTTTATTGTTGACACACAATACTTCTGATATAGTATTTGTATGTATCAGATTTCGAAATGGTTCTAAACTGTGTTTTATATAATATTAATTTGTAATAATTTCGATTGTTGTATCTCACCTCTGTATACGTAGATGATGGCACATTTATCAACACTGAACTGCATTCCTATATTAGTACTAAAACGATGTATTAAATTTAGTAAAGACATAAGGCCGGCTTTGTTCAGGGCTGACAACTTTAGGTCCAGCCATATATAACAGGTGTGAAAGAGGAAAGCTTACTTTATGAAGTTTAAATACTAACCCCAAATCCTTATTATTATAGATACATAATGTATTTTAATTAGGTACAATCCAAATTATGAGTCATATTATATGACGAATACTGAAAAACCGTAATGTAATAGGGCTGTTTGTGGTGTACAATTTGTGGGTGATATAGCTGTAATTAGAGTGACTAAATTGGCATTTGCTTTTCTTGGTATATACAAAAACTCACAGCCATGAATATTATTTTTTTATTGTAGGGTTGTGGTATTTAATAGGTATTGCAAAACTTGAACGGAACTAAACTTTGCTTAGATTTTGTAATATACATTTTTTGGACTCAGCAAAGTGGAGGGTGGGTGTTTAATAATCTCACTTCCTGTGAAGCGCGGTTCTATAAAAGTATGAAAAGCGAGACTATCCATGTTAAAAAAACTGGCCTTTTCGAACCTTTAAGAATTCTTTTTATGAATATTCTCAAAAAAAAACAAATAATAAAAAACAACATTTACACGGCAATTCCAACATATTAACACATACTTGGCTCGCGTGTGAAGATTTTCACTTCCATTTTTAAATATTTTGGTAACATCGTTTATTTATTACAGATATGTGTGTGCACAAAATATACCTTATTTACGGCTTTCAACAAAAACCTGCACATTTGTCTTTATTACAGCCATACAAGAGTGTTACAGAATGCAGAGATAAAATTGTTAAAATTTTCACTGTAGTCTTCACGTTTCGTCACGGCGTCCATGTCAACAATTGTCTTCCTGTTATGATAACGGTATTTAGGCTAATTACGGCAACTCACCGATCCAGCTGTTAAATGTAGCATGGGATTTAAGGTTTAATTAAAATTAGTGATTTATAGTCTTTTTAGCTATTTTTTTACAACCCATATCTATCCACCTACTGCGCATAGGTCACTTATTAAAGATGGATTTGTAGGATATTCAGATTCGAAATTAATACCTATAGGCCATACATATTATGCGATAGTGGAACCCCCGATGATTTACTCCAAAAGCGGTAGTCTCACGACTCAGACAATTAGATTGTCATTTTCCTATGACAAGCAATATTTTTTATGGTACAGAAAGGTAAAAACGAGCAAGTTAGTTGCCCGATGGAAAGCAATCAACGCTTTTCGTAAACATATGCAAAAATAATAGGCATTACAGAAGCGGTTCCCGGCCTTTGAGAAATGTGTAAGCTTGAAGGTTCCAATGTCGAACCGCTAAAAGTAGCTGGTTCCGTAGTGGTGTTGTGTGGAAAGGATTTACACATTTAAGGTGAAACGCATCATACTGGATTACCATTCTTCTAAATAATATGTTTTTTGGTGAGTTGTGTGGTTGTGAAATTCAGCGACAAGAATTGTTTTGAATTATTCTTAAGAGCACTCATCGTGATATTAAAACATACTTGATTCACATCCCACAACTGTTATAGAATTTTACCTTTACAATATAATTGAAATAACCGTTGTTAATTGTAGAATCGGATAAAAGTTGTCTCTTTGGCTCTGTATATTAACTATGTGGTTAATGACGTCTTGTTTTTTTTATAAGAAATTAATATATTAATAAGAAAATACTTTTACAACATTTATTTCTTGACTATTTGAGGTAATTTGATAAAACACGTTTTAATTCCAAAGGCAGAGTTTAATTTACTACGTTCGGATTAAATTAAAAAACCACACCAATATAATGATGGCCATTTCACAAAAATTGTAGAAATGGTTAGGTACATTAATAAATCAATACAGACATACCAGTCCACTAATGGTCTAAGTTTTTATTTCACAGCTTGACACTGCTGCCTCATCTACTGGAATTTCTCCCATAATCGCCTTTAACTTCACTTCCATCTTTTTAAACGAACCATGATCATGGTCATTCCGCCAGGAGCATATGACTGAGGAGCAGAAATCTTACTTCGGAAATGAATAAATATGGTGACTCTTTTCCATGCCACTGCATTGTAAATCGTTTATAGATTATCCTTTAATTATTATAAATGTGACTTGACCTTATTTTTTGAATAAAGAAATAACACGTTCCGTGCCAGACCATTTTTTGAAGTTTTTCCGTTCAGGGCGCGTGTTTGCTAAACTAATTCCTAGAAAAATATACTTAATGGTTTGTTGTGTTATGCATTTAAAACTAATATTTTTTTGATTATTATGATTTTATATTATTTTAATTATTGTAAGTCATACGCGAAAAACAAAACAATACAGTTGTAAAACGTGAGGCGTATACGGCCCACTTGGCACGGAATGTGTTAAAGAAGCTTGTAAAAATCTTGACTAATTGACTTATTAATTTAGTAATAATGTATATTCTTCTCTAGTTGTGAATGAACTTCATGACGTGCGAAAACAAATGAGCTAAGAATTGTGTACCTTAAACAAATGTCCGCGTATGGCATTTGCACGTAATAAGGAAGCATGTGTACTAACCTAGCACAATAATCGACGGCCGACGGGTAAAGGTGATTTCACGCATCGCGTCATCACAAAAGACCTTCTGTCCGGAGCTGTATTGAATGTTTAGTCACACGCGATGCGGAATGCATGTTTCTCCAGTATTTCTGTTGGTTTTTAGTGAATGAATTTATTTAACACTATTGTGTCATTTAGGTAAAAGGCATAATAATGCACTGTTCGGGATCTACGATTTTTTCCAACTGGGGTAAAACCTTGAGATTGGCGCTCGTTTTCTTCAGTGATTATTCTCCAGAAAAATTCCCAAAACTGTTTTACTGGGAACGATTTAGGTTTTGTTTCTGGTGCTGTGTGCGAACAATTCGCTTACAACTTGCAGATGTTGTCAGCAGCACGACGTGCCACTTAAATAAAATATTTTCTTTTCAAAAACATACATTTGGCGTAAGGAGCAGGGACCCGGTTTCGCCCCCCCCCCCCTAGATTCAGGTCTATAAATACAAATCGAATGAAACCTACTAAAGGAATTATTATTTTTTGAAGAAGTGTCCACTTATAAAATAACTATGGTGACGTATTTTAGGTAATTCCTGAAATATAAATTACACTGGATATGTATTATATATAAGTCCCTTAAGTATGTGTGTTAATACATAAGGCACTCTCTCGTTATCATCCTCCTTTATTCGGTGTAAAGGTTTGTTTTCGATATTATAAGTCGAAATTTTTATGCAATGTCTTCGAAATACATTATACATAAGTATGTACCTATAGCAATTCATTCCTAAAGAACTTAACCAATATGAAAAGTACCAAGTTATGAAAACCAGCTAGTATATGGTAGTAATGAATTTTGAATAATTAACCACAATCACGAAAGAAGGACCGGATAACGGTCCGGTAACTCTGAGGATATTTTTTTAATAAACGTTGTTTCAATTATACTGAAAATTTAAACATATTTGTGAAATTCTGCATATGTTTTAAGCGATAGACTTTTAAAACTTTAATTATACGTTAAACTCATTCCGTATTTTAAAACGTGTCATATATGTGCGTTCCATGATTTTACTGTTCTCTCATTGCGCTGTGAAATGCGTTATAAACAAGAGTCCGCTAAGAGAAATGCTAACAACGTTAAAAGCATGTGCGATAACTTATTTAGTTGAAATAATACGAGAATAAACATTATGAATAACTCAAATGTAATTCTTAATAAATAATCATATTCATATAAATTTTATTTGCCTTGTTTTAGGTTCATACAAAGCTCTAACAAAGGTCAGATTAGCACTGGGCCATATAGGACTGATAGGGATTTCTAGTTTATTCTTTCATTTTTTAAATAAAATAATTAATGTACCGTCATAACGGTCCAATATTGGATATTGGCTTGCTTCAATATTGAGAGATGTTACCGTAATCTCTACATTAGTTTATATGATTAACAACATATTGATTTTTTTTCACAGTTTTTAAATTTTTTATAAAATACTTTGTACAATATGTAGAAAAATAGGTATTTTGAGGCAAATACGAATTCTTAGTGTATTCGATAGAAAGCCAATTCCATCTGATACACTTTTAAGATTATCCGTTAGATGGTATCAAGATTGAGAAGTGACAAAACAATTTGTTTGCTCACTTCTCAATCTTGATACCTTGATAAAAGTTACGAATTCTGATAATTAGGCCAACGTTATGTTGACCTGCACTTTTATGCTAATTAAAGACATTTCGTTATAACGTACTAATTGCACCTTGTAGTTCCAGCCAAATAATTCCATTAGAATGTTTACATTTTAACAAAACAGGAGATTGACAGAAGACGACATACTGTATACAAGCATAGGTTCTTAAGTTAAGTTGCCTGTTCTTTAAAATAAAGCTGGGGTAAGACTATCATCCACGCATTGTTGTATGTAGCGCCGAGCACTTGAACCACTCTGAGCGTACTCGTCTGTAGCTAATTTACATTCTGCGCTCGCCGAAGTAGCTTGTTGACGTGCTAATTAATAAACGGGCTAGCATATAACAAGTGCGCTGGTATCAAACCTTTTTTACATCGTCAACATAAAAATGAACGTTTGATTGTTTGTAGTTTATGCCTTTGCGAATCGTTTATCCGAATGTGATGAAATATATGTACTCATATATCAAACACGTTGTTATAAAGGTTGTTTACTATAGAAACGGTTACTCTGAAAATTGTTGCTCATAGCAATAAAAAAATATCCGAATCGATACGATGTTGAATCTTGCAAAAAACAAGCTGACGTCTTTTTCAAATGCCGGCAACGCCTTTACACTGTTTATGATGGTGCAGATATTTATGTTAAAAAATATGAAATATGGAAGCGAAGGAACGAACAGGTCACCTAACGCTAAATAAAAATAATCATGAACACTTGCAACACAAAAGATTACTTCACATACATTGCCACCTTTGAGGAAGATGTCCAACAACGAGAATGTAAGAGGATTTGTAAGACGGTGAATGTTTGGGCCTCTATCTCCGATTGTTCATTTGACAAAGCGTAATACCAGAGTCAGTCAGTCAGAGCTTTGCACAAAGCAAAAACTTCTATTTCTCTTGATGATGTGCTGCAAAGAGAAGAATTCGGAAACACGGACTTAAACACTCACAGACTACCAGCCAATTGCTAGATATAGGTTTTTTCAGATTTGATTGGTCTAATCTGTGACTTTTTGAAAATGTTAGCATTTTTTATCCCGTGAAAAATTAATAGCCCATTTGGTATGGCGTGCCATTTTCTTTAAGACGATTTTTAGAGCAATTTTAGAACAAAATTTAGAAAAAGAAGGGAGAAGAGTTGTGTGGTATCTACTATAATTATTATCTGTAATAACCTTATCAGTAATAGCTCTTTAGACAAAGAGGGAGTTAGGCAGGTCAAAATATGATTTTTTTAGTGTACTAAGATAATTTTTATACGTTGGTCCTACAGCTTTTTGTCGTCGATTACATTGTGACCGCAGTTTTATATTACAGGGATAGACGATAGATTAAAAAGAATTAAAATGGTCTATACCACGATTTCATTTGTATGGCATCGACATAAATACGGTAGTACATATCATATTTCATGACAATGATTGAACTGGTGTAAGCCTTTTTAAGTATATGTATATTATAATTGAATTGAATGTTTTATTTAGTTATATTCAGTGTCGTAAGTTTTCACGTATGTGATAGAATAACGCTGTAGGCAAAATATTGCCAAAAAACGTGTAAAATGAAACTAAAAAGTAGCTCCAATTATATTGTAGGCATAAATTGCCTTAATTAATGCCTACAATATAATTGGAGATACATTGTCCAGGAAATTACAAGATCCTCATGTAAGACCTAGTTCACATTAGAAGTGCATTGTTATGAGTCGGAGTACTAACACCTTTCCCCTTTTCAACTCCATTCTCTAATCTTCGCTCACAATCTGATTATCATTCATCATTTCAAGTAACACAAACTGAGTGCTTCTAATATCGCAGATATTCATACATACATACATATGTAGTGATTGAAATCAGCTGAGGTACTTTTGCTTGATTGTTTTCTTTTTTCCTATAAAATAAAAAGCCCACTTAGGCCAAACAATATTAAGTTAATATAACTATTATGAAGTTAATAAAATATTATTAACCCTTATCAGCCGTAAGTCACCTCTCACGTGACAACAATACTTTGTTGTTGCAGTCGTAAGTCACGTGGGAGGTGACAAGACGAGACATGTTGAAACTCGCTCTGTGTGAAATGCAGGCACTATTGCTTTATTAGTTAAATATCCACAATAGAGCAATTGACGTCTCCAGTTATATATCATTGCCTTTTCCAATTATTTTTGAATATAAAATATTGAGTCCAAAAATGAATAAAGTCAATGAAAACTGTATTTGTAGCTACAATCTAGCGAGCTTCTAGAGTAACTATGATGTTAAAAATGTCTATGAGCACGTGTGGCTCACACGGGCGACATGTTTGTGCATTTTCCTTCCAAATTTTTGCAGTGTAACATTATTGTGTTTTTTTATTACTCTTTTTCTTTTGTAATTCATATTTTTGTAACTTGTTAGATATAATTTATGTTTGAGGAATCAGTCATTTCGAATGCTGCAGTAAAAATCAAATCGTCGTACGAGACTATCATCGAGAACCAGTCTTCAAATTATGTGAGCAATGAAGCCGTACCTTCACACGTCGCTGTCAATATTTACTCGAGAGATTTTTAAGTAATTGCATCGCGTTTATAGTGGTCCGGTCGCTGGTGCGTGAATGGTTTAAACGCGTCGGGATATAGATTAACGGCATTTTAGGGCACTATTTTGCTTCTTATATGATCTATTATATACACATATGGAGTAAAAGAAGGTATCGTGACAAAAGTTGAAAAGTTGAGAAAGGGCTCTAAAAGTTACCAAATAGGGGTTACGATCACTCTATAATATTGTTTGTCCTTTAAACAATTTTTACTTTGGACTGGAATCCGCAACTAACACATTTGACAACAAATAACATCAGTCAAGCGATCCTTGTTTGATTTAAAGGGAACTGGAAATAAGTTTTCATCAAGTTAGAAGGTGGATAGTTGAAATTTATTTTTAGCTAATTGGATAGTATTTTAATCCATTATAAGTCGAGTGTAACAAAATTTTAGTCTATATGAAGTAAATTCTAAACATCAATTTGACTTATTTTCACGAAGTGGAAATAATTGTACAATATAATTGCATAGTACAATATATTTTAATCATTAAGAATTCTTAATTAATTAATAAAAACCCTGATACCTCCTACACCACTTAAAGAACGGAAATAGGTTCGAAGTGGTAACACTTAAGAAAATTGTTTTAACGCAACTAAATAAGGGTTCCGCCACGTTATTTATATTTATTCCAATATTTTAAATTAAGTCAAATAAATATAGTCATTCAAAATTATTTATGTATAAAGGAAATAGAAATGTTCCTCTATAATTTTGAATCTAAGTAATTTTTAAGTAAACACGTTTATTGGCACTAGATTATAGCCTAACAATCAGTTATTATAATTGTTTAACGAGATCAATTATGTTCATGATCAATCAAGTTTTAATCATTCCTTTTTTTATAAAACATTCACCGAAAGATAGAAGATTTTATTGGAATTATTTCGTATTTTTAAGTACTACCAACTTTTATTTTTTTACAAACCTTTAAATAATTAAAACAATAAGTAATTATATAATAGATTATAATTTTGATTTTAAAATTAAGCTATACATGAATTTTACGTATAATCTCTATAACTTTTCAATACAATGGCAATGATAAATTAATTATCATTATTATTTATTAAATTATATTTGAAAATCTAAGGATCACTAAACAATTGAGTCGTTAGTCGGTAACACTGTTACTATTACTCAATGTTGCCACCTTAAATATTTTGTAGCACGCGACGTATTAATTGTAATTGTCCGTACAATGCGAATGAATTAGGCAATATTTCCATACATTTTTGTTATATTTCAAGTTTTAAATTTTTTTACAACGATCCATTAGGAATACTTAAATATTTAAATCAAACAATAACCTCAGCTTTCTACTTTAAAAAAAAAAAGGTTTGCGCTGTCTCGCAGCTGAGCAAACTCTTTGCTTCCAATGTTTGCTGCAAATGAGTGTTCATTATTGCAATGCACTTTTCGACCTTTTTATAAAAGGTAGATAAACGAGCCAGCCGATCACCTGGTGTTAAGTAATCACATGACGATATTTGCAACACGAAGGAATGCTTTGGCAGCTGTAGGAAAACTGTTTAATAATAGGAGGAACAATATGATTAGGATTCAGAGACATCATCTCTGAGTCCTGGAAAAGGGTAAGCGGTTAGGCTTTTGCGAGAGTGAGGTACTGTAACGTGCCCGCGTTTCTGATTCGGCGACACCCGGTATCTTTAGGGGGTTTTATCTTTGATGTAATTAATTTATTTTTCTATTCACTGTACATTTATATCTTATTCATACTTTATTCACACGTTATCAATTTACGTTATATATTTTATATCTCATTTTCTTATGCCGGAAAGGTGACATGTCTATCGAAAGACGTCTGTCGAACTAATGTTTTTGTTTTTATAAAACAAATTATTTCTTTTTAATATTAAATTTTTAAAAATAATCGAATTTAAAAACTATTTATATAATATAAAAGGTTTTAATATATTCAAATAAAAAGTTTTATTACATTAGTGATACATTTTTCAATGTATCACTACAGTACTTTCGCGGATGAGCCGATTACACATGGTTAACAGGAAATGTATATTCGACTATTGGCAGTTAATAACATTAGTTACGTATGTTTTTTAAACTTCACAAACGCACGTTGTAATCAGTTACAATGTGTAATATTGTTAATAGTTTTGTTTAATAAAGCAACAAGCAAGATTGTATATTGAAAAAAAAAATGAAATTAACGTATATATTGTAAAGTTTAGTTAAGCTCAAGGCCTAGATATTTGAATAATATACATGATTTGAATAATATATATGTTACATGTATTATATACACCTCGTTCATCTTTTTGTGGCAACATTTCTGCAATGTCTATGATCTTAATGTCTATGGGCGACGTCGTTTCCTTTCCACTTGGTTTTTGTGTTCTCATAAAACGTGATTAATAGAAATCATAAAAGTATTAAAAAATATTAAGACTTAAATGAACGCATATATATAAAGAGTAGGTAAATAATTTGTTTCCCTTTCTAATATTTTCATTTTCATCTCAACACCATTGAATATCAATGTATTATTTTATTTAAAACGAAATTTCTTGATCAAAGTTTAAATATATTTAATATAATTTCTTAGAAGTTAGACAAATGGTAATAAAACAGGCCGGATCACAATTAAAATTGACCCACATGATGCAGGGAGTGCATTACGCCCTACCACCGCACTCTGCTGACGTGCTCCACAAGAATTACGCTGTAACCCCCATCTGACAACATGGATGACATAAACAAGAGCCCCTTCCCCCCATTTAAACAAGTTGAATGCGTTTCCCCGTTGCCGCAGCCTCCTTCCTGCACGTGTGCCACTCAAGGTCCCACAACCCTTTACACATACATGCTCTCATATTTGCAATTAAAACGAAAAGCCGAGTGAAACGCGCGCGTCACACTCGCACCGGGAACGAGAGGGACGACATGCCTCATTTGCCCGAGCACTTTTTATTTCCACTTGCACTCGAGCGAGGTCGTCGGCCAATCAACATACTGTGTACCGCCCGCTCCGCATTGGCCGCTTTGAATAGAGCATTTTTTGAAAAATAACAAAAGAGGGTAGGTAATAGCGCGTTTTGTTTCCTTCGAGTGGCGTTTTCGATTCGAGTGGCGGAGCTAGCGGTGAGCGGGATGTCTTCAGTTTTAATTACTTTAGCGGTTTGCATTGTTGCAGGGAGTGCGCTTGTGCTAACTTAGCTCTTCGTTTCATTTGTCCGACTATGATGTTCACAACATTGTTATTTATTGCTCGGAGCTTGTTGTTCCTTGGTTCTTCACTCGAGGAGGCATTGCAAAACAAGCAAATTAGCGATGTTTATTTCACTCTATCATCTTGTTTCTACAATGTTTGCAAGCCTCCACGCGTTGCTTGTTGTTTGCTTTTATACACATGTAAATGCTATGTCCCTGTCCGGACTTCAATTAAATTTTTTGCAATACAAATAATTTAGTCAATTAGCTACGTCGTTACATTTTAGGACGGCAATGCTTTTGCTCTAGATTTGTGTGGTGTTGTGCATGTGGGTTGTTACTTTCCATCAGGCGACGCGCTTGGAAAATTGCCATTCTATCTCGTTAAATAACATGGCCCGACAGAGTTTTAGATATAGTATTTATTGCAACTCTTATTGATACTCCACGGATCGCTATTTTAATTTTTATACAATTGAATAAGTAATATATCATCAGTTAACGGCGGGTTAAACAATGTTATCTCTATAAAATTGTTTAACCCGCCGTTAACTGTTTCTCTTTTAATTGAAAGACTTCTTTATACAAATAGAAAAAAGATAAGGCATTTCGCATGTATCATTTTTATTTCCCAGTTAAAAACCGGTATTGTTACATTCATATTTTACACGTTATTATTTATTCAGTCATATAGACAATCAGTAAATTACGTATATAATACCAATATTCATTTATTTTTTTCAGGAATCTGGCTGCGCCAAGAGCACCAGCGCAAGCTGGTAATACCTCTCTTGAAACTTTCACTACACTACAGAAGGAGAGCTGCCTCAGGCTAGAGTATCTAGTCGAGCATCAGAAACAGCTTTGCTTACTCTCTGATAAAGTGTTGCAAGTAAGATGTTTTTAACAATTCATTAACTATGTTAATCTAAATATGTGGTGCTTATGTAGTGAAGGGTATTTGTGTTACGATTGAAAACGAACATGCGTGTCTCTTGATATAAATAACAATAAACGCCACCAATAGACATGTACTACATGCTACACAGTAGGTATTGTAGAAGCATTTCAGCCCTTATGTTTGAGAGGTAGTACTAAAAATAAATTTAAATATGTTTTCTACTAAATAACTACATCATCATCAAGGTATTACAGTCGCGGGTGGGTCTTAGCCTGCTTCAGTAAATTTTTCCAGTCGGATCTTCGTTTAGCTTTTTCTCTCCAGCCGCTCACATCGATTGCCTTTAAGTCGTTAAGGGCAAGGTTGACAATGACATTTGAAAAATTAAAAAATAAGTATAACGATCACTACTATTTAAAGGTGTAAATTACTAAATATAACTTATCGAAATTATTCTCGATTAATGTAATTAGTAATTGCTGATCATTATATATTTAAAAAGTTTTGGTTACACGTAGATTATGTTGTCATTAAAACAATTGGCATTTCTGATTACTTCCATACAAAGTTAGAGATTATCATCAATTAGACATTATAAAACCCCCAACAGTTTGGTTTCATGCCGCTATAAAATAGAATCGTAATCATCAACTGTTTAGTGCAGATGGCGCAGAAGATAGCGCGTAATGGTTTTAATAGCCCTCAGAAGGGACTTTTGATTACCTTTTATAGATAGATATATTATAATTAAGTAATTACTATACATTTGATAAGATCAATCCGTTTAATGGTTCTCTAAGTATTATATAAGTTTTTTATGTTCCCCAGGTGCTAAATAGACATTGAATTTCTTTTTATGGGATAGGAAGGCAAACGAGCAGGCGTGTCACCTGATGCCAAAACAATTAACGCTGCCCATAGAGGGAGGGGGAGGGTGTTGGGCTTCCGGAACTCAGGCCACGCACCGTACGAAGTGCGGTAGCTAAGCTAGCACTTAGACGCCGTGATGTTTCCGGCGGCTTTCTGCGGGAGTGTGGTATTTCCCCGGGCGAGCTGGCCATTTTTGACAAAGTATTCGTCTGCAGCGTGGCTCTACCACTAATAAAAATTAAATGATTTCATATGTTTACCCGACTGCCATAGAGCGAGGATAATGTTTGTCGAGTGTATGTATTTATGTCTATTTATTTGGCACGTTGTGTAGCCAAAATAGCTTTATAGAGTGACATAGGCCATGTTATTTAAATATATCGTTCAGTTCAAGTGTTCGAAAAACGGGAGAGACCGTAAAAGTAAAAATCAGCCCGCCATCTGTTATTGGATATCTTTTGCTTTTAAGTGGACATTCAGAACTTTTACTTAGCTAAGATCCACGACAAGCAAAACAAAAAGATAAAAATAATAATGTCTTTTTTCTACTGGAAGAAGTGGAACGAGGAACTTAAACTAAATCTTAGCGAAAAACGGCCGTCAGCAACTCTTCATCTTCCAACCACTATCAACAATACCAAACACATACCACCACTTTTCCACACTACACACGACATGTGTTTCGCCTCAATACGAGGCATCATCAGGTATAGTAGACTATACTTCCTTAGAGTCTACTATACCGTAGACTCTACGGAATATTATTAGAATACCTGAAAATTCTGTTTTTGTTTGTTTGCACTGTCTACATGTAATAGATTTCCGCAAAGTAACGCTTGACTCTATTAAACATCTTTTGCTATTAATTTTAGTCTATGTCGGGTTTTTTATTTTTCTTAATAATTAAGTTTGAATTACAAATTAAGTGAAAAAGCAAACATTGACGAATATTCTAGTTTCGATATTATACAGATTGTAAGAGATAAAATTATAATGAGATCAGATCATTAATGAAACTGATAAACAATTAGACTATAACAGATTTATGGTGAAATTGTGAATCCTTTACGTCTCTTTGCTTTATATTTTTTTTTATATAGTCACGCCTATCCCCCGCAGGGGTTGGCAGAGACCACAGAGCTCAATCCGCTACCATTAATCGCAGCGAAAAGGCTCGCCATCGGTCGCTTTTCGCCCTCGTGAGAACAGGACGTGACGGGTGGCGAACCACGTCGCCGTCATTTTCGCTTTATAACATTATGTTCCAAATCGAATTTTCTCTTATATAAGTACCTATTATAGAAGTTTATCGCTTTTGCTGAGCTACGAGTTCATGTGATATGAATTTTAACGGCATATTTATGGTACTTATGTAGTGTCGAAGTATTCGCTGTCCATCATACAAAAAAAATATACTTCATGTTAAAGTTATATTTTTCTTTATCTATCGACTAGACTAATAGCCGCAATCGACCTTTTCACCAATCTTGATATATGTACATTCGAGTACATATAACATTGGTTCTACCATGGTTCTACTTTGTATAACTTGTTCTTTGTACGCCTATTTTCACATCTCCAGGTGTTGCAGACTGGAGCGGCTCAAGCTGTGGAAGAATGTCAACACCAGTTCAGGCATAGCCGGTGGAATTGTAGCACGGTGGCCAATTCCACGGATATTTTTGGAGGGGTACTTAAATTTAGTAAGTACATTAGATAATTATCATGTGTTTTTGACATTAACTATTATATAGTTAAAAACTATATTTAGTTAAAAACTTAACTGATTAATTGATGGCAGGTAGGTACCTAATTTATCAGTAATTAAGTAGTAATAATAAAAACCTTTTTTAGTGGCCGAAAATGCCTCTGGTGTTGCAGATGTCTATGGGTGCGTTGATTGCATTCGGCGACAAACGTGTTTGTTTGCTTTCCAGACTAATTAAAAAAAAAGAATAGATTTTACAATCTCTTTTCTAAATTTAAATGGACGTTTACCCACCACGGTTGTCCAAGGAAAATTAGCGGAGCACACAGACTACGAAACCAGTAACTTTGCCACTGGACCAAGTAGATCGTCTCTTATCTTAATACACGCGTTTTTGTTTTGATTTTTTATAAGATAGGAAGGCAAACGAGCAGGCGTGTAACCTTATAGAAAACAATCACCGCCACCCATAGAAATCTACAGTGCTATAGGCATTGCAGATGCGTTGTCGGCATTTATTTGCGTGATACATATGTATCAGGCAAGCGTAGATCTAGCACGCTTGTAAGACTAGCAAGAAAATAACATCAGTCATAAATTATCCGTTGCGGTGGCTAAATCTGAAACGTGTGATTCTTGTAATAAGAAAATCTTGACGCCTCATCAAAAGGGAGTTTGAAAGCCACATGTTCTTTGATGTCCAGTCTCTAAGAGAGCGTTACTTTGAACCGCGCGTCTGTCATCACAAATGTTTATGTAACAACCTGTGAGTCTACAGGGAGACAGCGAAAGACTGAGAGCCAAGAATAAAGTTATTTTTTTTAAATATTATGATATGTATGGGGTTAGTAGATCATTCTTGTCCCTTTATTTTATTTAAATGTATTTTTTTCATTAACATTTTTAAAGGTGTGAACCATATTTTCCTAGCAAAATAAGTTTTATTGAATTAGTTAGAATGGCTAACAAAAATTTTAATAATATCACAAAAACACAATACTAGTCTTCTTCTTCAAAAAAAAAATAATAAAACGTAAGTAATATAAAAATGAAACAAGAGGCAAAAAAAGGCTCGTGTGAAATTTTTATAAGAATTTTATAGTTTAAATCTTTTTTAATTGATGATAATTGTTCTACGAATATTATAGATGTTATTCTACGTGATTATTATAGATGTTACTATAATTACGACATTCACGTCGAAGCTTTTAGTTGCAGCAGATTGACAAGTATTGAAATTCATTGCAAATATCTTCTTTTACTCAAATTCAGTGATTTATTTATCCAATTTGAGAAAAGTATATTCAAGTAGTGTAAAATATTCGTGTAATTTGGAATGTATATTGTGAGTAGCTTTTACCCGGCATAGACAAGAACCATTTTGTTTGTTACCGCGGGTGTCAAAAGAGTTGACTATAGTTTGAAATACCAGTGGACGAATAAACGGCTTTTAAGGTTGTATTGATAATACTGATGAATTGATTTTAGAGTTTTAATAATGTTAGTGCAGCTAGCTAAATATAAATTCAATCATAATGTTATACAATAAAAGGGATATTATTCAAGGAAATATTAACACGATAGTGAATTGTATATAAATTTCATCAACGCTGATCGGATTCGGCAAATTTCCAGGTAAGTAAGGCCTTGTTTGTGAAGCATCCATCCGGTCATGTTCCATGCTATTCACGTGACGTTCTGATGTCTTGTTTATAGTTGAGTGCATTCGCTGATTATGTTTTATATCCATTGCCTATCCACTTCAAGACGCTTTTCAAGAAATTTCGTCTCTTCATGGATTTTGTTTATTTTCGAATGTTCAGATCACGCGTAGACTTGTTGATGGAGTAGCTCAGTTTGTTTAACGTTTGCCACTAATAAAAATACCACCGTAACAAGACCTTCTAGCTCCTCACAAAGTTGACGATATTGTTAGTAGTGTAGGTGTCATTGTTTCTGGTCCATCTGAACGCCATCGGCCACTGAACTCACATATATTTCGAAAAAGTTGAGTTATGTTGTTTTTAGATTTTGTATACGTTGATTCGATGAGAAAGATGCCCGATGTCTTACATGATAAATAATTATATTTTACTAAACTATTTAGCATCGTCTCATAGCATTGTGAAAATATAAATAATTTTTGATTATTCTGTTTTTACATACACTCTTCTTCAAAGATTTAGTAATTCATTGATCGTGAAATTCGTTTAACGTTTTGGTTTTTGTGCTTATGATTGTATAATTGTGTATAAACATTATAATTATAGGTAATACGTAGCTACGTATAATTAGATCATAATCAATTTATAAACCTGATATTTTGAAATTTATAAAAATGTCTTTATATTTTCAAAATGAACTTGAAAAAACCAACAATATCATCACATTAGCATAAGGTTGTACTTTATTTTACTTTACTTCCTTCATAAATACTCACGTACAAACATACAATCACATAAATCATTGGCCGGTCGATATCGATGAAGTCTGTATTTATCAACTTTGTCCCATATTACTATCTAATATGAAAGACTGCGCGCAACAGCCTCCGGTCGTCGACTATCCCATGACACCACCAGTTGTCAAATCCTTGGACGTGGAACGCACGTTTCTTGCCTTCGCTTTTTCTTATTATGAGTGCATTGTTATACTTTTTATTCTTCAGATCAAGTATCATTTCTCTGACCCACAAAGGATAAATCCACAAACAATATGGATTATCCTCCTCATATTAAACGTTCTGTTCTTCCGGGAATAAATGCTTCTATTTTAATTACACGCCTGTCTCCTCTAGGGTTAGGCAGAAACCACAGATCTCCATTGGCTACTATCCCAACACACCTTCCTTGCTTCCTTCACACTCATCCATTCTTCCTCTAACATTCATCTTAGCGAAACGGCCCTCCGTTCGTCGCTTCTCGCCCTTGTAGACACACAGGACGTAACGGGTGGCGAACCACGTCGCCATCATTTTTTAACGAATTAGGTATATTAAGATTCTTCATAATAAATCCCACGAGTCGCAAGGGAGGATGGAGGTCAGCCCTCGGAAAGCCTCGCATGCTGAAGTAAGGCACTTTAGTACCCGGACGAGCTCGACCCCGGGACAGTCGGCACGCTTCCGACTAAGTTCGCCCTTAATCACGCATTCTCTGGCACGGCAAACCGTGGATTGGCGGAGAGGAAGGGCAAAGGATAGAGAAGAAAGCAAAGGGCAGGGCAAAGAAAAGATGGATTTAGACAGGATGATAGGGATATGATACTACCGCAACGGAAGGCGAGGAGTGATACGGTAGTGGCTCGGGAGGCCGGGGTCGTGTACCCGTGTATCTATACCATAAATACCGCCAGACAAGCGGCTAGGCAAAGAGAGTATCTCTGATTTTTAATTATCTTCTAGTGATAATATAGATATATTAAATGGATATTTCAGAATCCCGAGAATCGGCGTTCGTGCACGCTTTATCATCAGCGGCATTGGCGCACGCGGTGGCGCGCGCCTGCAGCCGCGGTGAATTGAACGAGTGCTCATGCGATGCCCGCGTAAGAAAGAGGACTCCTCGACAATGGCAGTGGGGTGGATGCTCGGAGGTAAGAGTTGGCACAAATAGGCCTTAAAGGCATGTTGAAGGGGGAAAGATTTTCATATAATTTCATAAATCAGACAACACGGGTCCATTTATTAGTATTTTTTTAAGGAATAGGAAGGCAAACGAGCTGGCGTATTACCTGATGGAAAGCAATCAACGCAGCCCATAGACATCCGCAGCGCCATAGGCAGTGCAGAAGCGTTGCCCACCTTTAAGGAAAGTGTCATTGTGGGAGTGGGAATGGGAGGGGAAGGAGGTAGAGAGAGGTGGGACGGTGTTGGGCCTCCGGAACTCAGCCGCTCATCGTACGAAGCGCGGTAGCTAAGCTTTCTGCGGGAGACGTCGGTTTTCTGCGGGAGTGTGGTACTTCATTTCGAAAAATAATATAATATTTTTGATATTATTACAAAAACCTAATACAAAAAGGCTTTTGGTAATGTTCCAATTTTTTATCATTATTTTTTTATTTAATTTAAATTACAGGATATAAGATATGGGGAAAGATTTAGCAGAGACTTTGTAGATGCCAAAGAAGATAAAAATACCGATGAAGGGCTAATGAATCTTCATAATAACGAAGCAGGGCGCAGGGTAAGAACATTTTAAATTTTATTTACAAATGTATATATGTTATACTCATATATCCTAACCATATTAGGGCATGGCAACTGGCAAATTTAACGAGAGCTTTGTTGGTGTGTTCTCAAATGGATAAAATAAATGATTTTAGCCGTATATAAATTTATTTCCACATACAATGCAAGTTAGGATTCTCCCTACAAATTTATAATTAATGCCCGCAGGTGGTCTGGCCTTAATCTCGTCTCGTTTGGCGTTAGCTTTTGTACCCTGCTTTCTTCAACGCACTGGACGGAAAAGGTACCATGTTTCAGAGGCATACAGAAGGTTTGGCAAAACAATCGCCATGTATACAGATACTTTCGAAGAGAGCTTTATGTCATGTGAAGGAAAAAACTTTGAGACAAAGTTTGCCTAAAGGTGCGGCAGCTGCTCTGATTCTATTTTTGACTTCATCATCAAGGAGATATCTAGATGTGATGATGCTGCCCAGATCTAAATTTGTTTCACAGGGGCATTTTGTGAATCGGAAGCCATTATATCAGACTTTTAAATCTGCGACACGATGCATTATGATTCGTCATTAGCCTTTGCAGATCATCTGGAAATTCCGCCACGAAATATAAATCGTTTGCCTACATGATCTCTGTAATAATAAAAAAAAGTAAAAAATAGCTAAATTAAAAACACCTTTACCTGTTCAAGGTAGAGGTATTAACTATTGCAAAGTACAAGGCGAACATAGGGCGAGAACACAACCTTGTTTCACGCCGCAACTCACGGAAAAAAGTTCAAAGTCATCACCCTGTACATTGACGCAGCATTGCATGTCGTCATGGAGGAGTCGAATCATTCTTACAAACTTACCTGTGCATCCAAGTTTCATTAATACGGCCCATAAAGCTTCTCGAGGCATGCTGTCAAAAGCTTTTTCCAGGTTAACAAAACAAAGATAAAGAGGTTGACCATGCTCTTGACATAATAAAGCTACATTTCGAATGCTTCTATACGTTGTCTCGTGAATCAAAAGTGTTTTTGTTTAATTTTCAGGCAGTTCGCAGTCGCATGCAGCGCGTTTGCAAATGCCACGGCATGTCTGGCTCGTGCTCGGTTCGCGTGTGCTGGCGTCGACTTCCTCAACTGCGGCTCGTGGGAGATGCTATAACCACCAGATACGAAGGCGCCTCCCATGTCAAGGTTATTTCGGTACTCGCTTTTATACATACCTTAGTAGTTTGTTTTGGTATACTGTGAAGACGTGTTGAGGCTTCGAGTTGATGTTAAAATAAACCCAGATTCACTTGCAAACTTTCGATTTATTACTTGTACATAGAATTACTAACACGGACACATTAAATTGTATAAAGTGGTTATATAAATTGTAAACAATAGTTATATTGAAATTGCGCGGAACAAATATGATGCGTGTCGTCGCTATTCGAGCGGACGGAGAAGTGGGTGAGGCACTGGGTGTACAATGTTGCCACACTAAAAACAATGTGGTGTGTACAGACGCCACAACTGTTAAATAATCTGAATGCATGTGCAACGAAATACTTTTTTCTGCGGATCCATCACATCCAAAATTTGCGTAATCTCATGACTGGTGGTAATCAACGGTTTAAAAAAATTCTTATTTAACAACCTATACTTTGTGTTTTGTGGTTATCAACGGAAAAGAGCCACCACGTAACTTCACGTGAGTGTCGCACAAGGTGATTATGGTAATGAATATTCCTGGATGGCTGTGAACAGTACAGTAATATAAGCTAACCAGCAATCGCCTATCCGCTCCCCAAACCTGGCAATTACACCCACATTCCTCATTTGTAAGGGAGGCTTATTAATCCAGTCATATTAGGGGTATTATCACCTTGGAATGAGAGATAATAAGCTAAAAACTCGTATAGATCTTCATTTAGGCACTCTAAAAGTTGTCTTTCATAAAATCTCGTGTCCGCGTCTTCAGATATTGAAAGATATCAATAGTCAAAAAAAGAATAGGTTGTTTTGCAAATATCTCGTTTCCTTTAATTTTTATATTACGGCTTACGACTTTATTGTTTGAGTCAACAGTTAAGATATTGTGTTATATCTATTGACAGTATCTACTATTTAACTTGTGTTGGTTTTATATTTAATGTTGATTAAAAAGCGAATGGAAATCGAGCAAGCGGGTAACCCTATGATAAACAATCATCGCCTCCCATGAATATCTACGATATTAAGATATTGTTGCGTATCTACGATATGAAGGTATTGTTGCGATGCCTACATTTGGTAAATTTTTAAATAATGGTTAGGGAAGAAGAAAGTAATGGAAGAGGGAGAGCGGCAATTAAAATAAAAGGAAAGGAATTAGGTTTACGTATTCACTGTAAGAAACGCGGTAATACAGTAAACGCTCCCAATTGTCGCCGATATGCCGCGCGGGTGTTGTACTTTCATACTGTTACAAGCTGGGGTTCGGGGATCTGAAAAATGAAATCGGCCACTAGTTTTACTTCTCTTTACTTTAAGTTTCACTTCTCTTTACTTTTAGTTTTCCACTTCTTCTCTTCTACTATTTTCTTCCGTATTAAACTTTTAAAACTTCCTTCGACGTACCGTCGCCCTTTTATATAGGTAAAACGATCGAAAGTTCTAGCATTCCCAGAATTCGAAAATGTTCCAGCAATGTGTAGGTTTTTTAGACATCGTCATGTCTCTTTCCTGCGCGCTAATTTTATATTATCGCTAACCGATAATTTTATATTATCGGTTTTTGTCACGCATTGACATTTTTAAAACTTGTAATGGCTTGCTTGACCAGGATTTTGAGATTTCAAAATGAAATTTTAATCGTATCATAAAAAAAAATAATATTTCTTGTGTTACGTAACAATATGTTCATTGATGCTAACATGGCTCTACTTCGGAAAGCAATTTTTTTTATTTATTTCACATTACATTATTTTTTGCATGACATTATTATATAATAAACGGCATACACAAACATAAATTAAGTTCTATATTTAATCTAGTAGAATCTTCAATAGAATAGTACAGGTGAAAGACAATTGCTTTGAGAGCCAGGCATATACAGAGCAAGAACCATTTTGAGTTGTAACAATTTTTGAAAATTTAATTATTTTCTTTGTGTTTATTTGTACAATAAAATATTATTTAGGTTTCAATTTTAGCACTAAGTTATTGTAAAAAAGTGTCATGATAAATTTTTCTATTTCTATTTCTTTTATAATTGCTAAATTGAAAGTCCTTATCTCATTTCATTTCAGGTCGTAGAACGAAAGCGGGGCAAGAATATAAGAAAATTACGCCCGCTACATGCCGATATGAAGAAACCAAATAAAACAGACTTGGTGTATCTAGAAGAGTCTCCGGATTACTGTGAACCAAATGACGAGTAAGTTAAATTTAACTCTAACTAATATTACTTTACTATTGACTAATAAACCGCAGAAAACCGGCGTCTGAGTGGTAGCTTGTCTACCGCGCTTCGTACGGTGAGCGGTCTGAGTTCCGGAGGCCCAACACCCTCCTGTTCCCACTCCCACTCCCCCTCCGATTCCCGCTCCCCCTCCCACTCCCATAATTTCACTTTCCTTTAAGGTCGGCAACGCTTCCGTACTGCCTATGGCATTGCGGATGTCTATGGGCGGCGTTGGTTGCTTTCCATCAGGTGACACGCCTGCTCGTTTGCTCTCCTATGCCATAAAAAAAAATATTTAAGATTGACCACATATAATAATAGGTTGAGGAAAAAAGTTCCTTCGCATTTTATATGAAAACTGGACATGTGCCATTTTGTTCGATGACTTTGTGCCATGTTGTAGGTAGTGACATTATTTCCAAAACTAGCCAGTTCCATAGAGTACATACGGCCAAAGAAATTTTATTGCAAGTTTTTACATACTATATGCGAAAAGGCTTTTCCCGACCTACACAAACATACAAATACGAGAGAAACAAAAAACAAAAAAAAAATTTGAGTTTGGGTATCCGTCTTAAGCTTAGTGGGTAATTGATGGTTGGTGTTCTTCCAAAATCCTAGCAGTAGGAATTTTGTGGGCTCAAAAATATAAATTACTTGCTTTTTTAGACTTAAAGGTGTTCATGATAGTTAGCTACTATAAGTAGGTTCTAGAAGACCTTATTTACCTTAAAAAACACATATATTAGATATTGTCATATTTCCACTTATTTTAATTTTAATCTGCTTCGATTAGAAATATCTTATATCTTACGGACTTACTTTCGGTAAAACCCAATTGACTTATCTTTATTGTTTGATTATAATTGAACATTATACTCTGATTTTTTAGAGATAATTTTACAAGTATTAAAATTATCTCTAAAAATTTTTAATTTTTACAAGTATAAATATCCAAAACAAAATACCTAGTTGATAAAAACGCCTAGCTAATATAGAGGTCAGCCATGAATTAATTCTCGGGATCTTTCTGAGGCTTGCTTCTTCTTGAAATAAAATTTTTCGAAAATTATTAATTTATTTCTTGGTCACTTACACATATCCCAACTTTACATATTGTTCATTTGTGCACGGAAGGCTGAAATGTTCTGTATCTTCTATATCTATCAATCAAATATATCCTATAAAAAAATAATTCTTTATACGCTTGTTCTATTTCCTTTTCTTTAAATTGAGCTATAAACATATGATTAATGGAGTCAGGCGTTACTTTGCGGAAATCCATCACTACGTGGACAGTCAAAACTTTTACTTAGCTAAGAAAATTAATAATGTGCGTTTTCCTGCTGGATGAAGTGGATTTATTTGGAACTTAAACCAAAAACTTACCGAAAAATATTATTACTTACATACATATCATTACGACTTTTCCCTGTAGGGGCAGGCAGAGACCACAGATCTGCTATGATCTCGGCATACTTTCCTTGCTTCCTCCACACTCATCACTTTTCTCATGTAAGTTCGCCGGTTAAAGATACTCTTGACCTGGCCTTTCCACAAACTTTGGCAATTTGGTCAAGGTATGCTCTCCTTGGCCTTCTCCCACCTACCCTTCCATCCACACCCGCAACGTAAATTTATTTTGCCAGTCGTCTTTTATCCATCTTCTCTATGTGCCCAAACCATCTAGTCATCCAGTAACATCACTTACTGTTATCACATATTTTTACATTTTCAGATTAGGCATCCTTGGTACCCGCGGTCGAACTTGCAACAGGACATCAGCCGGCCTGGACGGCTGTCGCTTGCTATGCTGCGGTCGGGGATACCAGACTCGGGTTCGGGATCACGAGGAGAAATGTCGATGTCGCTTCGTTTGGTGCTGTCGAGTGCATTGCGAGATATGCCGGTACAAACGCGATCATCACGTGTGCAATTAGGATCGGCGAAGTAAGGTCTCAACACGTTTCGTACGTTCCCTTGTTATAAATGGAGTCAAAACACTTGTTTGGGCTTCATTAGTATTGCGTTCTCAGATCTGTAATTTGTTATATTTTAAAATAATTGTAGATTTCTTTTTGTAATGTGATTGATTTGAGGCTTTGGATGAACAAAATAAATGATTTGTGAAATAAGTAAAATAAGAGCAAGATAGTTCTTTGTTCACAAAGTATGAATGAATTGATTTTCAGAACGATTTCAGTTACGCAAGTTGCAAATGTGTTTTTTTTATTTCTGAAATGTATGTATGTATATAGCTGATTACTACATAATAGGGATGTTGACTATTTTTGGCAGCGTTTAAAGCAATGCATAAATAAAATGTTTAACTTTTTTTATTTTTAGATTTCAGATTGAATATTACTAACGGCATCGCATACAAAACAATTTTTTCAGTTTCGCCCGCGGGTTGACTGGGAGATAATGCCCAATTTACTCACTGATTGTATTAAGTCCACCTGTAATGCATTTTGTGCAGAAAGTTCAAATAAATATGTAAATATAGCTGATGACCTTGACGCGTTACGCTGCACTGCAGACGCATTGCCATTAATATCAGGCGATCAGCATGCTCGCTGGAGAGTAGATTAGTTGGAGTGTCTTTGAATAAGATTATAGGTAAACGATGTGAGGTATGCAACTGCATTTAACTCACTAGTGCCTCAGAGCGTGGCGGGTACGCTTTGAGAGCGTTGAAATTGTGCTGGTCTTGGGATTGCAATCCGGCCTCATTTTCAATCAGTTTTAATACCTAGTCAAGCAACAGCGTGGTTACTTTGCCAAAATATGCCATCACCGGATCAGGTCACCGGATTAGGTAAGTATTAGGATCCGCAGAATTACTGGACCCGGTTATCTGGATTGCAATCCCTTTGCTGGTCGCACGCGTGCAGCAGCGTCAGCTTGTAGAGGGCTCCCCAGCCAGCGCGAGCACCTGAAAATAACACATACTTGAATTTACTTGATTATTAGTTAGATTATTAGTCCACGGCGTGTGAATTGGGTGTGAGTTAGGTGCAATTGGGTTTCTTGGCTGGAAGTTGGGTGTGAGTTGAGTGTGAATTGGCTGTGTCAGGTGTGAATTGGGTGTGTCAGGTGTGAATTGGGTGTGTCAGGTGTGAATTGGGTGTGTCAGGTGTGAATTGGGTGTGTGTTGAGTAGGGATTGGGTGTGTTGGGTGTGAATTAGATGTGTTGGGTGTAAAATGGGTGTTAGTTGGGTATGAGTTGAGTATGAATTGGGTGTGTTGGGTGTGAGTTGGATGTGTTGGGTGTAAAATGGGTGTTAGTTGGGTATGAGTTGAGTATGAATTGGGTGTGTTGGGTGTGAGTTGGATGTGTTGGGTGTAAAATGGGTGTTAGTTGGGTATGAGTTGAGTATGAATTGGGTGTGTTGGGTGTGAGTTGGATGTGTTGGGTGTAAAATGGGTGTTAGTTGGGTATGAGTTGAGTATGAATTGGGTGTGTTGGGTGTGAGTTGGATGTGTTGGGTGTAAAATGGGTGTTAGTTGGGTATGAGTTGAGTATGAATTGGGTGTTATGGGTGTGAGTTGGATGTGTTGGGTGTAAAATGGGTGTTAGTTGGGTATGAGTTGAATATGAATTGGGTGTTATGGGTGTGAGTTGGATGTGAATTGGGTGTGTTGGGTGTGAGTAAGATGTGTTGGGTGTGAAATGGCTGTGGGTTGGGTGTGAGTTGCGGGTATTGGGTGTTTTTGGTCAATTAATATAAAATAAATTGCTGAATTATAACGAACGATATTGGGTTTTTGTGAATTTTTGTGGCAAAATTATGTATTTTTTTAATACAGTCAACGTCTCTATTGAATTATTTTGTCTCTAATATGAATCTCGAGTATTCTTTTTGCTAAGACATATTATACATCACTTTACATATTGCGTATACCAAAAGGAATGAAATCTTTCCATCACATCAAATATTACCATCATTAATATTGACGACCTAAATAGCTTAGTGGTGAAGTTAGCGCCTTTGATGTCAATGGTTGCGGGTAAAATTCTCGCATCAGGATAAATATACACACTCACACACATGTTTGTGTGTGTGTTTGTATATTTTTTGTGTATTTTCTATTCGATTGTCTAAAATGTTGAAGCCGTTTGTTTTCGACAATCACTGAAATCGTAGCAGCAAGCTGCTAATGGTACTGATTACTTTTAAACATTAAGAGGATTGTTTCAATGTATTTTCTGATGATAAGCTTTAAAATTATTTACAGTATTATATTAACTTATTTAATTGATGTTTTAATTTTACACACCATGTACCCATGTATAAAGCTGTAAATATTGAGTAATTTTGTTAATATTAGATTTAAGTTAACCATAGATTCGATGAAGTAATTTATTTTACTTCATCGAATCTATGGTTAAGATGTTTTAACATGAAATAGTGTAAATTTATTTTCCTTCCATGCTATGTACATAATTATATTTTGTCTATACTTAATAGGTGATACAATTTACGTTCTACCTCAGGTTGAGTGTGGTTTCAATCACAGAAATCGAAGTATTAAGGTTAGTGAAGTTACATTTTCGTATACTCGTGATTTTGTCGCTGTAATAATATACAGAATAAAAAAATAAAATACAGAAATATTTCCATGTATAAGCCTACATTTCTCAAAGGCCGGTAATGATTATGCGAGGGCTATGATGTTACTGACGTCTATGGGCGGCCTTGATTGGTTTCCATCAGGCCAAATGCTTGCTCGCCTACCTTTGTATAAATAGGGCAGACTTTTCATTAAAATAAATATTTATGACATCGTCGACCTAATAATCAGAATTCATAAGTTATTATTAGTAAACTTTACAGGAACAACAAAAAACTGATTTTCTTTCATAGTTTGAGAAATTTTTTTTAAAATTCATGTTACTTACTTTGCGTATAACAAGTTATTTTTTTTAGGTAAATGGAATACGCTTTAAAATTGCCCTTTAGATCATAGGGTCCCAGCCTTTTATGGCTCCCTTTAAAGGATAGACACTTTAGACGGCTAGATAAAATGGTTTTTTTTTTAAAAATACAGTATTTCAACACTTCCGGTTTGCCTTTGGACCCGGTACCGTTGGGAACTTAAGCTTTAGATGGAATGATGGATAAAAGTGAGAAGTGAGAAAAAATGATTTTTGAAGATGTTAATACCTTATTTTTAACATTGTTTGCAAATTTCTCATTTATACAAATTTCCAAATTTATACTTTTATTTTATTATAACTTGTAATTAATAATTAGTGGTATTTTCATTGTTAAAAATAATTTTGACAATGCAAATACTACATTACTAACATTAGTTTCCTTGAGTTATTTATATTTTTGAAGTCGTCAGTATGCACATACGCGACATTTACAGACAGCTCTCTCATTCAAATTCCGCGGATCGTCCTTTATAGATCGTTTGAGAGTTTTCTTCATTGTTCACATTGGATGGGTTGATTGTTGAGAAACTAGTCACCTCGCATGAACAACGCCTTTTATTTAGATCTAGCTTCAGTATTCAATTATTTTTAACCCCTATATTTATTTAAAAGCGGACAACGAAGATCGTATTTACTTTTTGAATATAATTTCTAATGTAAAATACAAATACACTTAATACGACTCTGATGTACGGTTGTGAAAGTTGCACTTAGCAGAAAAGTCATACAAGCAGACTGAATGCGGTGGAAATGAGAGCATTAAGAGGAATGTTTGGGGTAACTTTGAATGATAGAATAGGGAATGAAAATTATAAGAGAGCGATGTGGAGTAAAAGAAGGTGTCGTGACAAAAGTTGAGAAAGGGATGCTTAGATGGTTTGGTACATAGAGAGGATGGATGAAAGACCACTAGCAAAAGAATTTGACGTTGCGGATGCGGATGGAAGAGTCGGTAAGGGAAGACCAAGGAAAGTGTACCAAATTGCCGAAGTTTTTAGGAAAGGCCAGGTCAAGAGTACCTTTAACCGACGAGCTTGCACGAGGAAAGTTATGGATGTGGAGGAAGCAAGGAAAGTATGCCAAGTTCGTAGAAGATGGAGATCTGTGGCCTCTGCCTACTCCTACGGGAGATAGGCGTGACGATATGTATGTAAATACACTGAAATGATGACATGATCAAGTCAGTGATAAAGTTACTGTTTTCAGAGTTAATGGTCTCGTGTTCGATCGGTATAAAGTCATCGGTATAAATACACGTGGCATATAGTTGTTACAATATTTCGAGTGTGTTCCACTTATGCGCCTTGGACAAGCGTGATGGGTTAACGTCCATTTCTCCAGAAATGGGCTTCTTGTTTAGCACTGCGACATATTAGGGCTGTTAACTTTTTCCTACAGCCTTAAAATAAGTAAATAATCTAATATAACCTTACTATTTAAATTTTTGTGGTTAAAATCAATCTATTTTTGCAATGTTTTCATGGCCTACATAAGCGAGGACTTTAAAACTTTTAATATTTTAATTTTAACAGTTGTACATATACTTTATTAACTTATTGTATTAGATTGTGATAGCTTTTTACCTTATAGAAATATGATACCCAATGATGTAGTTGTTCGTGAGTTATACAAATTTCCAAATCTATAATATTAAGAAGCTTCTTTTGTAAATACTCTAGTGTTATCGTCTATAGTTTATATTCTAGATATATGACAAAGCTTTAAATCGTTAGATATGTCTAATACCAAAAGTTTGCGTTAATAATAATAGTTTGAGGAAATATTCGTCTCTTTTTCTCTTATAGCTATTTCAAATATTATTTTCTCTTTCGCGGATACGAAATACGCGATTGATTCAGAATGAGTGAGCCCACGCATTTTACATGTAGACATTTTAGCGCATCTACTAAACTCGAGTGGTATATGTAACGATTTAAATCTTTGGTTCTTTATCGGAAGTGGGGAAACTTTTTTCATTAAAAGCCATTGTCAAAGTTCCCAGTAACAAATAAGGAATTACATAGTAGAATACATTTTCCAATAATAATATTACTCTTACAGTCCAAGTTTATAAGAATAATGAAAATTATGTACGAATGAACCATTACAGACAGTATGTTCTTCATTTAAGAAACACCTTAAAATAACTGTTTCATGGTACTGTCTTTGGTAATTAACGATATAAATCCGTTGCATTTCATTTTGCGACAAAGTTGAAACGACTCTGAATTACTGAATCACAAAGCCGCACAACAAACTTATAGAGGCTCTATAAAACCATAAGGTCACGCTTTCCCCATCTCTGATGTACATATATAATCTTGCCAATGTTTGTAATGTCAGCCATTAAAGAAATATTTGAAATTCAATAAAGTAAATTCAAGTAACGTATTAATAGTGGATAAGGAATTGTAAACCTTTGACTCAAATTGATTTCCGTACCACATTATATGTAAGTGTATTGCCGTACATTTGTTTAGTAAAAATTACATTTGTGCTGTTATATGTAAACGATTAGATACATATTAAGAATTCTCTTATTAATATGAGAGGAATTTTAAAATTTGATTAAATTATATTCCAAAAGGAATGTTCGAGTCAAAGAAAAGACTTTTAGGATAATCGTTTCGAAATATAAAATAGTTACTATTTGATGTACATTGAATAAAATAAATGTGTTAGAAAGCGCAAACGTTTCATTGATTGTTATTTTATAATATTTATTTATATAAGCCCAGAATATGTGTACCGAGTTATTAATTCAAAAAATGCAATCCCTGTAACGCCTGTTTCGCGTGATTAATAATATGTATTAATAATGCCTTAAATTTAAAAAAAGAAAAAATGGTTTGCAATTTTTTTCATTAATCCCGGCACACTTTCTTTGCTTCATTCACACCCATCACTCTCCTAATACAAGCTTAAGGGTACTTTTGACGTAGCCTTTCTTGAGAACTTCAGCAGTTTGGTCAAGGTATGTTCTCCTTGGTCTTCCCCTACCATCCACATTATTAATATATAATAATATATTGGTATTATAAATGTCAAAACCCTAAGTCAATGCCTAGCGAATTCTAATATTGTCATACGTCATCTTAATACCCGACGACCTAATTAATCATTTCAGTAGCAAAGCTACCGCATTCGGAGTTGATAGATGCGGATTCAATTCCCACTTCAGGATTAATATATTTATGGTTTATAGGTGTTTATTCCGAGTCTCAATATTTACGGGATAGTGATGAGAAGCCCAGCTGTGTAGGACGTATATGTTAAAAAAACTTTTAGCCCAGTGGCGACGTCGTGAAGTGTTCGCTTTCAGAGGCATAGATCGTGAATTTGATTCTCGCATTAAGATAAATATTTGTTTGTAGACGTCATTCGGTTCTCGATCGATGCATCTTTACCAAATAGTGATACGGACTTCCCGGAAATATAGGTGTTTTAATTAAGAAGGAGTTCAGTTATAGATTTGAAATTAATAGGTTATTATTATTTTTTTTAAATAATGTTAATGCCTATGATAATAATAATAATGTTAATGTTGGTATAAGTAATTGGAATTACATCAGTAAGAGGATTAATAGTGGAATTGCTAAACCACCTCCGATAATGGAGTTTAGAGTGGTCAGTTCTATGGGCTCAGGTATCTGATACTGATTTGATGATACATCTGGAAAATTAAACAATAATTGAAATGGTTTCATTATCTTAAAATAATGCTACTTTGTATTTTTGAAAACTTTATATCTAAAAAAAAGCACAATACAAAAAGTAAATTACAATCCTAACGGATTTTCAATCCAGGGGTACGACCTCGGACACGTAGTGCAAACCTGCATCCAATAGAGCATCTGAAACAAAAAGTTGATTATAAAATTACTTTGAATTAAGTTTATGGATTATATAGAATTGTTAAAATAGAGTGATAATGATATATATATATATATATATATATATATATATATATATATATATATATATATATATATATATATATATATATATATATATATATATATATATATATATATATATATATATTTTTTTTTAACAGCCCATATATGTCCCACTGCTGAGCACGGGCCTCTCCATTTCTGGAGGAACGGACGTTAACCCACCACGCTTGTCCAATGCGGATTGGCAGACTTTTTTTATTACTAGACTCTGAATAAATATTTGTAATCCATACATATATTTATTCCGATGCGGGGATCGAACTCGCGACCGGACCTCCGCAATGTTACTTTCCAATACCGCATAACGCTACAAAGAAAACGTTTTATTTTTACACCATGGATGGATGAGTGCACTATCACTGGGAAACCTTTAGGGGGTTTCCGAATTGATACAACATTGCTAAATTAAATAAAGAAGGTTCGACAACGCTTCTTTAGTTATCGTATTGTAGATTATTTACTTTCCATCAAGTGGCCCTTGCTTGTTTGTCTTCCAGACCCATAAAAAAGCAAATAATTTGTTGACAAACATATTTACATCATTGTGTGGAGCTTCGTATGGACCGCAGCTTGTAGGCCGGCAGATGGATGGTGTAAATCTTCGGCAGTCTTTTTTCATGTACTCATCAACAGGTACAGGATTTTGCACCCAATCAATGACTTCACCAGCTGTCACCTGAAATGCGATGAGCAAAATGTAATCGAGTTTTTGAACAAAAGTATTTAAAGCCAATTCAAGGCACTGACCGCTTCGTTTACTTACAAACTTTAGAGTACCGGACTTCTGAGTAGCGGGTTCTGGATTTAACCCTTCATTTAAAAATTAAATCTTTTAACCACAAATTAGTTTTTGGATCATAAAGACACTGCATCTGAATTCTTGAAAATAAAATGATTCCATTGAATAAAAAAAGATGATTCCATTGAATAAAAAAAGATGATTCAAACGTGAGAGTGCCTTTTATATTTAGACACAATTTTAAGATACCTAAATAATATATATATGTATATATCTATTTTGACACTTTTGGGATTTATCCGCACATTTCCCGTAACCTAATTGACTTGGGGAACTTTATAGTTTTAAGAGACAATAAATTAAACTTATATACTTTGATAAGTAAGTTAGAATAATTAAATTTAAGATAAGTTGTGCAATATACCATGTAAGCATCATTGAGATTGTTAACGAGATCCAAGAACCTGGCCAGAGCCTGTTGCACCGCTGGGTTCGCGTTGATAAACCATTCGTGGATGTAAAATCCGAAGGGAGAACGATTGCCAAGGTAATGCCTTTCAAAGTTTGTCAAAATGAATTTGAACCATTCTTCTTCTTCATCGAGAGGTGGTCTGAAAAATTAGTTATGATCATTATTATAATCAATACAGCCGCAAAAGATGATTACGGTATCAACTTTCTCAAGATAAAGAGTTTTTGCCGTAATTCCTACATTTGGCGAGCGAATTGGAATTAAATTAGCTATCACTTTCGTTATCAATTGTAAGATAGGAATATAATGATATTCCGCTATTGAGTCAGAATAAAATTATGTGCATTATTTTGTCCTTACAATTTTATTCTTTCATATAGAGAGTCAAACTACTTTGTTAAGATCGGCGAAAAAAATTAAAACTAGCATTGTGTGCACATTAACCAATATACACACAATACTATTTTTCAAGAATGTACACGACATGCGTTGCGCCTTAATATGAAGCATCCTCAGGTGTAATAGATTCCGCGAAAAATAATCGTTAAGTATTATTTCTTGTCACATAATTCAGTCAAATATAATATTATAATCTCTCAAGAATCTCAAGGCGTATTCCGTCAGTTCCGCCTTCTCAATTGGATCTCTCAAGGCGTAATATATCTTCACATCTTTGTTGTTATACATCCAATTGATGTCAATTTTTCTAAAGATATCAAGAGATTTACTAGTGAATACTTTTTAAAGATACTTAAATTCTCAATCGGAGTTCTGTTTCATACCTTCTTGTAAAAGGCCTATTTATTTATCGCGTTTAATGCATTTCGATTTTGTTATCGACTTTCAAAAAATATTGTGGTAAGTATTGAGTTTTTTAATTAAACATATCTAGTACATATGTACAAATTGTTATCATTTGTATTTACGTATAAATGTGCTTTACCCATCGTCGTTTGGATTCTCTTTCAATATTTTTAATTATTGAATTTTTAAGGAAACTCCAATATGTAAAACGATATTGTTGATGGTTGAGGCAGGTGATATTAAAAAGTAAATAGTGATCAAACGATGCACTAGCGTCAACAGTATGTATTATTAGTTCACATTTAATACTTACGGAAAAACGCAAGCATCAGCCATCGCGCAAGGAAATCCATTAAGATCAGTCCAGGCAACCATTGGAAATACCCATACACCAGGAATAGATGCAGTAGGGCAGGGAGGTATAACACAGTCTTGATTCGAGGCGTAATCCAAGGTGTATGGCCAAAGACCTGGATTCACGTAGCGTGTTGTTGGCCAAGAAGAGTCATATTTCAGGTTTACGCTGGCCATCATCTGGAAACTTGCATTTCCAGCCATTTGGAGGAATGGAATGCGGATTCCTGAATGAAAATATATTAAAATGTTAAAATTATTCAATTGACAAGCCTTTATCAATCGACAGTTGAGATTACTATTTAGAATTAAAGGGTCACTTGTTCATCCTGATGACCGTTATAAAATTTGGCATCATAGAAGAAACTTTATATCCATTTTATATGTTGCTTAAACCTAAAAAAGAGTGATATAGTCATCAATCCACCTTTGGGATCTATGCCTGTAATGGTTTCGTCGGAATTATCATGAAGTCATACCTGTTTACTACTGAATATATTATTATTTAGTTTTCGGCGCGAAATCATGCTGGGCAGACCCGCTTATACATATAGCAGAAATAGAACGGGTACAGCGGCGGACGACGGGCGAGAATTGACTCAAAACACTTACACTACCCACAATACATACACAATTTGAGCACACGCAACCACTATACTTACCCACACTTCATTACGATGGTATACGGAAAAACTTAATTTAAGTTTATGTATGCCGTATAATGTAAAAAGAAAAAAAAAATTATATAATAAATAATAATAATAAAATAAAAGATGGAGTTGCAACCATAGAGCCAGTGGTATCGTGTACCCAGTGTAGTCAATGGTAAGTGGTTTTTAAGTAGTTAATAAGTTGGTTAGACTTTTTGAGATGGCGTATGAATAATATCGGAACATAATTAAGACTTTTATCAATTATTGATTCACCTTCCATACTTCGTAATCTTCATATTTCGTAATCCCTAAAATTAGTATTCATTGTATTTTCAAACACATAATATTTAGTTACTTATGTAAATATAATACTATAGTATACATTTTGTTTATACATAAGCAAGCAGTTTTTTTGTGAACTGCAATGAGGTCGATAAATATTAGTTGAATATGTTAGTAATTATTATATTGTAGATTGTATGTGCGCCTTTATATAAATATTGTTTTCATATGTAATACTTAATTATTTAATAAAATATATATATTTAATAGTATAATAAAATATCAATACAATATAAAGTTATATTCTGAAATTTGCGGGGTGATTTCTTATGATAAAGTGCCATTCCATTTCTTATTGGGTGTTATACGAGTCGACTGTAGGAAATTAAATGAGTAAATAGGTAGCAGCAGTATATGTTGAGTACTAAAAGTCAATCTGAAATCTCTAATACATTATTTTATTATTACTCTAGTAATTTTATTAGTGGTAGAGCCACGCTGCAGACGAATACTTTGTCAAGAATGGCATAATATTTGTCTGTAGCATGAATGGGCCGGCTTGCCCGGGGGGTTATCGCGCTGCGTCCGGTGAGCGATTTAGTTCTGGTGGAACAACCCTCCCTTCCCCTCCCATAATGACACTTTCCTTAAAGGCCGCTTCTGCACTGCCTATGGAACTGCGGATGTCTATGGGCAGCGTTGGTTCCTTTCCATCAGGTAATACGCCTGCTCGTTTGCCTTTCTATCCCAAAAAAAACCTGCCAATCGGGGGATTACAGCAACACATTTGATTATAAGGGTGGCGAATGTTCAGTAGTGGACTATTATTGTTGTATTGATGCTGATGATGGTGAACTGTTGCGAAGGATTTTATATTTTAATGCTTACCTTGAAGCGATGAAGCGGGAATATTAGCGAAGTGGGACATTTGACCTACTTGGTCACCAAATTCCCTCATCATATCTTCGTATGTCGCCTCAGCCCAATATGTTTGTGGTGTCCGATGTGTGATTGAATGCAGAGCAATTTCGAACCCTCTGTTGTACAGTTCATTGATCAGTGTGTAGTCAGTGTATTCGTGGTTGACGAAGAAGGTGACACCGGCTGGACAGTTGTTCTTGTTTGTGCGATTATAGAGAATACGCCTGTATGTCTCAATGTTTCGTATATTGACTCCATCGTCGAAGGTTAAGACAACAAACTAAAAATTTAAAAATTAATTAAAACTGATCTACAGTACTAAGAAAATAGAGTTAATTTTTTTACAAAAACTCTGCATGCATATGAATGTCGCTCAACTAAGTATCAAGATTTGTTTGAAGCAGTGTATCATATTTTTGCTGAAATTTTATTTTACAGTAGAAATATGACACACTCGTTATTTCTAATAATTTCTTTCTAATGGATTATGAGGATTTCGTAAGTGTTCGAAGTAAGAGCGAGAAACTGACTGTTTACACGGTTAAAGCAATTATACTTATATTATTAATACTTTTGTTAAACGATATTTTCATTCAAACTGTTGTAACCAATGCGAATTAGATAAAACTTAAATTTACGTCGTTTAAAATTCAAACTAATCAATTTGTACTCCAATCAGTTCGGCTCTGCACGGGCCACATTGGGCACGAAGCTAAATTTGTTTAGGTTCGTTCACGTCGCCTACTATGGGGGTTTAATGAAGCTAATCGAGTTAAACACGCAACACTGGATAAATTGTCGCGCGAGGGGGTCATTTTGATCATCACGCGAGGGGTAGCACTTCGTTTTGATAGGATCGTCCAGTTCACAGCTGGCGTAGTTCAGCTGTGGAGTTCGAGGTGTGAGCCGAAGTATGACAAGACGCGGTAGTTACATGAGTGAACCTAAGTTCTGCTTCGTTCCCAGTGTAGCCTGCGTCTAAAAGTGGGCAAATTGATATATGGTCGTGAACTACTTTTTCAAGTTTTTTACTGATAATAACAATTCTAGTGAAATTGTTTATATAAAAAGTTATACCAATATATTTAAATTAAATCGTAATATTCAACCAGACTTACGATTGCTTTTGAGCTGTCAAGTTTTTTAATGTAGACACTATCGGTTCATAAAATTAATTGACCAGAAAACTATGTACCAGCAATGTGGCGGGGAATAGGCAATATTTTTTAAAACTGTTAGATGTAATAAAATTATAAGAACAAATTGTAATTATTTCATATAAAATATTCAAATTGTGTTATATTGTAATAGATGCGTTTCTTTTGACTAATGTTAATGATTGTTAACTGAATTACAAGTTATGCTAGAAAATTAAGGCAGTTTAACAAAATTAATGGATCATTTAAATCTACGATTATGCACCTGAGGTGTGTTTCTGGGTTCAAGGTCTCCAGGAATGTCGGTCGATGCACATCTGCAGTTTGGCAGTTTACATAATTCCTCTTCACATGTTTCAGCCAAAGGCAGTTCCTCTTCAGCCACAGCGAGGCCGATAAGAAGTAAAGAAAACAGAAGGCCGATCCACTTCATATTTTCACAGTTATGCTACTCTTATCACTTGCACCCGTTTTATATTGATTAACTTTATCTGCTGGCTTCCTTTAAATCGGTTAATATTAAACGATTTAAAGATCTGATTTTGTGATAAAATGATTTAAAATCGGCCGTATTTATGTAATTTCCTTGTATCTTCGGTAATTTTTTATCAATGATTTTATTTGTTTCTTTATCAATACTTTTTAAATTTTTATCAATCGTTTTGTTCGTCTTTTTATCATAATTCATCGTTAATATAAATTTTAATATTAAATATTTCTAAGTATTGTTTTTTTGTCGATAATAAAACACTTTATCAAAATAGCTATTAATGATATATTTTGTTTTCTAGGCTTTTAATGGACTTCTGCACTCGCCATCATATGAAACTATAGCTAAACATTAGTGCTCTATTTAAAAAGACAAAATATTTTTCAAGGCACCAATACTTAGTCTAACCTAGTCCCCTAATCAGCTTACCACTTTAGTTAACAAACTAACGTGGTGAGCTGATTAGGGGACATCTATAAATAATGTCACATGTTAAGGGGGGATAGAAGGGGTCATCAAAGTGTAACGTCTTGTGATAAGGAGGGAACAAGTCGTAAGCTTCGTGAGATCACGTGCAATTTTAAATGCTTAAACTTTAAACTTCAACTCTTTGACTTTGAGAGTGCAGACATGGTACCGACTAATTTTTGGATAATTGGTATCATTGAACATCCTTCTGTGGTTACCGTATACATTAACCAACAGATACCAAGACGATTAATGGAGTCAGGCGTTACTTTACGGAAATCCATCACTATGTGGACAGTCAAAAGTTTTACTAAGCTAAGATCCACGACAAGCAAATAATAAAAGAAAATTAATAATATATGTTTTCCTCCTGGGTGAAGTGGATTTATTTGGAACTTAAACCAAAAACTTACCGAAAAACGGCAAGCAACTCTTCACCCACCAACCACTATACACTACACCAAACACATACTACCACTTCTTTCTCTTCTATCTATCTTTGGATAGATAGATAGCTAAGCGTCTTTGGATCTCAGAGCGTCATTCCATTTGAAGCAAGTCTCATATGGTAGTTGCACCAATGTCAAGGCATACTTATTTAAATGATTTGTGGTATATAGTTTTTATTTTTGTCATACAAATCCACTAATCAAACATATTTCCCGAAGGCCGTCATCGTTTCCGCAATGCCTATGGCACAGCGGATGACTATGGATGGCGTTGATTGCTTACACTCAAGTGACACGCCAGTTTGTCTTCTTATCCCATATTAAATTCCTACGTATCTTCTCCATTCTACGCAAAATTGTAGAAATCATCTGTGCTACTTTGACACATTTGAAAACCATTAATTCAAATGATGAATGAATCCCACAAAAAAAAAAAAACTATTACACAAGAGGCGACATGAGTTTGTTGAACGACTTTTTCCTACAAAGGAGGTTCATCTTCAAAGATATGCAAATAGGCATACCAAGGAAGTACTTTGTTTGATGAACTATGATGATACTATATGGTTAAATGAAGATGTTGAAACATCAAAAGTTTCTAACATTAAATTGAAAACGAAGTGATTGCTATGTAATACGTTCAAAGTCCATGGACATAAGATGACTAAATGTTTGTACCGTTTATTTGATTTGATATGTTTTATAAATTTATTAATTAAAAAAAATTCTTGATTAATATGGATAATGCTTCGATAAATTATTTTTGATAAATTAATTGCTTCGAAAAAACCCGATTGCATACGATTATAATTATCATAATATGCCTCTATTATTATCATATGATACATTGAATGAAATCACAAAGTTTGATGACATTATTTTCTTGAATAAAATATTTCATCATAATAAACAATATACTATCGTCGTTTGCTTTACGTGGTGCCTGCGACAAGTTGATTGTTCTTGGATGTACCTAGTTGTCTCCCAAAATGCTCCGTTTAATCCTAATTTTAAATTATGCAGTTTTTGGGCTTGGTTGTCTTATATAACACTTTGTATGCCGCAACGCAGTGAGCGCAAACAAGAGGTATGAGTGATTTTTTCTAATAAATGATTCTTTTCCAGTGCTAGTTCCACAGGGATGATCTAATTATGTTTTTCAATCTAAACCTCTTTTATTGATTAGTCTATTTATAATTTCGGAAACCCTAAGTAATGTATATTATACGAGAACTTATATCATAATTTTTTCATCGGCCTGATTGCATCGGCATGATGCAATCAGGCCGATGAAAGAATAAAACAAGATGAAACTAATGACAGTCCAAAAAAAAACATTTTTTTATTTTTTGTTCAAAATTATCTATTACTGTTACTTTTATGTAATAAAATTTTATGAAATAAATAAAATGATTCTTTTTTATTAATAAACGCGCAAACTTTTGTATTTTATCGTTATCAGTCCAAGGCTAGGTTTTATGAAGTCTGGATTTTAGGTACAAGTTATATATAAATAAACAAAAAATATGAAATTAAAAAAGCACTATATATAGAACTATATTAACTAAAAACAATTTCAAATATAATATTTAATATCCTTTTAAAAATCATATCCCCGGCCAGGCCAACTCTCAATTCCAACGTAAATTATACAGAAAAAACAAAAACCGATTTACATTCATAGTTTGCGAAATTTTTATAAAAGCATTCTTACTTTGAGTTAAAGAAGAGGTATTTTTGTTGTGAATATGAAATATCTATCGTTAGATGACATCATAAAGACAAGTGAGAAAAAATGTTTTTTTATGAATTTACGATTTAATAATAACCAGGCCGACATATATAATATTTTTTATGTAGAGGCAAACAAATAAGTCGACTCATGTATACTGCAGCATGGCTCAAAAGTGTAGTGTAGTTATTAGGTACATCAAAACTTAATATTTTATTAATAAAATACATTTTTATATTGAAATATAAACAAATTTATATAAATTTAATAATGATATAAATTTAATAGTGGTAGAACCACGCTACACACGAATACTTTGTCAAGAATGACATAATATTTGTCTGTAGCATGATTGGGCAAGCTCGCACGGGGAAGTACCACACTCCCGCAGATAACCGGCGTCTAAGTGGTAGCTACCTACCGAGTTTCGTACAGTGAGTGTCCGAGTTCCGGAGACTCAACACCCTCTCCCCTCGCTCTATCCCCCCTCCCATTCCCACTCTCATAATGACACTTTCCTTAAAGGTCGACAACGCTTCCGCAGTGCCTATAGGCAGTGCGGAAGCATATGGGCGGCGTTGATTGCTTTCCATCAGGTGACACGCCTGCTCATTTGCCTTCCTATCCCATAAAAAAAAATATTAATATTTTTTCTGTCTAAATGATAAACGCTGAATAATACGGTAAATTAAATTTAAAAAAATGTTTGGTTTAATAAAAAATAGACTTTATTAAAAACAATAATTTATTACTTTAAATTAAGCTCCCAGCGGATTACCAAGCCAGGGATAATTCCTTGGACACGTATTGCAAATCTTCAAGTGATAAGTCATCTGAAAGAAGAAACATATACTATTTAAAATATTTGTAGGCACAAGAACAAATTTATAAATCAAGCGAGACAAAGTTCGAGCCACGTTTACCATTAAAATCATATTGAGTAGAATAGAATAAATTTCAACAGAATCGAAGAAGATTGAAAGAATCCGAACAATCCCTTGTCTCAGTGGTAAGATTATCTGATTTCTGAAATAAGGGTCAAAAGTGAAATTCACTTTTAAAATATAAATTTAGTTATTGTGTCTGTTGATGTAACTTGTGTATTGCACTTAAGTTAGCGCTTTGTCACTTAGGCTACAGCGATCTCTTTAATTTCGTGTCAGAATGTTAACCTCGCCGATTTGTATTTAAATATGACCGAGCCGACATTGGACCACAATCACACCTAAAATACTTTGCTCCTCTCCACGCTTGTCCACCTGAGGGACGCCCGCTCCCATGCGAAATTATCCTGTCGCCGCCTGGCTCCTGCGAGGGGGGAGGGCAAGCGAAAGACCGAACGTAACGAAACGTTGACGATGGCTCGGTCTCTACCGTATGCTCACGGTCACGTGTAAGTAACCTTGTATAAAGTCGAGTAGAGGAGAGCGTAGACCGAATCGAGACATCGTCTCAGTCTACGATTTCATTTCCATACACCGCGATGTTTTACATCAAAAAGTATCTATAAGTCAAATAGTATTTTCCTTAAGGATGAGTTCAACATTTTAAACTTACATCGTTATGTTCCGCGATGTAAGGGCCACAGCTTGCACGGCGGCACACGGTACGAGTGAATGTTCTACATTCCTTCCTCAAATAATCACTAATAGGAACAGGGTTTTGTATCCAATCGATGACTTCACCAGCAGTTACCTAGGAAGCAATTATATACATTTAAATCATTACGTAAGCCTACACCGAAAGGTTTCAAGTTTGAATAAGATTCTGTGCACTTTGAAAAAAATGCCTTAACTATCTATAACAGAAAGTTGAAATAATAAAGTTTTCTTAGTTTTATTTAAGGCAAAGGTTTTTCCATTCTCCAATTTTCGGCATTAACTGCAATTTAAGTTCTCTTTATGTTTTAATATTTGTGCGTGAAATTTTAAAAAACATGCGCCTTATTGTATTTTGCTAAGCAAAATTTAGTTCAATGAGTTTCGTAACCTCTAAATAACATTCAATAAAACAGCGTGTGTTCGCTGAAGATCAGCAACGTATCTAAGACTGTGGATGTCTCTGGATGGCGGTGATCATTTACAACCAGGCGACCCGTATGCTCGTTTGCCTGTTCTGCTATAAAAAAAAAGAAACTAAATTAGTCTGTTTAAAGCATACACACACATTTAACACATTATTATACTAATTGCTTTTATTCTAATATATAATAATAGATTGGACTTAATAATGAAGATTTAAACTTAAAGGTTTGTGACACATTTTCGTCAGGTTTCGTCAGATGACATGCTTGCTCGTTTGCCTCCCTGTTCCTTAAAAAATAAATTATAGTAATTTTAGTTTGTGTGTTAGCAAAGTACGCTTTATTACTAAAACAATAAAAGACACTTCTGTAACTTACCATGTACGCATCATTTAGATTGTTGATGAGGTCCATGAATCTGATCACGGCACGTTGTACTGCTGGAAAAGTGGCGATGTACCACTCGTGGATGTGGAATCCGAAAGGGGCACGTTTGCCGAGGTAATGTCTTTCAAAGTTAGTCAGGATGAACTGGAACCACTCATCTTCATTATCAAGGGGCGGCCTTAAAAATTAAATCAACATATGGTTTACTTCACACGTTAAATTTTTTATGAGTATTTCACGTAAATGTGCCTTTGATTACGGCTAAAAAAATCTAACGGTGCCAATTGTATATTATTATCAAATCAAATCCAATCAAAATATTTATTTATGAAATTGGATAAATAGGTTTATATTATATTATATTATATTGTATTATATTGTATTATATTATATTATATTATATTATATTATATTATATTATATTATATTATTTTATATTATATATTCTAAATTATACGATATATATAATATTACGCGGGATATTACATTCGGTATTATTTTCCGTCATTTCTTACTCCTATCGGAATGGACAGTAACCTACCACGGTTGTCCAAGGCAGAATTCTAGAGCACTCACACTCGGAATAAGCCGTAGAATTGAATTCATGACCATTAACTCCGAAACCGATGTAGTTATTAATATGATTTAAAATAAATAAACAATTTAAATTGTTTATTTTCCTTTCCGTCTTCAAAGGTATGTTTTAATTCATTATCATAATTTAGGTAAAAAATAAATAAATAATTGGAGCACTTACTGAAATGCACAAGCATGTACTACTGAACATGGAATTCCTCTAAGGTCACTCCACGTGATAAGGGGAAACACCCATTTGCCAGGAATAGATGCGGTAGGGCAAGGAGGAATCAAGCAATCTTGAGTTGAAGCATAATCTAACGTGTACGGCCAAAGACCTGGGTTGACGAAGCGAGTCGTCGGCCAAGATAGGTCATACTTAAGGTTCGCAGTAACCATAGCTTGGAAGCTTGCGTTCCCCGACATTTGAAGGAATGGAAGCCGCATTCCTAAGAAAGAAAATTTTAAAAGTTTTGAAGCAATTTTCCTGTCACCGTTAATGGCCTACTGTGAAATAATATATTTCAAAGCAGGTGTTGTTTTAGAGAGTTAATTAAATGTCTTCATAATAAAACAGAATAGTTAACAGGAAAGTATATGCATCACGTACAGAAGTTCTTTATAAACCAAGGTTTTTATACAGTTTTTTATATAAATATTTTATTTTATAAATAAAGTTATTTATGAATAAAGATTTTTTTGAATAAAGTACTTCACGAATACAGTTCTCTCTAAAGGAAGTTCTTGCTTTTATAAATAAATTGGTTTACAAACAAAGTTCCTTAGGTATAGGCCCTAAATATCAACCTAAATGGCTCAGTTGTGAAGTTACCTCCTATGGCGTCAATGGTCGCGGATTCATTTCCCGCATTGGGATAAATTCCGGGGAATCCCTATAGTACATTGATGCGGGATGCCTATTCTCGTCGTCACCGTGCCAATTCGCCTTAGACAAATGTGACGAGTTATTTTCCATTTTCAAAGTAATCGAGAAGTACTGTATCAACAATGGGACACATGTGACCTACGAAAATAAAACAAAATGTCTTGTATTTAAAACAATTATAAAGGATGATCAAATTTAAGTTTATCACATTACCTTGAATAGAATTAAGAGGTATATTGGCGAAGTGGGACATTTGAAGTTTTTGGTCAGCAAATTCCATCAGCATATCGTCATAGGACGCGTTTGCCCAGAAGGTTTGTGGTGTGCGGTGACTCATGGAATTCAGAGCAATTTCGAATCCTTCGTTGTACAGTTCGTTGATCAGTGTGTAGTCAGTGTATTCGTGGGTGACGAAGAAGGTGACACCGGCTGGACAGTTGTTCTTATTTTTCCGTCCATAAAAGAAAGCTCTGTATGTCTCAATATTGCGTACATTAACTCCATCGTCGAAGGTGAGAACAACAAACTATAAATAAAAAAAAGCCAAAGTTAAGTAAATAAAAGTAGAAGTGAAATAATAAACTCGGTTTTATTATCTAATAATTCACTGAAGTTAGCTATACTCGCTATATATATACTCATAGTTACTCAAGTTAGGAAACATACTAAATACAATACAAAAATATTTTTCTGGTCTCTAAAAATAATTTATATATAATTTATTGTCTAGACTAAAAGACTGAATTGCCAATTGTATCGAAAAAGTTGTTCCCTTGGATAGTGAAGTATTCGAATGAGAAAGTGCATTCTGCGTTTTCGCACTTACTTCTAGAATTAATACATTTTTGTGATTAATTCTATAAGTTTTGCGGTTATACAACTGACTAGGATACTAAAATTTTTTTATCGAACATTTTTTTACCAAATAAATAAATAAAGAAAAGTACTTTTCCCGCCAACTGACGTTAGTGACGTTGTGTTTTTATTTCCTTTTTATTATTTTATATTAATATGAGTTATATTGTTTAATTGTGGTGGTTTATTATACAATATTGTTCGATTAAGGCGTATAAGTGAAGTGATATGAAATAAATGCGTATATCCTGACTTTTTAAGTTGACTGAAAGAGTGCATATGAAGATGAAGGTTTTGGTAGAATAGAATAATAGATCACCGAAGTTACCGATATATTATACTCGTAGTTACTCAAGTTAGGAAACTGAAGTTACAGTGTGAAGGTAGGTCACCTTTGTTGGAGAACCAATAATTGTTGCAGTAGACGAGTGCTTTAGTGGAGATTGCATCTATCATCATCATCATCTTCATTGCAAACGTAGTGTTAAACACGCTCCGCCCTGATGGAGTGACGACAGCAGATAGAATTGCACCCCTGCGTCATCTTAGCCAACCTTCGCTGGCAAAAATAGTATGCGCGTACCCTAAAATCGAGCTAGAATGCGTGCTTTGTGTGGACTACTCTAAGCTAATGATGATGGTGAAGAAGAAAGAACTAAAATTGAAACATTAAGTGGATCAATGATCAAATCAAATATAATAATAAAATCAATCACAATAACAAAAGGAGACACAGTAAAAAGTTTCCAATTCAACAAACAACAATACAACTACAAGTAGGCAATTGGAGGTTGCAGACTAGTTTTTATTTCTCCAGTAGTCTTTCCATCCACTGGTGCTTCCTTCGTTAGAAGCATCTATAAAATCCACGGAAATAATGTAGAGACTATTTATTATTTTTGCTCAATCACATGACAAAAATGTTCTTATAACCTTACATAAACAGAAAGAAATTCTGAGCGGATATCTGCAGCGCTATTTCATTTGTGAGGATTATAAAGAATCAGCACAAAAGATGAAGAACATCGAAAGAAAATAAAAAGGATTAAAAATAAAAATTAAAGGCTATTTTGCACCTGAGGTGTATCTCTAGCTTCAATATTTCCCGGGATATCTGTCGACGAACATCTGCAGTTTGGTAGTACACATAACTCCTCGTCACAATTTTCAGCCAGTGGCAACTCGGCATTGGCCGCCGAGAACTCAACAAGAAGAAATGAAAAAAGAAGGATAATGTACCTCATATTTTCACAATTATAACTAATTTAACTTTTTTATCATCGGTAACTGCTTTATATTTACCGATGTTATCTACCTGCCTGTTTTATCTAATAATCATTAATGCAATATATTTCCTCGTTGAGGGTTGTATTTGCAATTCTGACGACGTAAGTTTTGTAGCACGATTATATGTGCGGATAAAAATTTCCAAAATGTCAAATTATATTGGAAGAAATCAGCTCACGTCATAGGTATATTTGTCGACAAAAAGTCATAAGAAGTACTTGCAGAAAACTGGTTTCTGTGCAGGCCGTAGATTGCGCTTCAGTCGATGAATTTGAAGAGCTGACGGCCCAACTTCTTTCTCCTCTTCCTTTTCCATTATTTACGTTCATTAGCCCAGTGTAGGCAATAAATTTGTAGTGCCTTTGATGTTACAGATGTCTATGACGATGGCGATGATTACTATGTTCTCAATAATAGTAAATATTTTGAGATTTGTGTTTGTATATAGAGGCAGAGAATATTCGGCTAGCGTTCTTGGCCCCATACCACATATTGAAGATATATATATATATATATATATATATATATATATATATATATATATATATATATATATATATATTTAATAACATAGTTTGTCTACCTACTTGTATTTTATACATCAACCCAAAAGTTGATTGGCAGAGAATGCTATTCGGTATTAAGTCCGCTTTTATACCAAACATGGACATTAACAATAAATAAACTCCTTGAAAAGTACGAGCGATGTCTTAGCAAGAATAGGTCGGATCGACCAGTTAGTATCACACCTTCACATTTTACTGTGTTACTGCATTTCTTATGGTGTGTCCAGACATTTGGAGGCCCAATTCCTTTGTTTTTTCCCCCACTCATTAAACCTTTTATATTATATTACTTCTTTTTAAATTCGTAATTATAAAATATAAAATAAAAAAGAAATAGTTTTATATAAAAACAAAAAGATTAGTTCGACTGACGTCTTATATATTGAGATATAAAATGTAAATTGATAAAGTGTAAATAAGATATAAATGTACAGTGAATAGAAAAATAAATTAATTTCACTGGTGGTGGTAATTTCTCGTGTGTCACCGTAAGCAGTACGGCTGGCATGCTACAGTACCCTACGGCAGCGGTGGCTACTTACCATCAGGGCACTTGTTTGCTAATTTGTCGATCTCTTCCATAAAAAAATGCATTTGCATTTTCTAAGCCTCCTCAATAGATTCTATCTAACTTTTTATTAGATTTCGATCATTTCTTTGTAGATAATAAGTAAATGAGTTCATTTTTTTGGCCATGACCGTTCGCAATTTCTAGAATTTTGTTGGAAAAGATCGATTGTCAGTCATTTATCCAATCAGATAAATAATTGCAGATTTTTATTTGATATGATTAAATAATTAATCATACCTGAACATAAATTAGGTGATTGATTGTAAAATATATCAAATATGTGAATTAGTTGACTTAAATATCTACGCCGTCATTAAGTATTAATGACGGCGTAGATATACACAACAGTGTAACGCTGGACTTTGGCGTCATAAAAGAAAAAGAGTGTTGCCTACGCTTGACAGTCAGATTGGGGATCACAGATTGGTTACTAATGAGATAGATGTTTCTTATTTCATATATCTTGAAAGTTTCAAATAAGAACTTTTGTTAATTAATAGGGCTCGATTTTTAGAATCGTCGACTCCCAAAATCTGTTTTCGTTTAAGTCGACCCCTGAAAAATCTAATTTCGACATCAAGGGGTCGATATCGACCACTTTGGGAATCCTTGGGTTAGGCTATAATAAGCTATAAAAATTATTTACTATCATGATGATTTTATGCTCAAAATTGTAATGTAAGTAACGCGTAGGGTGATTTTGTTGAACTTAGAAGTTGAGGAAGATAGTTTCTATGTAAAGTGGTCTGCTAACCCGAAAATCGAATATTGAAAGCTTTTCTTTCTATTCGTCTCCGTTGGGCGCTGTTAGCATGTCACTAAATTTTTTGTTTACATTGAATTTCATAAGGAGTAATATTTATTTGTTTTTATAAAAAATTGAGCTTTTAGTGAAATAAAAAAAATATTTAAAAAATAAGTGTTTACAAAGCCATCTATTAAATATTACCTAAACTTAAAGTAGTTTTACTTCCTTACATACTTTTAAATGTTAGTATTTTATGTATAACATAAGAGATGGCGCTATTCTATATTTATGTTTTAAATAAGTATTTATTTTCAAATATATTTAGATCATTTGTTGTTTTCCTTTCATTTTGGTATATTCATAAAATTTTATGATTTTCAACATAAGATAAACAAATAAAATATTTATTTAATCTTTATTTTCAAATATAGTAAAAAGGCGTGAAGACGTGTTGAGGCTTCGAGTTGAAGTTAAAATAAATCCAGATTCGTTTGCAAACTTCCTATTTGTTACTTGTACACACACGGTATATTACATAGATGGATGATATTTAAATTGTATAAAACAGTGATATAAATTGTAAACAATAGTTATATTAAAATTGCACGGAACAAATATGATGCGTGTCGTCGCTATTCGAGCGGACCGAGAAGTGCACGAGGCATTGGGTGTACAATGTTGCCACACTCAAAACCATGTGGTGTGTACAGACGCCACAGGCGGTCCTGATACCGGAAGGCATAGTAAATTATTTGTACTTAGGGGTGTTTTGATTCCTTAGAAATGTTTTAATGAATTTATTTTCGCTTTTTACAATTATATATAGTTTTATAATTATCTGTCATAAGACGCAAATGAAAAGCTATGGTTTTAAATAGTTACTTATTTATTAGATGCTGAAGATACTGCGACTGAAGAAGATGAAGATGCTAAAGAACTGAATTGGCAATTGTATCGAAAAAGTTGTTCAATTGGTTAGTGAACTATTCGAATGAGAAAGTGCTTTCTGCGTTTTCGAATTTATTCAAGGGTCTTAGAAAATTAATAAATTTTTTGTGGTTAATCCTATAATTTTCACTGTTATTCAATTGGCCAAATAAAAAACAAAGAAAAGGATTTTTCCCGCCAACTGACGTTGTGTTTTTATTTCCTTTTTATAATTTTATATTTTTATCAGTTAAGTTGTTTAGTTGTGGTAGTAATTATACAATATAGTTCGATTAAGGCTTATTAGTTAAGTGATATGAAATAAATGCATGTACCGTGACTCTTTAAGTTGACTGAAAAAGTCTATAGAAGGTTTTGGTAGAATAGCCACCATTTTATCAAGACGTAACGTCATAAGCTACCTAGTTATATTTCAAGAGGTTTGATGTTATCGTATTTTAATTGACACTGGCATAATAGTTATAATTAATTGCCATCAAAGAGTAGAAAAAATAAAGAAATGTGACATACTTAGATTGTTCTGACCATAGACTTAAACACTCGTAACACCTATGGTTATAAAGTATAATAATATATGGTAAACATCTATTTTTTTAATTTTGAGAGATTTTCTCTCGATGCGTCTACTCCGCAACAGTTGTTAAAGTATTATTTTAATCCTACAAAATAAATTAGTTGTAACACTTAAATCTACATCAACATTATTTTTATAACAGTGTAGTTTTAGTTTGTTGTAGTTTAGTAACATGATTGTAATATATCTGAAATAACATAAATCAAATACAGATGAAGCAATAAACTCTTCTCGAACTTACAATATACGTAGTAACATTTTACAAAGCGACTTCCTCGATAGATATTTGGGTAATCGAGATTATTAATATCTGCCTCATGTTTTGTTAGAATTTCCACTGACACATGTGACGTCAGTACTTACACTTGATATTTTGATAGAACCTTTCGCATAATTGCCTCAATCAGAGGCGGCTTTATCTATAGTGTAGGGTGTGCATTGCACACGGGCACTGTAGTGTTAGGGACGCCGACCGCGGCACTTTCAATGAACTTGCGCCAGTTTTATGACGCCTAGCGTTGTAACTCAATCAAGAAAAAAATTGACTTCATACAAAATGACCAATCAGCTTATCGAGATAGTATGGAAGTCGATTTTTTTAGAATTTCTATTTTTTATTTAATATTGTCATAACATTTATTTAGACATGCTAACATTTGTACCTATTCCATTTTGATTGCGCGCTTATAAGAGGGCGGGTAATGACTGCACATGAGCGCTACATGTCTACCCGACTTACCTATGTCGCTCCGGCATGGTACGCGCTATTGTCGGAGTCACAGTGCAATCGCGTCGAGATCCAGCAGAATCTCTCTCTGCGCGCCATTGTGGGGGCGCCTCGATATTTTCGTAACAACGTCATAGCCAGGGACCTCAAGGTGGAGAGCATCCGCGAGTTCGTGCCCCGGTTGACTTGGCAGACGTTCGACCGAGCCTACAATAGGCCACACTCCCATCTGCATAATATTGCTACACTCCATGCACGTCTACCCGAGGGACATTCGCTCCCACGAGAGCTCCTACGTTTGCGGCCTGGCTCTCGCGAGGAAAAAGGGCCTGCGACGAACTCAATGGAAGAGGTTCAGCCAGATCTAGACGACGCGAAGTTGATAGGATGTCCCAAAAGCCGCTGGGAACTTTTTCTTATTCTGGAGTAATTGGTATTAAACAACCACGCTTGGACAAGCAAATATGTAGGGCATCCAATAAATACAACGTGAGAAGAATTCAAGAGACGAGTGTGAATTGCCGGCACAGCATAACGCCTACGGCGTTGCGGATGTCAATGGGCGGCGGTTATTTCTTATCACCAGGTGATCCGCCAGCTCGTATGCATGCTCTGCTATAAAAAAATCCAGACTCGGAATAAATAGTTGTAGGCCATATATACTTATGTATATAAAGTAGTTTAGTAGGTAAAAAAAGAATGTTTTTAACAACTATATTATTTAAGTGAATTTTCTAACAGAGTGATTGTAAAAACCAGTTTTAAGATAAGTGTCATATGAATACTATAATGGTTAAATGTTTATGAAAGCTCTTAAAAAGCACATATAAAGTATTAATGCACTTTCACAAAGTGCAGAGAAACATTTAAGTTCAATTTATATCAAAATAATTCATCGCTTAGTAACTTTATTTCCTATGTATAAAAATTAAATGTATTTTTTTACTATCCTTACATATGTATATGTACATAAACTGGGAGAAAGGAACCCACCACGCCTTTTCAAGACGAATAGGCAGGAAATGTAGACTTAGAATAAGTACATGTATGACATATAATATGTACATACATATATTTATCTCGACGCGGGAACTGAACCTGCGACTAATGACTCCGAAACCGGACTGAGCTGACTTTGCAATTGACACATTTAGGTCGTCAGAAATGAACTTTATATGATATTATTGTTTAAAGTACATTTCTTACGACCTTAATGTGTCAACTTTTATTACTATGTTAATATTAGAGAGATACTTATTCTATTATAATATGCAAGTAATTAAAGAGACTTCGGTGAATGCTAAAAGAACGAAAACTTAATTTTCGTTTTTTCTTAAATAATAGTTGTTTTATGTGTTATTTGTTATTTTCCCCTACTTTTGTGTAAGATAGTGTTATTTTCTTAAGTTTTATATATTTATAAATACTTTTAATTTTTGTTGCCACATTTTAACGTAAAATGTGGCATCTAGATAATTACAAATGTATTAGTCATTCTTTTCTTTAATTAAATACATAATAATAATTTTTGTCAAACAGCATGTAGATATTTAGCACATTTCCATAAATGAATACATCATTAAGTACATGTCCTTACGTAATATTTTTTGTGGTCCTGCGGATAAATAAGCCAGTTTTTCTATGTTTATCTGATTATCGATCGCGCCAAAAGCAGACTTGCCGGCGACTTTTGTATCAATATACTGTTATGTACTAACGTTGTTTTTATAAAGAATAAACAATAGTAAAATAACTTTAAAATTAAACGGTTTTATTAATACACTAATACAAAAGCGTGGAGCGCATAAGAATCTGAAGTAATTATAGTCGTTTATGCAAGTTCATGCGCCATATTATATTTTTAATATGTTACTAAAACAGTTTAACTTGAAAGTTATTTAATTTTTCTTTATTTTCTAGTTTTTAGTTTTTTTCACCGAGTATGGGACTTGTTAAAAGCAATTAAAGAGTCAAAACTCGAGGTGGTTACTAGTAATACACTATAATACATATACTATTAGACAAGTGTTGGATTGGAGATCACATTTTGGCAAATATAGTGTGAGACGCCCCCCTGACCAGATAGCGATGATCTGCGTAAGCCGGCTGGCCGAAGGATACGTGTAGCCCAAGATCGTGTTAGATGGCGCTTCTTGGGAAAGACTACTAGCGGTGGTTTGTCGCATGCTGTTGATGATTATGATATTCCGAACCATGTTATATGGGTGTGGTAAGAGGGAAGTTTTGAAGAAAATATTATTGGGTGGACCAGAGTGTTTATATGAATAACTAATACAGGTTAATCTGCGATCTCTAATCCATCTGTCAAATGTAGCGATTACACAAACATCATAATTTTAAAGAAAACCGCAATCCAGAAGTGTAGTATTACACTGATTTTGTAATAATGATTTTCTTCAGTACAGTGTCCAAAGCAGTGGATGAATTAGAACTCAGAATAAATGAAAGCATTTCTAAGTTAACCAGATTTCTTATTAGTCATTTCTCAAAAAGTGCCAAAGTATCTGCAATGTTTATATATTACGGGCTCCCATAGAAAGCTTTGATAGCATACTATCATCAAATTAGCTTGTTTGTTTACCCGCTTTTTCTACAAAACATATCCTAGAATGTTATTTACAAAGATTATATGTGATCAAAAAAAGAATTCGGTAAGGTAGGTAAACGCTTGTTATTTTAGTAGCGAAAACATGTCGAACTTTTTAAGCGTTTAAGTTATAATAGAAAAAGTTTGGAGTATTTTCTTTTATGTTCCTTTGGCAACGGCTTCGTAAATATTTTAATGATGTGCATCAAATAAAAAGTTTTCTTTATCGGTTTTTAATCACTTCGTAATTATACGACAACAGATCAATTGTTTAGATATTGCGCTTGTCATATAAGGACATTAGGTTTGATTCCAGTTAAAACTAAATTTAATAATATTGATGTGGGCCATATTTCTTTAACACAACCTAAGTTGTAGTTGTGAACAAGAATTCTAGTTGCTTTAATAATAATTGCTAGTCTTCTTAAAAAAATATTACGCAATTACTCTTGAGTATGTTAAATCTTAATAATTTTATTGTAATTAATGAAATTAAAGTTGATTTCCTAATAAGAAGTTTTTATTTGTTACGGGATTATAACAAGATAGATCAATATAGTACGTAACCACAGATAATACAGAGTAAGGAAGAGAATGCTATTTTATTAATTCAATACTCAACAAATAGCATTCCATATAGTTCTTACAGTTATACTTAAATGAATAAAGACACACATAATAAGAATTTTAAACTGAGCAACTGGCAAACACATGATAAGAAGGAAACCAGTCAATAACTCTCATTCAATTAAAAACTTATGACCATACAATTTTACTTGAGCTGTTAAAAATTAATTTAAAGTAGTTTTAAGTTAATTATACATTTAGGTTCAGAACACCTACTTCACTTCCAAGTTATTGAAATGTTATTCTAGGAAAAGCTTTAGTATACATATCAGCATATTTCTCTTTAGTACACACATATTTCGACGGTCCCTACGTACATAAAGACATGTCGAAAACCAAGGTTTTCATGATAGCGTAATTTGTGTTTAAACCGCTGTAGTAAGAACTCTATGTACAATTATAATACTTTTTTTCTTACAATGTTTTATTACCTTTAAGAACTTTATAATGGTATTTATACATATTTTCCTTTATATTTTTTTGGTTAAAGTCGCTGACAAATATCAATTATTTCGAAACTTGTGATTTTATCACGATAATAATATAAAATATGCTTCACAAAACACTTGAGGCAGTTGAGGCTCCGTGACGGGTTGCTTTAAGCTTAAATATACAAGACAGTGCTCTTCGATATCACCCATATCACCCATCGGTTTCTTTTTCTGTCAACCTTACTCTCTTGCTCTCGTTTGAAATCCTCATTCAGAGGCTCTTCAGCAGACAAGGATACTTTTACTAATAAAATAACTAGCCTCGACAAGTATTGATAAAATATTAAATAACTTCAATTTATAAATAGCTACATATATTTCTTATTCTTATTAATTAAGTTCATTACATTTGCTTACCCGATTACATAAAAACAAATGAACTCCATTATTATATTGATGATTTATTAATTTCACATGCTATGAGTAAATAAACCGTACAAAGGAGCCGTAGTGTTTTATTGAATAATGTCGTAACTAGAATCAATGTATGTACATTAAATTTTGTCATATACAATAATATAAGTTATAATATTATTTGTAGTGTTTACATAAAAACATATTCACAAATGGACCGAATTGTGTAAAAAGGATTCCAAACCACAAACTGGCCAAAATAAAGATGTTATAGCGAAACAATAGAAAATGATCTTTATTCTCAAATAGTAAAGACTCATTTTATTTATATGTCGAGGAGAAATATTTTTTTATGATATGGTACCCTATTTGCTGCTATATTATAAACGTATGTCCTGGCATCTTAAAAGCTGAATATTTTTTTGTTACATTTACAGAATTTATTTTTTATTAAATAAATGAATGATGTATGTAAACATCTAATAAAATAAGAAAGAAGTAATTCGACTATCGGAATTCAAAATTTATTGAAATATTTATTAAATCTTTTTCTGTCACTAGAAAAATGATTTTTTCTTTCAATTTGTAATAACTTATTTATATATTCATCTCTTAGTAACAATATTATTAGAACAAAAATAATATTATTAATCGTTCGCGGTGGGATAAACCAAGTCAACGAAAGATTTAGGCATCCAAGGAAAGGAACCTTCTCATAATCGCAGCCATGCACAATATGGCTGCTTGTTAATTTTTAAATTTAACCAAGTTACTTAAACCTAATTTGAACAGACGGGCATTCAAATTTTTACCTATAATAATAACTAATCATTATTATATAATATTTTATTAACATGGTCTAATTTGAAAATGATAAATATATAAAAACGCGTATGTATTCTCGTCAAATTTATTATTTTATTTAATAATAGAGTTTTATTATAAATTAATAACTTTCTCTTAAATATATGATATAAGTTTTTAAGCATATGAAAGCAAATATTTTTCAAAGCTTTGTTCCGATACATAATTTTTTCCCTTACAGGGGGATCAAAGTATATCTTTCTTGGAAAGGTGTTCGTTAAAGATCGTTGAAGATACAATACAGTTATTGCTTGTTTTGTATTTTTTATACTTTTCATTGTCGATAAATATCTATGAAATGTAACTGTATTATATAAGTACACGTGTAACCTAGTTGTTATCAGGTAATATGCTTCCTGATTCGCTTTCGAATCAAGTCAAATTTGTTTTTCCTTGTTTAGTCATCATCAAGGCTTATTGTTTGTTTGTTTTTTCTGTGTAATTTCCACCATAGAACAGAGTTACCCCATGGCTTCTGTTTACATATCATGGTTTTATATGAGGCGAATATGGGAGCTAATAGCAGTAGATGGACTTACCTTGAAATTAGAGCATCTTTTTTAATAAATGCGTTTGGTATCACTTGCCTCTTTATCAGGATGAAGTATTGTTGATTGCTTCTTCTTCTTTTCTTTGATGGTACTCAGTTTCAACTATTATGCCAGTGTCAAGTAAAATACAATGACATGAAATCTTTTGCAATATAACTTTTAATTTAGCTTATCACGGTATGTCTTGATAAAATTGGGGGCTATTCTACCAAATCCGTCTATTTACTTTTTCAGTCAACTTAAAAAGTCATGATACACGCATTTATTGTATATCACTTATACGCCTTAATCGAAGGATATTGCATAATATGCCACCACCATTAAATATTATAATATAACTGATAATAATATAATATTATGAAAATAAAATAAAAACACAATGTCACTGTCATTTAAGTTGACGGGAGAAGTCGATTGCTTCTTGTATAATCATTTTATATCAATTTGAGTTGCCTCTCCTGATAACCCAAGTATATCGTATAGGTCAAATATGACATTTCTTTGTCAAAGTTTGTATTCTAAATTCTAAAAAGTATGTACATATCCTGTTATTATAAATAGCTTAATAAGGAAATTTTTAAGGCTTTTGTATGGCTGTGAATAATCTATCATGTTCTGCGTTTTATACAGTTTAGACATCGACATTGTTCTGCTAGTTTTGTACGATCTTCTTTTCGTTTTCTCGGCTTATAGTAAAGTTCCGCTGCACTAATTTTAAGACAAGGAAATAAAGTAAAAAATAAAAGAAAGTAGATCGACTTTCATCATAATCAAACTTTATCCAAATATGGTAAATTAACAATATTTTAAAAGATAATGGTATATAAGAAAATCATTACCATGCAAGACAACTAACCTAACGACGGTGGGGATGTTTTAATCTTTAAAGTTAGAAAAGGTGGGGAAACTATCAAAGCTTGTTGGTAAGTTTTTACCACTAATTCGATCATATGACACCGAAAATATGTTTTCTATTTTAGAGCCAGATGAGAATAATGGAAGAGGAAGAAGGAGACTTCCTTCATATACATAAGAGGAGAAGAGTTAAGTAAAAGGCAGTAATGTATAATCTTCGGATTTGTGCAATTACCGCACAAAACAGAAAACAACGCAAAGGTTAGCTGGCAGAAAATACTTTTAGCATAAACTCTGGGAATAAATAAATAAATAAAACAACCGCCGATTTTCTTTGAGGGTGTGGTGCTTCCCAGGTCAAGTTGACCTATTGGTATAAAATGTATTAATATCAAGCAGTCGTCAAAGTTTCATACCTTAATCTGCAAGTGCATGTTGCTCTTTATGCAATTTTGATGGCTTACAAAGTTCAGCCGTCTAAATGCTTCTCTACTTACTGGGTTTAATATCCCGTTTCCAAAAGGCAAATGCCAAGCATCCAGACTGTATTCATCAAATGAGAAGTCTTACGAGTCGTGACAAAGAGGCTGCGACAGCTTCATTTGACTCTTAATTAAGAGATTAATCCTTTTGGGGCGTAATCGTGAATAGGTTGTGTTATACATTAATTACTCGTTTGCTTGTACACATACTTTTTTAGCAGTTTTATTTATATGTATGCCTAATTATTAAAATAATGATCTGATTTGATTGAATTCAACTAACTAACTTTGTTAGCGCAACCACCCAAAATTGATCTTGGCTCCAGAACAGATCTTACGCCCTGCGTGCCCTGTCCTGCGCAACCTACTGCCAGTTGCAGACTTGAAGATTGCGCAAGTTATCCTCCACGGTGTCTCTCCAGCGGTCCTTAGGGGGCGCCCTACATGACGTCATCCAGTTGGGCGACCCACATACGCTCTCTTGACTGCGCGATCCTCCCCCATCCTCTCAACGTGGCCCAGCCAACGAGGTCGGTGAGCTTTAGTCACTCCTAATACACTGGATTGGGTCACCAGATGCTCGATTTTGGCATTTTTTCAATTTCGCCAACAGCCATCAGCGAACGGCGTCATCGACAATACAAAATATTACATAACATATAGTACTTGTTATTTTAATGAGTTATTACTTCTATAAGTAAAATCATAAATCTTGCAGCAATGAAACTTGTTTACATGTTATTTAACTTCAGCAGCAATATCAGTTTAGCAACTTAACCAATATTTCAAAGTGAAATGCCGTAGAATGAAACACTGGTTAAGTAAATTCATTTATCCAAGTTAGTGTTAATTCTAGTGTAAAAGATATATACCAAGCTTTTATCTCACTTGTTGCTTCTTCAATATTAACGATACATGAATTGCCGTAACTAAAATAACGCTTTTTGATCAAAAGAGTAAAGCTTACAGAAATAAGATAAGCGAAATATAATAAGAAAATAACATTGTAAACAATTTTTATTTCTTTGATGTAAAAAATTAACATATGGTTATGGTTTTTTAATAGGGTTTCCCTGATTGGAGAAGAAATAAAAAAATAAACTCAGTAATCACATTTTTTTTATTTATTCACGTCTATCCCCCGCAGGGGATGGCAGAAACCACAGAGCTCATCCGCTACGATCGCGGCATACCCTCCCCGCCTCCCTCACACTCATTTATCCTTTCATCCATTCTTCCTCTCACATTCATCGCAGCGAAACGGCTCTCCATTAGTCGCTTCTCGCCCTCGTGGGAATCAGGACGTGACGGGTGACGAAGAAAAAAGGTATATTAAAAAAGAAATTCGTCTTAGTGAATTTATTCACATTTTTGTGATTTGAAAAATCCTTTTTGGATAAATAGATCTAGCACCATAGATAAATATAAAAATACTCAGTATAAAAGTTAAACAGTCCTACGTTATTACAACTTAAGTTAGACCTAAGCAAATTTGCTTAGGCCAATTGGCCTTTATAAACGGAAGCTCTTTATACCTTAATGCGTTCGGTAGTCATCCTAACCTTCAATTATAATAAACAAAATCAGAAGACCCATCATACATCTCAATCACAATCAAAAATTTCAAATTGATCATGGCATATCCAAGTCTTTGAACAATAATATGATATATTATTTGATTAAATCTTATTCAAATAAAATATTATATATCACACTATAATCCTATGGTCTGCATTTGTCGCCTATACAACAGTATATTAACTTACCACAAAATTTTACACTATACGCATAAAAATGTTTCACACAGATGTGTATTTACATTGACTAACACACCAATTTCATGATATATGTTAAAAAAATTCTAAAAAAGAAAAAACATATTTCTAGTCATTTAATTTAATGACATACTATAAATATTAATATTACCCATACAAAAGCAAGTAACTGTAAGGTGCCCGTTTTTTTGGAAAAGAGTATATTTATATTACTTCGAAGAACGGCACTCAACAAAATCGTCAACCACCTAAATCGTTTGTCACCGATTCCCTTTCGTAGAGTTTTTACCTGTAGGTGACTCGAGTTGAATTCACAACATGTATCTTACGCATTATTAATGGCGTAGGGTGTATGTGGTGTGTGTTTAAAGGCAGATTATTTACATCTAAAAACGTCTAATTAGTTTCCTTTTCATCAAGATTATTTACAACTTTCAGGTGCAAAGTTATGATGTGAATAGAGCCGAAATATCGACGTAGGTGTACACATGAATACACACAAAGAACCTTTGAAAACTGTTCAGCGCGCATACGTGGGAAGTGATTGATGAATTCTCTTTGTTCTAAAACTCCTAATGGTTATAAGAGATACGATAATAAATAACCTTGAGCACGCACGCAATTATGAATGAATTGAATCAGAGCTCTATAAATCGTGACGAGCAAACAAACCGCTTTTCTGTTACATAATATTATAATAAACTAACTATACACTATTATAGTAAACTCTATGTTTTATGGTAGGTTAACCAAAGGATTGGCAAAGCTAGGCTAGCTAAAAGTCAAGAACTACTTAAGTAAGCTGTCAATAATAGAAAATACCCAGTCCTGATCAACGAGATCGAATCCATTGACTAAAGACCGAGCCGATTGAGGTATCATGAGACGTTACTACACGACTATCTTAAATAGCTAATACAGACTGATGATAATGACTTAAACGTAATGAGGAAAGAGATCGATCGGTAAAGAACAGCTTTTTTTCTCCCATCGGCCATATATGAATATTTTTCGTAATACTCAGTTAAAAATGCTAGATATTTTTGAAAAATCTTTTTATTAAGTAGTGGAACAGGGAAAAGTAATTATATTAATTTATTTGTAATAAATGTTTTTGATTATATTTCTTAAAGGACAATATTTAAACTATATATAAAACTATAAATAAAATGATTATAATTAAAACTTTTAACTTCTATGACTGTGATGGGCGAAAAGGGGCTAAACTGAAAAGAAAGTTTTGCTTGTCGCGGATCTTAGCTAAGTAAAACTATTGACTGTCCATATATATGAAAAGGAAGTGAATAACACATTCTTTTCCAGTTTTTCTGAATCGAGAAATCTTTAAGAATGTACACGTAATGTGAAACAAAAGAAGATAGCTATCAGTAAGTAACACAATACACTTAGGCAAGCACGCAGTGTAAAGTGTTGAAGATAAGTTACCTCGATCTAATCCGAGAGGAAAAATCGCACTGAATTATTTTGTGTAGAACAAGACGGTGTTAAATGAAATTTGTTGCGCAGTTGGTTGTAACAGTTCCACGTCATTGATCTTTGATAGTTAAAATTTTTATTTGTGTAAAAAATGTTTCCTACCATTTCGTTTCGTCCATATATAATTTATGTTAAATATTAAAAATGTCAAGTAATTTAATTTATTAAAATTCAACATAAACAATTTTAAATAAAAGCTTTATAAAATTAAATATAATTTTTCAATAGAAGTAGAAATTTGTGTGTGTGTGTAGCGTCGGAAGTACAGAAAATGGGCTTATGTTGGAGCGAAATCAAGTGTGTGATCTCCAATAGAATGAGATGGAGAAGTGTTATGTTTGCCCTGTGCCTCACCCGGGGGATTTAAGACCCAGAAGAGAAGAAATTTGTAGAACAGATCGTGATACTATTACGTGTACGTACGTACGTACGTAAAATATTTTTTAGAAAATTAACACTATTTTTATTACAATATTAGCTGACCCGGCAAACTTCGTACCGCATCAGAATCAATAAATAAAAAAGCTGAACGATAATTGCAGAATGTTTCAACTTTAGTAAAAATAACTTAACAAAACTTAACAGGAACAAACGGAAATCGTAATCAATAAAAAAAGCTCGATATTAATTAGGTTTTATTATTATTATTGTTTTTACTATATTCCTAATGTTTTTATTATATTTACTCACCTTCCTTGGACTTCCAAAAATAATTCAAAACGAAAATTAGCCAAATCGGTCCAGCCGTTCTCGAGTTTTAGCGAGACTAACGAACAGCAATTGATTTTTATATATATAGATTTTAAACCGGATCGTCAACGCGTATGGCCTGGACTTGAGTCTAGATACAACAAGCCGGCTGTGGTAGAACAGATCGCACTACTATGGCGTATTAATGCTAAGAAACACCTTACAAGTGAGACGCCCGATTGATTTTCACGTCTAAGAATTCCTCACTAAGAAGAATCAATAAATTTTTACAGTCAGTGTCTTAAAGTAAATCGTATATAGAAGTAGTGTATTTTAGGGTTCATTATTTCATAGATAAAGCTTTTAGTACTAAAGTGGTATCGCTATTTCTATAAAATCTTTAATATAGGAACCATAGGGGCGCCACTAAACCGCAAAGCTCAGATTTGTTCTAGGTAAGTTATTGCAGTAATATACTTTAAGTTATTTTAGGGAATTGCTTTAGATTTTTGCTCTTTGGTTTGGGATATATATATATATATATATATATATATATATATATATATATATATATATATATATATATATATATATATATATATATATATATATATATATATATATATATATATATATATATATATATATATATATATATATATATATATATATATATATATATATATATATATATATATAGTCACTTAAATTTGTCTTTGTGTGCGGCACTTTTAATATATGGAATGGCATATGTTGATAGTGGTAGAGCTACGCTACAGACGAATACTATGTCAAGGATGGCATATTATTTGTCTGTAGCATGAACGGGCTGGCTCGCTCGGGGAAGTGCTACAATCCCGTAGAAAACTGGCGTCTGAGTGGTAGCTTAGCTACCGCGCTTCGTCTGGTGAGCGGCTGAGTTCCGGAGGTTCAACCGCCCCCTCCTCCTCCTACCATAATGACCCTTTCCTTTAAAGGCCGGCAACGCTTCTGCATTGCCTACGGCATTGTGGATGTCTATGGGCGGCGTTGATTGCTTTCCATCAGGTGATACGCCTTCTTGGTTGCCTTCCTTTTCCATAAAAAATGGCCTTTCAAAAAAATTTTAGAGATTACAATAGCTTAGATATATAGGTTAATATTAAAACGGAAATACGTCGACATCTGGGGATCTCATTTGTTTTAGCGAACTAATTACATTTCCCGCTCAACATAGTCACACATTGAGAGGTAATAACGTGAAACCATTTATGTTGCCATTCCACAATTAACGCGTGCACATTTGTAATAACAATAATTAAAGAACTCCATGTCAAGGGTTTTGTGTTCAAATCCTCGTCGAAACTAAAATTTATTTTAAATACATAAAATTCGTTTTTGTTTATTTTGTACATACAAATTTTACGTTTCTATTTTGTCTCGATGACTGCATCCGATTTTTTTTATTTCAACTAAGCTAATATTGCTTGTCTAATAGTCGAATGGAAGTAACGGACTTCTTCTTTCATAACTTTGACTAGACTTGCATAGTGGAAAACTAGGCCATTCTCGTAATATTCGAAGCCTTAAAAATGGCAACATTTTTTTTCTTCGCTAATTGTAACTAAACGAAAGAAACTTTTCCCGCCAACTTACATCAGTGACATTGTGTTTTTATTCAATTTTCATAATCTTATATTATTATCAGTTATATTGTTTAATTGTGGTGGCGTATTATACAATATAGTTCGATTAAGGCGTATATGTGAAATGTTACGAAATAAATGCGTGCATCATGATTTTTTAAGGTGACTGAAAAAGTCCATAGAAAGTTTTGATAAAATTGTCACCCTTTTATTAAGACGTGATAAGTTGACTTGTTTTATTTCAAGAGACTTGATGTTAATATATTTTATTTGACACTGGCATAATAGGTGTAACTGGTTGCCATCAAAGAAAAGAAGAAGAACTAAACTAAAGTAAAATCGAGTAAAACTCAATATACTCGGAAATAAGTTACAGTTGTTATAAGCCTTTGCTTTCTCAAACTAATCAAAGGTATAGTAATCTTTATCTTAGCCATATCCCGAAAAGAATTAATTTTTAAATAAATTTTTTCGCCTATAATATTACACATTATTGCTAAATATTCAATAACAATTATTATTACAGCTCATTACACACAAATCGCTTACACAATTGTAATAATATTGTTTTTTTACGAAATTCTAAAATCAAATTTTGTTTCTTTTAACAGGTTAAATTCAGGTAAGAAAAACATTTTAGTTATTTTAGACTATCCTTCTAAATATCTTATTTTTTTTTAATAATTTTTACTTTAAATGTTTATTAATTTGTTGATCTAACCATTTTTTTGATAATCTGTGTCTGTAAGAGCAAAATTCTGCAGTAGGTTGTACTAAATATGTTATGCGTAAAATATAAGTAAGCTTCATTGGCTTTAAAATTATCCATTTTAAAGCATTTATTACATATTTTGTAGGTAGTACAAAACTTATCTATAAAAAAATAATTAACATAAATAAAATAAATACAATATCATTTCTAACAAAATAAAGATAATCACGATATAAAATATGTTCTTAATTTATTTAAAATTAAAAAGAACAAAAAAGTTTTTGAAATTGTTTGATAGAAAAAGGTTGTCAATATATGAAGGTCACTGGTTGCTAGACAACGCTTTATATTTAAACATTCCTTTCGGAATTTAGCTTTCCGGGTATAGAGACTGCACGAATAGTTTGTTCACTTGTATTCCATGCTAAATACTTGTCACAGTTTGCTAGTGCAAATTGCACTTATACCAAAATCCGTAATGAGATGGTTTGCCGGGCACTCGGTGAATTTAGCTTAGGCCGCGATAAAATAATGTCGGATCAAATACGAATATGTTCATCAATGTTTCGAATGGGCTTTACATCAACCGATTTCTACGTACATGACAAATTTCCTACGAATCTATGAACAGGATTTGGTTTTAATTATACAAGTCTACAGAGCAGTATATATATTCATATACAGTATGTTCTTGTTTCAGTGTAAAAATAATTATCCATTTGTAATTTATCCCAAAAGCAAAAGCTTTCGTTTTACAAAATATCGTTTTTAATGCCTTTTTGTATACGAAATTATAAATATGTATTTATTTATTTTATTTATTTAAACTCTTTGCACAAAATTGGGGACTCATTATCAGTCAACCTGTGGACGAAACTGAGAAGATTGGTTAGAAGGTGGTGCAGCTTGAACAAAAGAAAAATACTTGAATAAAAAACAACTTATTTTATAAATTTAAAAACATACTATATATATACACACACGTACACACGTATACATATGTATACATGTCAAATAAATAAATAACAATACTTGTCGTTTACTAGTATCCGATACAAGAAACTGAAGTGTCTACGCCTGCGCAGCGCCTTAGTGTTATATTATTAAATACATAAAAATAAATAAAAATCAAACAATATATAATAATTAAATATACATACATATAAGCCGCCTTTTAGGCATCAAAAAGTTTATCAATTCTCAGTAAAGCCAGTCGAAATCTTCTAAGAAAATAACTACACATTTGCGTGGTACTTAAACTAATTTGTATTGATATAGAACATGTTTTTACTAATTGCCAATTAAAATTTCAGCTGAATTATACAAACAATATTACCTCGATTTCAGAACTACTAATGAATATAAAATTATCTATAAATAAAACTTTCAACACTTGAAATCGAGTATTTGGAGAAGCAATTACTATTATTCAGTAATAATTTAATAATTTTATCAATATTTTTAGTGTAATTTCGAGACTTACTAATTCTTATTATACCTTACCATATCTACCTCACTATATCTTACTTACTATACTCTTTAGTATTAGTTTCTGACCGGTAACCACAATATTTGACGTGAGAGACCGATTTCGCCTGTTTTTTGTCTCGTCTAAACATGTTGTTTCTTTTTCATTTAATAATGGGCCTGCTGACAGCGAGTTTAAAAAGCTTACTTTCTCGTTCTAACACAGGTTGATGAAAAAACTAATAACCTATATACGTAACACTGTTGACCATAGGTTGTTCCTCAAATTTAAGATGAATATACCTATAACGACCTAATTGATTCAGCGACGAAACTGCTGTTCACGGAATCAACAGTTGCAAGTTTCATTCCTCTATCGGGATGAAAATATGAATGATCTACATATTTATTTCGGGTCCGGATAATTCGCTAATCGATCTTGGACAAATATGATGGGTAAAATGTCCCTTCGTCTAGAAATGGGAGGCCCTTTGAGATACATATATGGGCCGTAAAAATATCACTTAAAAATGGCATACGTATATCACGCTTATTTCCCGTAGGGGTAGGCAGAGACCACAGATCTCCATCTGCTGCAATCTCGGCACACTTTCTCTGCTTCATCCACACTTATTACCCTCTTCATATAAGCTCTCCGGTTAAGGGTACTTGACCTAGCCTTTCTTAAGAACTTCGGCAATATATTTTTCGGCAGGTATATTTTTCTTGGTTTTTTCCTACCGGCCCTTTCATCCACATTACATCCACACTGGCAAATAAATGATTAAAAATTATCTGTAACGTTTTTAAAAGCCCATTATTTAATTTGTGTTTATTGCAATAAATGAATAGAATTTAGCGCGGAGGCAATCGAAAACTGCTTGGTCGTAATGAATACTGATTCAGATACTCCAGGGCTTTGAGTGAGATTAATGTACGCGCGGTATCCACCGGCGCTAACGCTGTTTCAAATGAGCATTTATCACACGGTGATATGATTAATCTAGTTTATCTTGAAATATAATTGTTAGTCTACGGGTATTTAATGTAGTTTCATGAAAATATAATATTTAACTATTTTATTTTATTTATTTAAAACTATGGTTACTCTTTTTTTTATGGGATAGGAAGGCAAATGAGCAGGCGTGTCACCTAATGGAAAGCAATCAACGCCGCCCATAGACTTCCGCAGCGCCATGGGTAGTGCGGAAGCGTTGCTGACCTTTAAGGAAAGTTTTACTATGGAAGTGGTAATGGGAGGGGGAGGGCTGGAGGGAGGGGGAGGGCTAGAGGGAGGGGGAGGGTGTTGAGCCTCCGGAACTCGGCCGCTCACCGTACGAAGCGCGGTAGGTAAGCTACCACTCAGACGCCGGTTTTCTGCGGGAGTGTGGTACTTCCCCGGGCGAGCCGGCCTATTCATGCTACAAACAAATATTATGCCATTCTTGACAAAGTATTCGTCTACAGCGTCGCTCTACCACTATTATTCTTTATTTAGGTAAAACAAAAACACGTACTTTAACATACCATCAAAAGCAGGAAAGTTGCTCACACGAGGCGTATTATGATACGTGACGGTTATAAAGTGTTGCAACTATATCACGATGAGTAGTAATTGGGTAGACGGGTTGGTCGGAAGTCGAAAGTTGGTTGAGGGAAGTTGGCTTTTTTAATTTCTTTTTATGAAATAGGAAGGCAAACGAGCAAGCCTGTATTGTGGCTGCACAAAATCAGGTATTGGACAAGGATAGTGGGTGCTGCTGAACTGTTATGCCACGCTAAAGACAGACATAGTTGTGCTGATTTGGCTGCTAACTATCACTATCTAACTAACTAACTAGTCAAAGAGTTACTAAAATAAGACATTTTTATTTTATAATACCTAAACACTACGAGTTTATTAAACATTTATATACATATGCAAATGTATACAATATATATGTAATATTAAAATAATATACATTATAATTATTCATCAACTTGTTCTATACAACATTATGTACCACACAACCTTACGAAAAATGTATGAGCATTGAAATCACTGAACCCAACATCTCTAATCATTTACAAGTAGCGGTGGACCGGATAAAGACAATAAACGGCTTGGAAAACGTAGTTTTTATTCGGACCCTTTTCCGCCTTAAGTCATTTACTACCGGATCGTTTACTGCGTGATGAGGCCCTTTCCACGAAACTTGTACTGTCTCGTCATCACACTAAAAGCTTTGTTGGGTAAATTATATTATTCATTCCCACCACTTGGATGAATGGTGATCCAGTACGTTGCGTTCTTTCCGATACTTTTTATCATGTACCACCACTCCGTAGAAATAGCTATTTTCATTGGAATTTCCGAACGGATACGACATCGGAACCTTCAAAAGACGTCGAAAACTCGGGTCTGCCGGTGATGTGAACAATAGCTCAAGCTCCTGGCACAAGCATTGTTTAGTTTAGTTGGAATGGTTAACAAGAATTCTAAAGAATATTAAACATTGCTAGTCTTCTTTAAATAAAATTATACTAAAATACAATATAAAGTGATTATCAGTTATAAAAGCCTACCATAAACATACATACCTAATATTCTAAATGAGGCAGTCACTAGCGGTCAAAGTAATCAAATTGTAACGAATTATTCATGTATTATAAAAAAATTTGACTTTAATATTTAATTAAAAGCCAGCACTGGTTCTGTTGTCTTAGTTTTTGCAGTCTATGGTTGACGTTAAATGCTTTCCATTAGGCGACACGGTTGTTCGTTTGCCTTCCCATCTTATAAAAAATATGTTCACCTCGTCAATGAAAATGTCTGTCCTCTTAGCATAATTAAAAACATAAGTATAATTGCCTCATTCTCACAACTTGCACAGCTCTAAAATATATTGGCTAAATTTGTTACAATGTTCTACTATTCGTGATATATTCATGGATTTGAATTAGTAGTCTACGTAAGACCACTGCTGGACAAAGACTTCTGTCAAGATGCGCCACCTAGTCTCGTCTTAAGCTACACGCATCTACACTGCTTAAATCGCTCTTAATTATAATATATTTTAGTATAATACAATTTATTAATATGAATAAATATTTTATGATTAATGAATTTTATGATGATTAATCATAATTTAATTTCAAATAATGCGTGGCTTTTTACGTAAGTAAGTAAAGTATTTATTTATTGCATACATTACGTTGATTGCATTTGTAGAAGTTCATTCTCATCGATTGTCTTCTGTTATCCACTATACCTGAGGATGCTTCGTGTTGATGCAAAATACGTTTTGTATATGTATAACGTTAAAAAATGATATTATGTTTTTCATTTTTGGTGTTCGTGGTATTCGGAACTTATACATGATGACCATATTCTTTAGTTTATCATTTCGATAACAATTTTTCAAATTATTATATATGACAGTGGTTAACGAAATTGTTGACAGCCGTTTTTGGCAGAAATAAAAAATAGTATTTTAATATTAAATTATACCAGTTGTCTGAAATTTTTACCTACTTTTACAACCTCCCTGCTCGTTTTCTCCTCCATTTTAAGAGGACCTCCCTGTTCAAGCATAGGTAAATAAAAAACTGAAAATATGACATAATTTTACTTTCTACCTACTTAATCGACATCAAATTTAATCTGAGGATCTTGTTCTGTTCGACCCTTTTCAAACGCAGCTGGTTATGATGTTTATATATTAACTAGTGTTATTATTGAAATTTTAATTAAGAGTTTAATTATAGAGGAATTAACTGCTTGATAAAATATGAGAGATAAGAACAATATTAAAATAAAAAAAAAATATTCTAACTTCATTCCACGCACCACTACACTATACTACATATAATTCTACATATTACTCTACAGGATATATAACTCTACGACTATATATAATTCTACACGAACCAGCTATCTTCAGCGGTATTTCCGAAATGATACGACATTGAAACCTCCTAAAAAACAAGTCTTCTCTTATCTCAAAGGTCGGCAATCAGCTTCAGCGGTATTTCCGAAACGATACGAGATTGGATCCTTCAAAAAAAAAATCTACTCTTATCTCAAAAGCAAATTCAATGCCTATGGTATTGCAGATATCTATGGGTGACGTTGATTGCTTTTCGTTAGACGACATGCTTCCTCATTTTTCCTCCATATCACATTAAAAAATAAATCCCGACATAGATGCAGGATGTACCTGATAACAAAAAAATCTGTGATCACCAAACCGCCCGCCAAGCGTAGGAATTACAGCGTCACCTCTCAAATTTTTTATTTTTATTTATTTAATCACAAAATCCACAGTACTTATACAAAAAATATTTGCTTATTTTACAGTCAATAAGGGATTTAATTTATTATTATAAATTTTATTCAAATTTAATTACAAAAAAGTTGGATATTAACCTAAATTAGACACTTTCACGTTTTATATATAATGAAATGAATTATGTGGTGTATATGTATGTGTATGTGAGTGTGTGTGTGTGTGTGGGAGAGAGAGAGTAAGTGAGTATATGCACTTTTTTAGGCAAGTTAATGTACAGCAGTAACTCCCCCAGCGGAAATAGATTTCTTATACAATATTAATTAATTTCATATCACAACATTCTTACAGTCATACACACACACACATACGTACACACCAACACACACACAAATAGGGGATTTTATCTTTAATTAATTATTATGTAACTTAATTCATATTTTATTATCATCAGGGATTTTTTGCTCACATTTTTTATATTTGTGTTCTTACACTGTATTATTAATTAAGAACCTAGTTTTCCATAACACAGGAAATCCTAGAGTGGGATTTAGAGTCCTATAATGTATGTAAATTTTTTAAAAATGAAGGTTTTATTATCTATTATTTATTTTTTATGACAATTATTATTTATATTATTTATTGTTTACGCTGCAAGTCCTAAGCCTCTATAAAGGAGGAGTTTTTATCTCAGGGCTGGCTACACAGTACGGTAAAAAAAACACGTTGCGAATTCTATTATATTATTTCTATTAAACAACTTTGGCGAAAGAATACAGACAAATTATTACATGGTCGCGATAGAAAGACCTATGTATGGAAGAATTGTGGAAAAGTCAAAGAGACCAAAACTCATCCTGAGTTGTAGTGTCAGTAGAATAAGATTGTACAGTAGTGAACCATTACAGCTTTTTTAATGATAGAAATAGTAATAAAAACATAAATACTAAATCGAAAAACTCTTTTCATTAAAATAATTGTGTTTTTTTAACCATGTCTACTATAGTATTGCTTGTATGTGAATTCAAATAAGTTACAAGGAGACAGGAGCCATATTTATTGAGTCATTTGTCTCTTTTAAGGACAATCTTTGATGTAACTCTCGTCTTATTTCGTCCGTGAAATACTGCATGTTAGAGTCATTAATTTTAGTATCTAATCCAATAATGTTGTCAAACAGTACGTCACTTATGAAGTAAGTGTCGGCGTTTTAGATTTCATGTCATTATTTAATTATTTTATGACATAAACAAAACTTAAATTTATATGTATAATGGCACCATCAGTTGGCAGATTCTGTAAGAATAATGTTCGTTTATATAAAATAGCTATAAAAATTAAAAACAAATTTACATTTATGTAAAATTCATGTAAATATGTATTTTGAATAATGAGCTGTATTTTAACAATTGTTTTGCACGTTATTTCATTTGTTCGTTAAAAACATACTTTTGCAATGCCGAATCAAATCTATTTTTAGATTCTTGTTCATTATTTTATCGTCTTTGTTCATATATCGATTTTGTGTATAAAAGCATTCGGGGTGATATTCATTCTAATTCCAAGTATCGAAATCACCGAATTATGTAATGTATTTATAAATATATTTTAGTGAAATTTTAAATCGATGTACATCTAACAACAAATCATCAGTTGCATTGCAATATGCTGCACTTAAGGTAATCAACGATAAGTACCGCTTTGTGTAATTTAGCAAATTTTAGAAACCGATTTAAATGATTTTTAAAAGGAATTTTTGTGAGGAATGATTTAGATACTTTTATCCCAGAAAATCAAGGTGGTCTCCACTTCAGCATTCTTCTACTTTCTACTCCACCAGTTATTAAGGTTCTGACAATTGTGACCGGACTGGCCATTGTCATTTCAGGTTGGTAAATTGAAAAGCTATATCGGTGACTTTGGTTTGATAGACACGGACGGACTTTGATTTTTTCAACTTCGAATCTTATTTACAATCTTATTTAATTGATTGCCCGGGGCCTTCCAATTTCTAAAAGAATGGAAGTTTTGGTGTGTGTGTGGTGTTTCCATGCTTGTCCTAAGGCAAAGTAGGGGCACCCAGACTCGGAAAAAATACCTATTAGCAATACATATATTTATTCTGATGCAGGAATCAAATCCGCGTCGATTGAATGAAAATCTATAGCATCTACTGAGTCAATAAGGTTGTCAGCAATTACAGGAAAGTTAACGATTTTTTACCAAATGTAAGTTATAATCAGTTTTGAAATTTGATGTTTGAAAATTCTCATTAAAATATTTATATAAAATTAATATAACTTATTAGTTTGATTAAAAAGCCGATCATAATTAGATCATTGAGTAAGGGTATTGTAGCTGGTAAACAAAAAAAAAATTAAAGATATTTTGCTTTATACTAATTATTAAATACATGTTTAAGAACTTTATGTTGTTTAAGCATAGCTATTGATTTTCCTTACAGTGATAATCTTTCTTAAAAAAGTAAACGAAAGGCAAATTGCGTAATGAATAAATATTTTAATAAAGTTTCAAAACACATTTTAATTACAAATTATAAGTCTTCCCTAAATCGGATTAATTTGAAAGCTGACGATGATTTGAAGTCTTTATAATTAGGTTATGAATTAACTTTATGAAATAGGACGTCTTTTGCGGTTTTAATAATAAGGAGTTTATCAAAATTAAATTATTATATTAACTGTATATATGATTTTCGTAATATTTATCTATTACATTTTGGAATATATTATTACTTTAATATAGGTAATTGTAATTTAGTAGAAAAGAATTCTCAAAAAACAATAAATTTAATAATTAGACGTTTGTCAAACGAAACGAAAGGAAACGGGGACATCCAAACCCTGCGTAGGGGTGTGGGATCGTGCTTCGGGGATGAATCCCACTACTCGCGCAGCAACTCAATGCTGCGACCGCCCTACGGTCCTAGGTGCCGCTGTTCCCAAAGGCTTTTAGGCGTCCTTTAACGACTTCGCGTCGTCAAAACATGGCCGAACCTATTCCTATCTTGGGCACTCCTATCACTGGCCCTCGATTTCGCGTGATAGCCGACGTCCCTCAGGTGGGCTAGCGTGGAGAGGAGCAAAATTTTTGAGTTGTTGTCTAAAAAGAAAAACAAAACATGAAATGTTTGAGTAATATGTAATAGTTTAAAAATAAAAGTAATATATTCTAACATTTAATGTTTAAAATAAAAATACTGCAGAAATCAACCGTCATGACGTGGCCGGGAATGAGAGTGAATAAATAAGTAACATCAAAATTATACTGGTTTATAAATGAAGTTAAAGATTGCCCTAATACATTTTTTTTGTAGCACAAAAAACTGTATTAGGGCAATTTACGGTCTCCAACCACAGGAGTCGTGCCAGCCAGTGTTCAAGAAGCTTGACCTATGAGGCATAAAGAACTATTTAAAACAGCTAATGATAATACTGGTCTTCACTGGCGTGATCCCCAAAGATTAGTGCTGGATGATCACCCCAGACTAAGTAAATATATTAAAAGTAGCCTGTTCATGTGTATACGCATCTACAATAATATACTTCATGAATTAAAACAATCGAACACAAGATTATTTAAAATAAGACTATATGAATGGCTAATAGATGGCAATATTTATATTATTAAGGACTTTTTTGCTTTAAAATGTATGTAACAGATAAATCAATTATAATTTTAATAACAATATAATAGTTTAGTTACGTATTTAGATCTTTATGTATATAATAATTAATGAAATTTGTACGCCATAAGTGGCAATGTGATGGAGCTTTTATACGTCTTTTTTCATCTTGTTATACCTCACATTACGCAAGTAAAGAATTGTTATTATTATTAAAATTATATAATATATTATATTAATGAAATATTTTTAATTTATTTTATATTTACTAGGGAAAAATTAGTAACAAAATGTACATTCTAGTAAAGCTTTTGTACATTACAAAACCTTTCTTAGCGAATAACATCGCAGAGATTTTAAACCAATTTTTGAATAAGTTTACTGTAAGTACACTCAACCCTATTCAATGTAATTAGTGTCGAAAAAGATTTTTCATTTGAAAAGGTAGATGGAATCCCAAATTGGATAAGATATCGTTAGGCATTTTTTAACTTAAAAACGTTATATAAAAGAAAGTAAATTATGCACTCATATACATAATGCCATGTTGCGTTTATAAATCAAAGGGATTAAAATCCTCAATTATATTTTAACATAATGATTGTTTTTTTTTTTTTGCAAAATGACGTATAGTAATATTGAAGAAATGACATCTTTTTATATAATTATATATATATATGTATATATATATATATATATATATATATATATATATATATATATATATATATATATATATATATATATATATATATATATATATATATAATTGTATATAATGATGTTTAATATTTGCTTGAGATAGTTCATGTACTTCTCCAGCATAGGTTCAAACAAATTTGATTCACAACCGGATTATATTATAATTCGAATGCGCTGGATCAGAAGTCACATAACTAAAAATCTATTTAAATGTTTGTGTTTGTGTAACATTAATAATCTACAAATACCATAAACAGTATGTAATTGATCAATACCAAATACCAAACGACCACAACTCTAGACCGCGTCTTAGTAAATGTCGTGTGGGACGCCCCCCGACTAGATGGTGCAACGATCTGCACTGGGCAGCTGGTAGTCTGGACGCATGAATACAAAGATCGGGCTAGGTGCCGCTTCTTGGGGGAAAAATATGTAGAGCAATGAACTGTCGTGGCCTGTAGATGATGATGATGATTAAATACCAAACTCAAGAAGAAATTATTAGTAAAATAATAAAGCAAAAATTATTTAAAATATCTTATTTTTATATTTGAAATAATTTTTGCTTTATAATACTTCAAAATTGATATTTATTTAGGATGTGTGTGTAAGAACATAATTTTTCCCCGAACGTGCTCAACTGCTACGAAATAACAAAGGACATTGATTCAGCTATTGGACGATGCTTCAAATTTCCACTTTGTTCTTTGTATGACATGCTTCCGCGATTTTATCTCACTTTTAGCAGGGCCGGAAGATTGAATCAAGATATACTCCGGTATTCTGATACAATACACTACGCTATTCTTTGACATTTATTATATAAATTATGGTGTCTATGTCAATTTTAATATTGGTTTTATGAATTTTTATTGTGCAAATATAAATTTTTGTATGGAACAACTAGACCAGGGGTCGCCAAACTTTTTTGATCATCCCTATATGATTTTTCGAAATCTACATTGACCACCATACATATAATTTTCAGTTAATTAAAATAAAAATATTAGTATGTGAATATAAAATAAATTTAAATACGTACGTTTTTTATGATTTTAAATTAATTTAAGTAGTTATACATTCTTATACAATAGTTTTCTTCGGAACTCAACCGCTCACCGGACGAAGCGCGGCAGCTGAGCTACCACTCAGACGCAGATATTCCGCGGGAGTGTGGTACTTCCCCAGGCGAGCCGGCCCATTCATGTTACAGACAAATAAAATGCCATTGTTGACAATGTATTTTTCTGCAGCGTGGCTCTACCACATTTGTGTATTAAGAATCCCTTGCCTCCGATCGACTCTTACTTCTGTTAAATAGTCCCCAGGGGGTCTATACAGACCACTTTGGCGACCTCTGAATTACTGACTAATTCACTAATGTATCCCCAGATGGTTAGTAATCACAGTCATCAATGGATATTTGCAAAAAAATTCACTACAAATGCGTGGTTGCTCATAGGGTAAGATGTGAATAATGGGAGAGGGAAAAGGGCTAAAGAGGAGGGGAAGAAGTAAAGTGAAACGACGGTAATGAAGAGAAATACTACCCCACACTTGCTTCTTTTCTGTTAGAGTGTGGAACTTTTCCGATTGAACTGGCCTATGTGTATTCATTCGTAGATAGGTCCTACCCTGCGGTACATGAAATAATAGTACACACTTTTCCTTAATTGGTTTTGTAGTGTTATAACCAAAAATCGCTGGCGCTTCTTGAGGGAAGCCTAAGTCCAGCAGTAGCCTGCCGCAGGCTGTTGATTGATTGAACTTAAATCATTATTTTAATTAAATATTCTCGTGTTTGTCAAAAAAAATCTACGATTCGTCCGGTGTAAGTTGTAACTTTACCCAGATAAAGTTTTACATAAATTAAGAACAAGTACAACTGAATTTCAGCTTTGTAAAGGTCTCCGTTAGGTCAAACAATCTCAGCAACTTTGAAAGGTTAATGTTATCCTAAGTTCGTTAATTTATAGTTTTCGAAGTTTTGCCCGTTTATTTACAGACAATTAGGAAAATTCAATATCAAAATTAATATAATAATAACAATAAACATAATAATATAATTTATTGTGTGAACTATTATATTATTTTGAATCTGGAAGTTCCGCTTATCTGCCTTGTACAAAAGGTGAATGGGGATGGTTGTGGTGGTGGGGGGATTGATGTCCCTTTTCCAGCTCAAAGCTCTGCGAAAGATATCAGTAGCATACTTACTCGGAAGTCAATTTTCTGCGAGAGTGTGGTACTTGTCCGAAATAGCCACGATAAGGACAAATTTATCAAAATATGTAACGAGCTTGTGTGTTGCTTTATATTATTTGTTGTTGTTGGTTAATATTGTTTGTTGTGTGTTGCTTTATTTATATGCCATCAACACCACTCATAGACATTTATAACACAATAGGCATTGCAGAAGCATTGACAGCTTTGAGAAAGGTACAAAGCTTTTTCAAAGGTTTTAGTGTCGTATTGAATCGGAAATAACATACAGTTTTGATTCCACAGAATCGTTCTGCGTGCAAAGTAAGTTTCGAGAGAAAACCACCGTACATTCAGATAAATCTACGTTCAGATAAATTTGCTTTAGTTCGATACATTTCCAAAATATTTGTTAAGTTGTTTTATTCACAGACACATACGCTAACCGTACTGCTGTATGGGTACGAAACGTGGAGGGTAACAAAGGACATCACGCACCGGGTTCAGGTCTTCGTTAACCGATGTTGTCGACGAATTCTTGGAATCTTCTGGCCCGAGAAAATATCCAACAAATGCATACTGGATCTTTGTCACGAACCGCCGATTGGACTTCAAATCTTGCGCCGCAAGTGGACTTGGATAGGCCATACTTTCCGAAGGAACCCTGATCACATTCCCAGACAGGCGCTGGAATGGACTCCTCAAGGGAAAAGGAAGCGAGGCCGATCCAAACACACCTCGACCGCGCTCCGTATCGACCGAGATGAAATCCATCGGGTTGACGTAGCCCGAAGTGAAGCGCGTCGATCAAGACCGATCCCAATGGAGAAGCACTGTGGATGCCCTCTGCCCCACCTCGGGGACATAGGACTATAAAAAGAAGAAGAAGAAGAAGAAGTTGTTTTATTGATATCAAATCGCATTCGCAATTCAGTGAATCTTAAGCGAAACACATCAAAACCATACAAATAGATTTATTCATTTCTGTCCCGGGAACACGGTAGAACGTTATCGTGCTGTTCCATTTAAGTTGGTTACGCCTGCCAAACTTGATAATTAACTTTGAATGACTTATAAGCCCCGTTAACAACACTTTGTGGATTATAACTTTGCAAACTGAATTATGTGCATCTGTTTCAAACAAATACACAACCTAGTCTAATTTAGGCATTTGAAAGATTTTTATGACTTTTACTCTAACCATTGAATCAAACAGCCGTCCACAGCAGCATGGCTAATGCGGTGTTCAGTTGTGTTATAAATCGTTGGTTTAAATCCTCACAAAGCGATGGATTTCCTTCAGACGTGATTTATCCATTTATTTTCGCTGTAGTTGTACACAAAGGTTTGGATGAAAGTTCTTATGTTGTTGTAGTGAAAGCAGCTTATCTCGCTCAGAATCACATTTCTCAAATCGTTCTCAAAGGAATATACCCCTTTGAAAAATTCTTGAAAAATCAGATTTTTTAGCACTTTTCGGTTGTCTTCCGTAGAGTCTGACTATACCTGAAGATGCCTCGTGTTGGGGCGAAACACGTGTCGTTTACAAGATGGAAAAGTGATAATGTGTGTTTGGTGTTGTGTATAGTGGTTGGTGGATAGAGAATTGATGGCCGATTCTCGGTAAGTTTTTGGTTTAAGTTCCAAATAAATCCACTTAACCCAACGGGAAAAAAGCACACATTATTAAACTCGGTGCTGAAGCGCCGTCATATAACTACAATGTTTATTAATAACGAACAAAAATAGAAAATATCTACAAGAAATAAAAACAAATCAAAGCAATAATAATACTTATTTTTCATACACACCTCCGGTGTCACAGTCGTAAAACATTAATTGCGTTGCCTATTTGAATAACTTAGACCAAGGGTTCCCAAACTTCTTTTCGTATGATATGGACGTGGTAAGAATATTTTGAGTCACGTCAAACGGAAATAAGAAACAATTCTCCAAATGTGGAATATTAAGTTTGAAGTTTCCTACTGCCCTACTGCCGTAGTCATTAAGATACGACGTGCTTCCCCAAAGTTTAACTTGTACCGATATTAATGTTGTACCTCAACCGTTGAAATAATAAGATTATCCAGAAAATTATAATATATTGTTTGCGATAATCAGAATAAACATATGTATAAATATTCTAAGCAGTAACATCGCCGCCGAGACGTTTTTTTTATGGCATAGGAAGGCAAACGAGCAGGCGTGTCACCTGATGAAAAGCAACCAACGCCGTCCATAGACATCCGCAACGCCATAGGCAGTGCGGAAGCGTTGCCGACCTTAAAGGAAAGTGAAATTATGGGAGTGGGAGTGGGAAGGGGAGGGTCTTGGGCCTCCGGAACTCAGACCGCTCACCGTACGAAGCGCGGTAGCTAAGCTACCACTCAGACGCTGGTTTTCTGCGGGAGTGTGGTACTTCACCGGGCGAGCCGGCCCATTCATGCTACAGACAAATAATATGCCATTTTTGACAAAGTATTCGTCTGCAGCTTGGCTCTACCACTAAAAAATATTGTGAAAAAACACGTGAAGGTATTATTATAAATTGATGTTTTCTGCCTGATATTTAAAAAAAAATAACAAGGAAAGGAAATATTTTTGTAATATCATTTACATAAACAAAAATATAATGAAACCAGATATTTTTTCTCAGCTTATATATATATATATATATACATATATATATATATATATATATATATATATATATATATATATATATATATATATATATATATATATATATATATAATATCCCTATGTGTGGAGACACAGATATTAAATCAACACGTTTGTCCAATGCGGATTGGCGGGGGGAACCAGACTTGGAATAAATATCTGTAGGCCATGCATTTGTATTCCGATGCGAGCATCGAATCCGCGACCACATACTTGGTAAACGGCAACTCCGGCTCTAAACCAATTGGTCGTCAAAACTGTGATTATAATGCCCCATATGGAGTGTAACCAAGCCAAGTCAATAGAATGAGTTTCTAAAATATTCACACGGTAAATTTTAAACGGAACAAGTTATAATGTTGCAGGTTCTTAAAAGTTTTACTACGTCTTCAAATAGGGCCCCGCGGTCTCAGGAGGCTCAAAGTATACACAGCTATTATGGGGTTTCACAACGAAATATTAAAAGAAAACTGGTAACTTTTCTGTTTACTTCAATAACGGTAAATATTTTAACGACGAATTTTTCATTATAATATATATATATATATATATATATATATATATATATATATATATATATATATATATATATATATATATATATATAATAAGCAAACACAAAATTTTTAAAATGACAAAGACAATCTATGATATATAAACAGAATTATTAATGGAGTAAGGCGTTACTTTGCGGAAATCCATCACTATATGGACAGTCAAAAGTTTTAATTCGCGACAAGCAAAACAATAACAGAAAATTAATAAGGTGTGTTTTACAATTATTAATAACAAAAAAAAAACAACCGAAAAGTGGTCTTTTCGGTTGTCTTCCGTAGAGTCTACTATACCTGAAGATGCCTCGTGTTGGGGCGAAACACGTGTCGTTTACAAGGTGGAAAAGTGGTAGTATGTGTTTGGTGTTGTGTATAGTGGTTGGTGGGTGGAGAATTGATGGCCGATTTTCGGTAAGTTTTTGGTTTAAATTCCAAATAAATACACTTCATCCAGCAGAAAAACGTACATTATTAATTTTCTGTTATTGTTTTGCTTGTCGCGGATCTAAGATAAGTAAAACTTTTGACTGTCCACATATGAACAGAAATTAAATGTTAGGTTTATATAATTCCCTTTTTTTCACTCCAAAACGGACTATTTGAAAACAATTGAGAACGGTTAGATCGATGTGTTTTATGTTTAAAAATATATGTTTCCAAATAGTCCGAATAAACGTCACAGATTGGAAAATTCGGGAAATCTAATTGCTTTTATCTATAGGATATTTTTATAAACATAAAACCATAGATTTTTTATGTAATTTTTCCGTTTTTATGAATATTTTTATGAGATAGGACGTAAAACGAGCAGGCGTGTCACCAAATGGAAAGCAATCAGTCTCCTATAGACACCCGCAATGTAGGCAGTGCAGAAGCGTTGCCGACCTTTAAGGAAAGTGTCATTATGTGAGGGGAGAGGGATTGGGCCTCCGGAACTCAACCACTCACTGAACGAAGCGCTGTAGCTAAGGTTCCACTCAGACGCCGGTATTCTGCGGCTTGTCTACGCATTTGCAAGAGCTTATCATATATTTAAAAAATTTATATATTTAAAAAAATATATATATTTAAAAGTAAATGACATTCAAAGAAAGTATAATAATATATCGTACAGTCCAAGAATTCCATTTTCAAACATAGAAATTAAAAAAATGGAATTCTTTGAGTGGCCAGTTATAAAAACGTTGTGTACGAAATTAAGTTCTCTAAGTTATAAGTAATATAAAAAAATATTTTTAATTATGCTAAAATTAATAGAGCGTTAAAGTTTACTCAAATCCTCGACTTATTATCAATGTTAAATTATTTCCGTGCTTTGTGTTGGTCGTCAAAGTTTCAAGTATCCGAGTCGTGTTAAAATTTAATTATGTTTAGCTTAGCTTAGCCCTGCCTTCACTAATACGTTCAAATCACGAACGCGTACCTGTGAATTCTCATAATGAATGTTTGAACTTGAATCAAATTATATAACAAAGAATTTTGGACAAAAAGATTTAGTTTATCATTATCAATACAGCCCTAACAGTGACCTACTTAACACTGGCCACCATGAAAATTGAGAGGTGTAGTCGTAATCCCTACGCTAGGCTAGGATTAAGGATCACCGTTTGGTTTCATTATCAGGTAGATATATTTGCTACAGACTGCTAGATATATTTGCTTCAGTTATTGTTTCGTAAAAACCTACGAAAGAACAATGTATTAAACTTGTAAACATCACATGAATTTTCATAATCATATGAAATTGTTTATCATATGAAATTTATTTCATTATCATATGATATTGTATCATTATCGTTATTAACCTGTGGTAGTCCACTGTTGATTATGGAGACAAAGTTAAGAGATAAATATGTTCTATACTAAACATCATATATAAAGTTATACATTAATTGATTATGTAATATTTACTATATACAAAGGGCCGTCTTATCGTTAATAGCTATTTCTTTCAGACAACCGTTGGATTGACACGGTTAAAATAGATAAATTTGGTGTAGTAATACACTATCGATAGGATTATTTATTTTTAACATACATGCATACATATTATCACGCCTATCTCCCGTAGGTGTAGGCAGAGACCACAGATCTCCATTTGCTACGATCTCGGAATACTTTCCTTGCTTCTTCCACACTCATTATTCTCCTCATGCAAGTACGCCGGTTAAGGGTACTCTTGACCTGGTCTTTCTTGAAACGTTCAGCAATTTGCTTCCATCCACATTTATTTTTTATATATTTATTATTAGGAAATTGTTTTGATTTCTATCTGTTTACACTAGTACACAGCATAGTAATTTTAATCATATTTATGATAGAATATATAATAAATTGATGATGCGACATACATATATATACACGCACATATACATATATACACATAACAATAAAATAAAGACATTTTGTCTTTATTTTATTGTTATGTGTCTTCATTTGATAAATTAATAGAGAAATCATGAAAAAGAGAAAACTAATCTTTGTACGACTATCGACACAACTTAAGTGAGTTCTAGCAAGACGGGCTTAAAAAGTTTTAAAACACAGCTTGAAGCTTTAAATGTAAAACAATTATACTTTTTTAGAGCCTTAAAGCGGCTTTGAATTTATTCTGCACTTTGAGGAACGTTGATGCAATTTTCCTTATTTATTTATGTTTCGCGACGAGAATACTCGTCCATTTCTTTTTAAGTTACGCTTCTTAAGCTGCAAGAGATGCTATTTATACAGTGTTCTTTTGTAGATTTGTTATAAAAAAATATTTATATTTATATTAAATGGCTTAGTTGAGAAGTTCGGAGTCAATGGCCAAGTCTGCTCCAGAGGCTGTTGGATCTCCGACAAACATAACCAGTTCAATTTTATTTTACTAATTCGAAAAGCTATGTCGGTTACTTTGGTTGTGTGGGGAAATTCTTCATTCCAAATCATATCTACAAAGAAAGAAACTTCAGATAAAAACTAAAACTAAAGATCGGGCTAGGTGGGGCTTCTTGGGCGAGGCCTATGTCCAGCAGTGGACTGCCTATGGTTGTTGATGCTGATGATGATGATGATTTTAAGTTATATTTCCACATTCAAGTTTGAGTGCCTCGCTAATTTGCCTTGGACAAGCATGGTGAGGAAGTATGCATTCTTTCAATAATGGGGAGGTCCTGTATCTAGCAGTGGTAGAGCCACGCTGCAGACGAATACTTTATCAAGAATGGCATAATATTTGTCTGTAGCATGAATGGGCCGGCTCGCCCGGGAAAGTACCACGCTCCCGCAGAAATCCGGCGTCTTAGTGGTAGCTTAGCTACCGCGCTTCGTACGGTGAGCGACCGAGTTCCGGAGGGCCAACACCTTCCCCTTCTGTCTCCCATAATGACACGTTCCTTAAAGGTCAGCAACGCTTCGGCACTGCCTATGGCGCTGCGGATATCTATTGGCGGCGTTGATTGCTTTCTATTAGGCAACACGCCTGCTCGTTTGCCTTCCTATCCCATAAAAAAAGTGGGATGGGATATGTATACGAGTGATAAAAAAATATTGAAAATACTGTTTATGAAAACTTATTCCTTTCGTATTTTACTTTGTTTGGAAAATTTCAGTCTATAAGCTTTGTGAACGGTAAAATTGTCGTGTAAATATAAATCGCTTTATGTTGTATTTAACAGCCGTCAAAGCTCGTAAAATTTTAAAACTAAAGCTAAAATATGGATGGTAAATTTTACACTTGCTGTTACACGTCAGTAACAGCGTGGCAGAGAATAAAATAAGCATTTAGGGAATTTAGCTTTATATGATTATTTTTTCACAGCCCCTGTATATCCCATTGCTAAGCACGGGCCTCCCTGTTTATGGAGGAAGTGACGTTAACCCACCACACTTGTCCAATGCGGATTGACGGGATTACCAGACTCAGAATAAATATCTGTTGGCGCTACATATATTTATTCCGATGCGAGGATCGAACCCGCGATCATTGACTCCATGGGTGGGGGCCACGCTACTGAGCCAATTGGTTGTCAATTATATGATTTATAACAAAATTATTATATATTACAATTAAAAAAAATATGTATTATTAATTACAAAATTATATGATTTATTACGACAGAATAATTATTAGACATCAAACATATTTTATCAACAGATAAAATACCAATAACTCAGTTGATAAGTATTTCGTTTACTACCGTGCGTAGGTGATATTAACAAATTTTTTTTCGATCACAAGAATAAGATTAGCAAGAATTATTAACCATTCCAATTATTATATGGTTAATAGTTCTAGTTAACCATTTCAGCTCAATTCATCACAATTCAGCTCAATCAATCATTCAATTTTAACACTAACCTATTAAGACATACATTGTAATACTGTAATCTTTTTAATGGAAAGGTACAAATTAAAATGAAACACACTTCTGTAAATATATGTTTGAACGTTACTGAAAATAAAAAATCTTATAAAATATTAAAATTTATTTATAAATCCTTTTATATATAACCTGACTTATTACCACCTAATCTAATTTTAAGGAAATTTTTACGCACGCTTTAAAATGATTTTTTTGTATCGTCTTTACATCAAAATGTATTGTTACTTTTCTGTAGTGAAATAAAAACTAAATATACTATTAGAATTATATAATGTTTTTGTTAAAAACACTTAAATTTTTGAAAAAAAAAGTGAATTATATTGCTCTGAAATGAGAGGACTTTTAATATATCTTCTGAATGTATATATTATTTTATAAAACTTAAAACTATCTAACTTACCTAAAAAAGGAAACAACATTTAAAGCTATTATTTCACTTATCTAGTTTATACATATAACACACATCTGACTTGAAAAAACAACATTTAAATGTCTACCACTAAGTACTTTATTTACATTTATACACAGATTACCTTTTCGAAGCGTAAAAACATTTTGGAAGTATGCTATAATGTGATTTTAAACATTAACTTCCTAATTTCATAATAACCCAGCGATAAAATTTGGGGGCCATAATACGAGGGTTTAGTGTTTGCAATGCTACGTAGCTCCAGAAACGATAAGAGCAGATTTACCTATCTCTGTACTCAAATGAAATGCTTTATGGGAATCCCCGCCAAATCCCCCTAATTTTTTCTACTCTAGGGCTAAAGACCCACGTTCATTCACCTGTATCTGTAGTGTGGCCACGAAACTAACAAGTTTGAGAAAATTTTATAGCAACAGTTTTATTATTTGCATATTTATTTATTTATTTTATTGTTAAAGAACTGAATAAAATGGGTAGCCACTTTATCTCGTATCCCTAGATCAGCAGATCCCCAGATGTCAGCAGCAGCGTTTGACTGAGTAATGAAAAAATTCTGTGATCTCCAATTGATCTACCAAACTAGAGAGCTACATCACACCCCCTAAATTTTGAGCAATTCTAATATTCAGCAGACTTTTACAGCTGTACTAATCGATACAAGAAAATTAACGATTAATTTATTTTTTTATAAAATTTGTACTCGAAACTTGTAAAGAATATTTTGAAAATGAATATTTGATTTTAGGATAGTTATATTTATAGACCACTGTAGGGTGAGCATGGCAAAGTGGGGTTTCTTAACCTGTGGGAGAGCCATACATACAAAGACTCACCTGGCATCTTGCTTTCTGTGCCCTGTCACCTGCTCAGCAGATGACCTTGTGATTCTAACAGATATTGCGGTGTCAATGGCCAAGTTCTGGGCTAGCAGCATTTGATGCCTGTTGATATGAAGAAGAAAAAGGATAGTTATACTCTCCGCTGAAAAGCATGACATATCGCAGCTATCAAGCATATATTGGAGACAAGACGTTGCGGTTCTATTCTTTTATTGTTTAAACAAAAACTTCACTAAAATATCTAGTTATAAAAAATTGGTAACACGTCATTAGCCTAGGCAGCGAACGGTTCATATACGTTTAAGATTTATAGTTCCATACTAGTATTCTCTGTGAGTATCCTAACTTAGAATGAATATGTAAAGGTTTAAGAAATATTAAAACTAATTGGAGAAAATAATTTAAGATATTTTTTACTAAAAATTATTATTATAATTAAATATTATAAATAATGATTATAAAATTATATTAAGGTATTAAAATGTTAGGATTCGTTTTAGTATATTTCGTGGCCACACATAGGATTCAACTGCAGCTGCTTTTGACAAATAACGTGATTTTAAGCAGAGAGAAAAAATTGGCGTCTTTGTGTACTATTTTATACTGTATTTTACATATGTGGTATGGAACGTCTCCTAGTTAAACGGAGCGACGATCTGCACCGAGTGGCTGAAGCTGGAAGTGTATAACCGAAAACTGGACTTGGTGAGGCGCCTATCTCCAACAGTGGACTACCGAAGATTGTTGAAATAGTGAAAACAGATGCAAGTTGGATAAAATACGATAAAATCGACATAACTTCTGTATTGTCATCAGCTTATTTCTTTAAATTTGAAGCCTTCCTCTTGGCAAAAAAGATACTCCAACTTTTGTCTGTCCTCTAATATACACAATAAGCCCATTTGCTTCAGTTAGCTAATTAATTATTTTCAGCTTGTTCATTTTGAAAATTAAATTACGTAAGAAGTTACATTGTATGTACATATATTGTGATAGATGCTCGCCTAATAATTGAAACCGGACGAACAGACCCCAGGAATAACTTAAACTTCCATCTTTAACTAAATTTACTTTGATCCGCGATCCCAAACTATTTCATAAATTAATTAAATGTTGTTTCAATGTTAATTGAGTAAGATAGTGGAGGAGATATGAGCGATCCAATTTCAGCAAAATAACTTGAAGTTCGGATTGTTTACCTCATATAGGTAGAAATGACTACCGTCTGACTGTATGGTTACAGTATCTGAGCCAAGGGGTCTGGGTTAATATACCGGTTTTTAAATTTCATTTTTGTATTGTAATATATGTACTTGGATGTAATTTGTGTACGTTTAATGCATCTCAAAAATGCATTCACATCTCGCACCACGCGCGATACCACATCCTCACAGAATATTGGCTTTAAGTGGTAGTATTTTACTGTGATATTAACGGTGAGTTTTAGGAATCACAGCTTTCCGCCTTCTAGTATGTATTTCTCCTCCTATTCCTTCTTTCCTTCCCTTTATTCACATTCTTTTACTAATTGGGATAACGTATCTGTAGACCTGTAGATCTGTATCTTAGGCCCTTAAATGTTCATAGGCGGTGCTGGTTGCTTACCATCAGTTTACCCGCTTGTTCTTTTTTCTATCGATTCCATAAAAATAGGGGAAAGAAATGGGATGACCTTTTTATCACATACAGCAAGTTTGGTGGCATTAGTTACATGAATGATTAATTAAGGTTCTATTCGCGACATAACATAAACCATATGGAATGCCAGCGAACATATTAATGTATTGTGTAATATGGCTGCGAAGATTTATCTTAAGGTGAAACTATTGCCGACATGTTCGAAGCTTGTTTGTTTTAGTACACTAGTAAAGTTACCAAAGGGCTTAGAAGTAATAACACGATCCCAGGCGAGAACCCTTCGCGCCACAATTCCCCTGCTAATGGACCAAAATTCAGGGAAAATGGAACGTGAGAAAATATTTTCACAAATTGTAGGTAATCTCTGTGATGTAGGTCTTAAACTTGTGCAGAAGAAATAGTTGAAACCCTACACGCTGTAGAGAAATTTAAATAATAAAACAACATAGGTATTCATTATTGGGCAACCTATTCTAAAGCTTACGGTACTGATGATATCAGATCTCAAATGAGAGTAAAAGCACGGTGCAAATCTCAATTTTGGTAAAGCCATAGCACGAATGTACCTGTAGTTCCGGGAAAGTACTACTACACTTTTCAGAATATATACATCAAGTTTTATCATTTTATTGTGTTACTGTATTTCGGACGGTATGTACTTTGGTCATCCGGATCATGACTAATTCCTTTCTCCTTCCTTTTCTTCTTTGTCTCACATTTTTACCTTCACATACCTTTGGCGACACATCTGCAGTTCCCGTATTAGTCCAGATTTTCATGAGCGAGGGTGGTTGCCTATCACTTCCATAAAATAAATAAAATAAAAGGCAATATGCGATTCCCAATTCGCTAGCCCAGCGTGAGAATAATGACAATAACCCTCATTTGCGAGAGGAACAATGTATCCCAGGGGACTGTTCCTTCTCTATGATGTTGATGATGATTTTAAATATAAAATAAATGTTTTACGGAATTCATTTTATAAAAGCGAGGATTTTAAACTTTATATCAAAATGAAAGCACGATTTTAAACGCTGCAAAATCGGGAACAGTTTAATTAAGTTGTCCCGACCCGTAATGTCCTTCCGTTTAATTGTTGTCAGTTCACAGCGTGACGTACGTATATAAATCACATACGGGTAAAATTTCAAATATATCAAATACTTTTTTTGGATAGGAAGGCAAAGGACTTGGTCATCCTGATGAAAAGTAATCACCGCCATCCATAAACGTCTGAAACACCTTAAGCTCTACCATTAGCTACCATTATCTACCAGAGTAGTAGTATTATCTACCAGAAGCGTTGCCGACCTTTAAGATATACGTAGGTTTATTTTCTTAAGGTTCCACTGTCGTATCGGTTCAGAAATGTCGCTATCAGTAGCTGCTTCCACAGAGTGATGGTACGTAGAAAAACAGATACCACACCACAAGAGAAACACATTCTACTAGATCACCACTTATCCTGTTAATATTGTTTTAGAAAACATATTTAAGGTCAATTACTTTAGCCCACACTGCTTGAAGAATATCTAAGTTACTTAAATTCCTTGCTTAACATCGAAAAGTGTGTCTTGGCCTTCTATATGAAAACACCTCTTCCAGCTTTTATTTTTCGACGAAATTGAAATTATTAACTATGGGTAACCTTGTGATAGAACTAGTCTATGTAAAATGTAATATCAGTTTTGAAATACTGCTTTTTTCTTTGGAATTACATTTTTATCACTTGTGACACAAATTGACACTCCCGACGACAGCGTAAATATTAACAACCGCAGTAAAGTGAATTATGACCGCGACAAATAATGGCCTAGATAAATATTTTTATAGCTGACTTTTTCATCATTTCTTTTGGTCATTTGTCCCTTAATAAATGCGTTGTATTTTACATGAAATTTGCAATAAACACAGAACATTTCTCATTTGTAGTTACTTACATACATTAGTAAATTTAATAATCAAAGAACATTTTTTTTATAAAATTGGTATTTATTATATATCAATATCAGCCCGCGGCAGTCCACTGCTGGACATAGGCCTCACCCAAGGCGCGCCACCTAGCCCGATCTTCGGCTACACGCATCCAGTCTCTGCCAGCCGCCTTGCGCGGATCATCGCTCCATCTAGCAAGGGGGCGTCCCACACTACGTTTGCCGAGTCGCAGTCTCCACTCCGACTTCTAGATATAATAAGTCTAAAAACAAGAAGTCGCGGTGTCCACTCCAGTACTCGTCCATTCCAACGATTGTCGGTTCTGCGACAAACGTGTCCAGCCCATTGCGACTTCAGTCTGCTAACTTGAAGAACTATGTCGGTGATTCTGGTTCACCAGCGAATTTCTTCATTTCGAATTGTATCCACCAGTGAAACTTCCTTCCACGACGATACGATACTGGAGGCTTCAAAACCAAACTTTCGTTTTTCTTAAATGCTGTTAACAATTCTGTGAAACTTTTGGTGTTGCAGTGTTTATCAACGTTGATACGATTCCTTCAGGCAACACACCTGCTCGTTTACTTTTTTTATAGAAAAGCTTACCCACTTTTATACTTCACTTACTTATCCCAGTAAAAAACCATTTATCATTACATACCTCCCATCATCAGAACGCCCGCCAGCCAGAAGTAGCAGAAACTGGAAATGTGAAGCCGAACAGTTGAAGATCAAGTTAGGTTTTGGAAGGTAGACCTATGTTCAACAGAACAGGACAGGACTCCCGTAGGCTATGCCTGCTGATAACGGTAATGATTTATCATTATAATTAATAATTATAATTGTTTTGGATAGTGTAAATCATTACTGAGATGTTTATGAACGCATAAAAGTTAAAAAATCTATTACGACAAACCGCTAAAATAAATTTTCATTCCAAATTGTGCCAATCCCTAATATATTGTACTGTATTGTTCTTAGTACACAGTAATTTATTATTATTATTATGATGTAAATATATTTATGACAAAAATATATATTAAAATATTATTAAATAAAGAAAGAAAGAATTTAGCTTATATTCTTCGCTATCATCTAGACATGTGCAAGCTTCAAATATGGCATAATATTGTAGTTTCAATTTGCGAAAATTTTTATAGTCCACAGCTGGGTATGGGGCCTCGACATTTCTGATGATTATCTGAATGATGATTATTGTGGGTTAATGATCATTATTGCAATTACGCTTGTACATAGCAGATTGAAAAAGTACCCAGATTAAGAATAAATATGAATTCGACGGCCATACCGATATTTATCCCGATGCGGGAACCGAACCCATGGCAACTGACTCCGAAAGCTGTAGCTTCGCCACTGACCCAATTAGGTCGTAATTTTATTTATATCAGTTGATATCCACATGTCGACATTAAATTTTTCTGCACACTTTTCTATAAGAACTTCGTTTTTGTTAAAAATATTTAATTAATAAGTAATATTGGTAATAAAAGAAAACCTTCTATCTATATTTTTTACAGTGAATTGTTACGAACAAAAGTAATTTATAAGTTATATTTACAAAATTTGAATTTTGTTGCTTCATTAAATTGAAAGTCCTTATAATTTTGCAGTATTGTATTACATCATCCAATTTGATCGAGTAACATTAAACGCCTCGATAAATTAACAGCGAACTTTGGTATGAATTAATTTTAAGCGAATAATTATATTTTAAATAGTAATAAGGAATATTAATATTTTTATTAAACTGTATACAATACACGTGTAGAAGGAAGGTTGTTAACTGGCTGCTAAATTTGAATGAGAAGTACACGGAGAGGCCGATTTTCGAAACAATAAATTAAAACATACCACAGAATCCTTACAGACACACACACACACACACACTCACACACACACACAAACACATACACACACAAACACACATCTGCACACATACAGATCATATCTTTAATATTTTATTATCTTAATCCATTTTTTACTATCAATAGTGTTTAATCTATTTTTTTTCTTTGTCTATTGTTTTGATATTTATGTTATAACACTTATGTATTATTTATGAAAGGAATGAGCCTAGTTCCCACAACACAGGGAATCCTAGTGTGGGATCTAGTGTCCTGTAACATGTAAACATTTTAAAAATAAAAATATTTATTATTATTATATTATCATCTCATTAACATGTTTAAAGCATTTGGTTTTATGTTTTTGTGAAAGCGATAGGCAAATGAGCAAGCCGGTCACCTGATAGTAAGCAACTACCGTAGCCCAAGAACATTTGCAGCGCTAAGAGCACTATAGATGTAATGTCTACCATAGAATAAGGGTATAAGAAATAAGAGGGAGAAAAGGATTTAATAGGAAATTCTTCTTATTAGAGTACCAATCCAACTAGCGAAGGTTGGCAGCCAATCCAGCACAACTTTCCTCGTCCTTTGCGAGGTGCAGCAGTTCTGGCGCACTCCCGCTATCCCGGTCCACTCCTTGATATTATATAGCCAAGACATTCTTTCTAATAGGAAATGGAGAGGCGATAAATAAAAAAAGAAAAATAAATTGTACCCCCGTACGAAACGCGGTAAAATCTGTCTATATTTATGCTGCCCATTTTGTATACTAGTGTTGTATAACGTGATCATCGTAACACTGCGGCAGTTTACACCAGAACACGTTCAGTTTCTGCCAGCCTTTTTACATAGATCGTCACTCCATCTAGTGAGGCGTTTTATTGGTGGGTGTGGTTCAGGGCGAGTATTTTTTGCAGCAGAGTAGGCAAACGAGCATGCGGGTCACTTCGTGGTTAGTGATCACCGCCGCCAATAGATGCTTGTAACGCCGGATGCGTCTCCAATACGTTGCCGGTCTTTTGAACACATACGCTCGTCTCTTGAACGCCCCTATGTCATCGGAACACCGCAGGTAAATGGTTCCATATATGCATAGTATAATATAAGAGCAAATATTGGCAGAAATCTTCATCTTGAGTAATAAAAACCAATCTGCGATAGTCAGTTCGCTCACTAAACGTCGATATTATGGCTACACCTCCCAATTCCGAGGAAGGCCAATGTCCGGAACTGGACGCTTAAGGCTATATTGCTAATGATGATTTTTTTCAAAGCTCACATATTTTCCAGTGCTGGGCATGAGCGTCCTTATGTGTAGAGGAACGGTTAATAGCGTACCACGCTTGTCGAAAGCGGATTGGCGGGGTATCCAGGCTAAAAAAATATCTGTAGGTCATACATATGTAAAGTTTTTTATCATACAAATGTAACACATTAAAGTTCTTATTGCTATAAGATATATAATATAAAACAACAAAAAATAATAACATTATACATATATTATCTCGATACGGAAATTGAAACCGCTTTCATTAACTCCATATGCGGTAATCGCGCGACTGAGCCTCATTGGTCGTTAATAATAAAGGTTTTTCTATTGTTTTTTTTTACCTAACATTTAAAACCTTTCATCATTTTCGTTAGCATTAAAGGCGATAGAATTGTTAATGGAAAAATAAAATGCTTAGAAACATAAGTCGTAAATACGTCTATTGGATAAAGACAACCTATTGAATTGAATAATGTGAATAGGAACTAAGCGGTTTATCAAAATATTAAGGTAGAGGAAAAATATGTACATTTCCATATTCATCAAAGGTTTACCGTAATCAAATAAAATCCAGGTATAAATCAGCAATTACTCAAAAGCGATGGTTTTATATTTCATGTTCAACGTTAAAACAGATTCGTTCGTCAGAATATTAAACGTTAGCAAGTATTATAATAATTTATTAAATTCTTTATTCTGAACTTTCTTTTAAATTTAAGTGTAAAGTTCTTCTCCTTCTTCGTTTGGCGCTACAATCCAGTGTGTGTGCCTCTTCCAGAATTTTTCTCCAGCCATCTCTATTCAGGGCAACTCGCTGCCAATTGGTTTTATTCCTTAGGATAATCAGATGTTCCTGGATGCAGTCCTACCAAGATTTCCTGGGTCTACCGCATGGTCTTTTCTGCTGGGTTATCCAGTTAGTAATAACTTTACATTGTCTAAAATCAACCATACTCTGGACATCTCAAGTAGTAAGCGTAAAAGTATATTACATAAATTTAAGAAAACACATGCAATCTTCCAATGTTTTCTGTCACTAGTGACACTCCTCCATTTCGGACCTGCCTGATCTGTTTGATCAGTTTTGGTTCATAGTGTTGCCTTTACTAGGCTAAATTAAAAGTGTAGAACATTTTATTTTGGTGGAATATACAAAAAGGTATTCGTGTCAGTCCGCTAAAGATGAGCAACCAGCGTCACTCATCGTTGGCGTTGATACGTTGCCTACTCTACGGTAGGGATCTGAATAATGAGTGAGGAAAGAGTATTTAATCGGAATTAAAGAAGAAAGTAATGTGATGAGAAAAGGAAAAGAAAGTGGCCATCATTTGCATAAATTATTTTTTTTTATTTATTTAATTTAATACTTTATTGTACACAAAACACGACATACAAGAATTAAAAGGAAACAAGATGTACAAGGACGAGCTTAACTCAAAATGTATTGGATAGGAAGGCAAACGAGCAGGCGTGTTACATGATGGAAAGCAATCAACGCCGACCATAAACATCCGCAGCAGCAGGCCTTTAAGTGAAGTGTCATTATGGGAGGAGGGGGAAGGGCGTTGGGCGTCCGGAATTCAAGCGCTCACCGGACGAAGCGCGGTAGTTAAGCTACCACTCAGACGTCGGTTTTCTGCGGGAGTGTGGTACTTCCCCGGGCAAGCCGGCCCATTCATTTTACAGACAAATAATATGCCATTTTTAAGAAAGTATTCGTCTGCAGCGTGGCTCTACCACTATTAGTTACTGTGAGCGCCAACCACAAACTTACTATTAACGCCATCTATTGTTCCGCACATAAGGGCTTTGATTGTCGATTTAGTAGTGCAAAGCGGAGAAAATAAAAAACACTGATACACATAGAAAAAAATATATTTATTTACATTATAAGAAAATTTTTGACGTACAGACGTTCATGATATTTTCAAATAACTAAATTTGTTTTAGTTTACTTTGAGGAAATGGATCCTAATGTGATTTTATTGTTAAATATAATATAATTAAACAGGGGAAACAACCACTTCTGTGTCTATTGTGGTGAAGTGTTTGCTTTCAAAGCCATGGATTGCATATTCGATATGCGCATAAATATATTTTTATGGCTTACATATACTAATGCTGAATCGTATCATGTGTATATTTTAATGGTATTCATCCGTTACAAAAATCAGAAAATGCTATATATATTTATATATATATATATATATATATATATATATATATATAGCAGATGACTACGATGATGATGATGGGAATCTTATCATCATCGTTAGCTTTTAGAAGCTCATTAACTTCTTTCGAAGACACCAAAACGGAAAATGAAGCAGATAAAAAAGAGTTAAAGAGATTTAAATAATCTCTGTCTGTGTTTATATTTTTTTACTTTTTAATTTTGAGAACGGGCTACTTTGAACAGAACTTTCACGAGAAAATATGTAACTAAGTTCGAAATAATTGGGGCTAGTTTACATTGCAAAAAATTTTAAACTCTTCCCTGAAGAATGAAAAACTAAAAGTTATGGACGTCGACAAAGTTGGAGGATGCAGCCCGTTAATGAACAACTTTTAGAGGAATGAGAAACGTAGTTGACTGTATCGATTTCGATTCTCTCATGGTTCAGAACTAAACTAAACTAGCTAGTTTAGCTTTTGCAACACTTTCTAAAGACTAACTAGACACCGAATAACTAGCTAGTTTAGCTTTTTCGATACTTTCTGCAAAAAGCTGCATTACAGTTTGATGGTCGTTTTTTTTGTCAAGAACATTGGATGTCAGTATCTCAACCAAAAAAGGCATAGAGAACAATTAATATGGTATGAAACTTTTTTTATCTTGTTATTCATTATGCTAAAAACAATTTCTATCCTGACCTCCTTGTTTGTTTGAATTCACCGGTTCATTTGTAATTTCTTTTCACGAACAGTTCAAATATGGAACGATTTACCACCTGCGGCGTTTGTTACAAAATAAAAATCTAAAGACGAGGGTATTTGTTCATTAATGGACGGCAAAGCATTTCTAACGCCTCTGGTACTGCGGATATCTTTGGGCAGTGGTGATCATTTACCTTATACCAGTAACCTTTTTTCCTCGTTTACTGACTGTAGTACAAAAATAAATTAATAATTAATATTCCTCATGACATTAAAAAATGTCAAACCAATTCGTTTTTAAACTCAAAGTCCAACAATTTTTTAAATTACCGTCGTTAGAATGAAGTGAATATTTGCTGCAAAGTAAATATTTCTCTTGTTTTTATTTGCATTTATGTATATACATATGTATAATATTTAAATGTGTAACTATGTAAATGTATTTTTGTATTGTATTGTTATTTTTTATGTATTTAAATTTATTTAATTATTCTTTTTAGTGCAAACCAAATTTCTCAGGTTTCTGCCGAAGGTTGGCTGATAAGGAATACTTAGTGCCATTAAATTCGCCTGTTGTGCACTTCATATATAAGCTAAAATAAATAAAAAATAATACGTATATATTATTATATACAAAGTTGCGATATGTTTCAAAGTAACTTTGTTTTTAACACCACTACTGAGCACAGGCCTCTTTTCTCATTTCTGGAGGAACGGACGTTAACTCACTACGCTTTTCCAATGCGGATTGGCGGGGTTACCAGACTCGGAATAAATATTTGTAATCTACACATATATTTATTCCCATGCTGGCATCGAATACGGGCGGAGGGTCCCGCCACTGAGCCAATAGGTTGTTGTATTATATGTATTTCGATTAATTTAATTAGGTTTTTTAGTGTAAGCCAATTTTTTCAGGATCTGCCGCAGGTTGACTGATAGAGAATGCTTCAGTGGCAATTAAGTCCGTCCGTTGTGTACTTTGTGCAAAAGTTTAAATAAATAAATAAAAAAACGTAATATATACGTAGTAGCGATATATTTTCAAAGTCATTTAAAAGCTATAAACAAACATAAACTGCTTGGTTAAACTATCTTTGAACCATTATACAAGTGTAAATAGCATTGTTGTGGAGAGGTTTATTCACAATTAAGCGGTTTCCTAGATAGAAATTAATTTACATTTCAAATAATATACAATTGATAGTGGTGTGATAATTTGAACTATATTTGAATAATTTCAATAGGGACATAGATGGTTCATAACTTTACGGTTTCACACTAATATATTTAGAAGCAGTAATGGCTCAGTCAGTAATCGTAGGGCTTATGATCTGACTTCATGAGTTCTTATCCTACAATGGAGTGTTGATGTGAACCAGTCCCTAATACAAGGATTATGTACTTACTTGTTGTTGGAATGATTAATTGTAATTCTAGTTATAACAAAAATATTGCTATTTTTCTTTTTTTTATATTTATTTTCCTTAAACCCCCAATCCCCATTTCCTTTCCTGCCCCTTCCTTTCTTCTCTATCCTTTCCCCTCTCTCCGCCAATCCACGGTCTGCCGTGCCAATGGATGCGTGGCTAGGGGCGAGCCTAGTCGTAAGCGTGCCGACTATGGTGCCTTACCTCAGCATGCAGGGCTCTGCTGGGGCTGACCTCCATCCTCCCTTGCGGCTCGTAGGATTCACTAAAGACGAATTTAATATACCTAATTTGTCGAAAATGACGGCGACGTGGTTCGCCACCCGTCACGTCCTGATTCTCACGAGGGCGAAAAGCGACCAATGACGAGCCGTTTCGCTGCGATGAATGGCAGCGGATGGAGCTCTGTGGTCTCTGCCAACCCCTGCGGGGGATAGGCGTGAATATATATATATATATATATATATATATATATATATATATATATATATATATATATATATATATATATATATATATATATATATATATATATATATATATATATATATATATATATATATATATATATATATATATATATATTTTTTTTTTTTCCTTACATGTCAAAAAAAAAAAATTGACAGATTTTGTAGTATGAAAGTATCGGCAAAGTGTCTATGAATCTTCGACACTCTCGCATGCTCTGCAAACTAACTTCTGAGTTAGCTTTGCTGCTACGCTTCGAATGGTTAATGTTGATAGCCTTTTCTTCATTTCCTTTTACCTCCTTAATTCACATCTTCACGTAAAACGTATCTGCAGTACCAGCACTGATTATCAAAAAAAAGTTAAAATAGCTCTAAAATTAGGTAGATTCTACAGTCATCTTTTTGTGCCTCAGAAAATCGTCTTCTCGAAGTTCCTTCTCATCCTAACCATTGTTTCCAATTTTTTCGCAGTATCAGTAATTAAACTTTGGAACGTGCTTCCCGTTGTAATAAGAAAAGCCCCTAGCAAACCTTGTTTTAAAGGTGAAATAACATCCTAATTCATCCTCCTCCGACCCTATTGTACTCATATATTTATGTACGTAAATATGTATATCTATCAATATCAGCCCGCGGCAGTCTACTGCTGGACATAGGCCTCACCAAAGGCGCGCCACCTAGCCTGATCTTCAGCTACACGCATCCAGTCTCTGCCAGCCGCCTTGCGCAGATCGTCGCTCCATCTAGCAGGAGGGCCTCCCACACTACGTGTACCACTACTGTCAACTGTCAACCTCACTTGCACGCGGTGCATCATGCTGAGCAACGAACGAGGCACTGACGATCGATTGATGGCGGTATAACTATAACAAATTATGGCCGGACACAAATGACACAGGCCGGCAACGGGCAGCGGCGTTGCCGGTGCGAAATGTCTGGCTCCACGGTCGCCAACCCACTTGCCCAGTGTGGCGACTACGGGCACACCACACATGAAGCGCACCATTAAAACACGGCCCTCAGTTCCCGGTCGCCCCATTATGTATATCTATACTTTTATATAATTTACAGTGTACATTTTGATAAAATGTCTATGTTTGTATGTATTTAATTATATAGTTAATGTACTTAGTCTTACATTTTCCATCAACCCAAAGATTGACTGGCAGAGAATGTCTTCCGGAAATAAGTTCATCTTTGTACCAAACATTGTAAATTAAGAATAAATAAAAAAATATACCGAAATACTTGTCTCAATTTTTTTATATAAGATTAAGGTAAATGAGGCCACGTATCACCTGATGGTAAATGATCGCTGCCGCCCATTGACACTTTCAATACTAGGAATAGTGCAGATGCATTGTCTAACTTTAGGATATTAGTGAAAGAAGAAATATTTAATGGAAGAGGAAGAAGTAAGTAATAGAAGCATTTTTCTTTGTTATCCCGCACGAAACGGGATAACAAAGAAAAATGCTACCATGTAAGGACACTATTTTGTAAAGCTGTAATACTTCTCTGGTCAAGCCGGTGTATTTATGCAAGGATTTCCACAATTAAACATCAAACATGACGACCTCAAAAAGAACGATTGTAAACGTAGGAATGTCTCAAGCCGAGGTACTTTATAAGAATGATGATGAGCAAGTTATGAAAAAAAATAGAACCACAACATCACCGTTGTCACTTGGAACCAAAAGTAAAATAAATAGTAGTAAAACGGTCTTTTACAACATCTTTTCGTTTATGATATTATAAAAGAAAAGACGTTGTAATGAACCGGATGCGAAAGAGACACAAAATTGTGAGAGGACATCCTGTAACACTGCGGAAATTCAAACAATAATAGCATTGTGAGACGATAGAAAAGCCGCATTTTTCAAATTTCTATATTTATTTTTGGGATGATTCCAATTGTATATGTCAGAAACATATATATATTATTTTGTTCTAAAATTAAGAGCCTATTATTTCCTTACATATATTTTGAGAGGCAGGATATAAACGTATGCATTTGATAGATTGCTACCTAGGACGTTATACCACGGGTACAGGTGTTTTATAAAGTTTTATGAAAAAATTCTTAATTAACAAGAAAGTCGGTAAGTCATTTTCAAGATGATCTTGGATTGATACAAAGCTGTACAAAACATCTCTGAATTGTCTTTTCGTGGACGTGCATCTTGGCCGATGCCTAATTCGGAAAAAGGACCGATTTCGTGCCAGGATAATACTTGTACAGTGGGTGAAAAATTATTATCAATGCCAGATGGGTTGATAATACTTTTATTCCTGTAAAGGACTGTCGTACATGGTATAGCTAGCAGCATTGATTTGCCATTTAGTAATATGAAATAAAGGAAATAGATGGCGCAATACATTCACTTCCTTTTCCCTCGAGGAGTCCATTCCAGCACCTGTCTGGGAATATATACATTGTTTAGTTTAAAAATATATAGACAATTGTTTTATTTAAAAATTACAAACATTTTAATTTTATTATACATATTTTTTCACCACCCATATATATCCCACTGCTGTGAACGTGTCTTTCCATTTCTGGAGGAATGAACATTAACCCTCTAAGCTTGTCGACTGTGGATTGGACGGGTAACCAGTATTATATTAGGTCGGGGCAAAATTATTTTCGTATTTTGAATGTATTATTAGTAATCAAACCTCTTTGGCTGTACTGAATGTAACTGGCTGGTTTTAATATCATTAAATGTGACATTCTGAAGATGCAATAAATAAAAAAAAACTAGAACCCCCCATTTTTCAATTGTTTTTCAAGCAAGCAAAATGAACGTATGTGACGAAGAAATTCGGTACATTTTAAAGTTTTATTACAAAAAAGGTAAAAATGCGACGAACGCCGCGAATAAAATTTGTGCGGTTTAATAAGAGTAGCACAGCGGTATCAATAAGAGTAGCACAAATGTGGTTCAAGCGTTTCAAGTCTGAAATTTTAGTGTGAAAGATGAGGTTCGCTCTGGACGCCCGTCATAGATAAAATCAGTGCCATCTTTGAGAAAGTGGAGCAAACTATAGATTCTGACCTCTATTGTCAGCAACTGATGAGGTTAAAAAAAGCTATTGAGAAAAACCGGCCGGAGCTGGTGAATAGGAAGGGCACCACGCCCTTCCTATTCACCAGTTCCACCATGACAACGCCAGACCGCACTCATCTATAGCCACGCAGCAAAAATTGAGAGAGCTTGGCTGGGATGTGTTGATGCATCCTCAGTATAGATCTGACCTTGCTCCATCAGATTTCCACCTGTTTCTGTCATTGCAGAACTCTTTAGGAAGCATAAAGCTAACTTTAAAAGAACACTGTGAACACTACAGATTCGTCAGATTTTTTCATCTCAAAATTTCTACAGGAATGGGATCATGGCACTACCCACAAGATGGCAACAAGTCATCGATCAAAACTGTACATACGTATTTTAAATAAATAAAAAATTATACCTAAAAAAAATATTTTCTTTTGTATGAACAATACGAAAATACTTTTGCCCTGACCTAATATTTAATATTTCTTGTATATATATAATAAGATTTATGTATATATTGAATGTTTAAAAAAATATACTTCATTTATGAAATAAATAGACATTAATTTATCTTTCGAAGTGTAAGAAAATAAAATAAAGTTATCTGCGGCGTAAATGGTTTCAAGGAACCGGAACGAGAAGCATTAAAGTGAGTTTTTCCGATAGAATAAATATAGAAGCGATCACGAGTAAAATCGTAAATCGTTTGACAAATTAAATAAATATATATTTCTGAAAAAGCTGTTCGTCGATAAAATCAACTTCTTTTTGTATTTAGATTAAAAAGAAAGCATTAAAAATATCAAGATTTCGATTATTTTGATCTTTTTTTTATGGCATAGGAAGGCAAACGAGCAGGCGTGTCACCTGATGGAAAGCAACCAACGCCGCCCATAGACATCCGCAATGCCATAGTCAATGCGGAAGCGTTGCCGACCTTAAAGGAAAGTAAAATTATGGGAGTGGGAGGGGGAGTGGAAGTGGGAGGTTGTTAGGCCTCCGGAACTCAGACCGCTCACTGTACGAAGCGCGGTAGACAAGCTACAGCTCAGACGCCGGTTTTCTGCGGGAGTGTGGTACTTCCCCGGGCGAACCGGCCCATTTATGCTACAGACAAATAATATAACATGCCATTCTTGACAAAGTATTCGTCTGCAGCGTGGCTCTACCACTAGAGAATCTAGATGAAAGTTATTTGAGTCAATATTTTTTTTATAGCAGATCAAAGAACATGCGGGGCACCTGGTGGTAAGTGATCACCGCTGTTCATAGACATCTGCAATGCATCTCAGATGCATTGCCGGCCTTATGGCAACACATAGGCTCGTTTATTAAATTTCCCTATGTCGTATCCACGTGGGAACACCGCAGGTGGCAAATCATTCCACATTTGTACATTACGTGGTAGGAAACTGCAATTAAATCGGACGGTGGTGGATGGTCAGCCATCCAGGTGTTGGGGATGGAAACCAATAATAACATAAAATACAAAAATAACATTTTAGAAATGGCCACGGGCCTTTAATGCAACTTGTGGTAGATTTAACTGGATACTATGTGGACAGTCAAAGTTTCACTTAGCTAAGATCCGCGACAAGCAAAACAATAATAGAAAATTAATAATGTGTGTTTTCCTGCTGGATAAAGTAGGGATTTATTTGGAACTTAAACCAAAAACTTACCGAAAATCGGCCATCAACTCTCCACCCACCAACCACTATACACAACACCAAACACACACTACCACTTTTCCACACGAGGCATCTTCAGGTATAGTAGACTCTACGGAAGACAACCGAAAAGTCAAATTGTTTTGCTTGTCGCGAATCTTAGCTAAGTAAAACTTTTGACTGTCCACATAGTGATGGATTTCCGTAAAGCAACGCCTGACTGCATTAATAATCTTAACTGGATACGATAATGATTCAAACTATAATATACATACGTCAACTCCATCGGCGAAGTTGTATACTCATGTAGAAAACTTCTTATTCAGAAAACACTAAATTTCTCTGCACTTCATTCACCTCTTCCTTTCCATCTGCGCTCCTTTCAATACGCATATGCCAAAATTTTACATTATTCTCAGTACCTTTGCAGCATTTCTGATGTTGTAGGTGTTTATGGATGAAAATACAAATAGGTATACAGTATAATAGTGCTGAAACTTCGACAATATATTGCATAACATAATATAGCATCATATACGTACTTTTTTATTGGATGCAAAGGCAACCGAGCAGACTTGTCACCTGATGGAAAGCTGTCAACGACATAGACAAACGCAGTGCCGTAGGCATTTCAGAAGCGTTACCTGCCTTTAAGAAATGAGTAGCCTTGTTTTTCGAAGTCAATAAATGATATTATTAGTTTAATTTCCCAGTTGCAAGGACTGGTAACGTTGACTTAAACAGATAATTCGCAGTAACTTCTCCTACCTACTACAACTTTCTTGAAAACGTTTCTTCGATTAAAGAAAACAGACTAAAAGGAGAATGTGCGTCCTGTCTTTAAGTTGCCTTTTCAAAGAGACATCTAAACCCCATCAGAGTGTGTATGGTCCCCCAAACCGATAGTCAGAACGTTTTTTAATTGTAGGACAAACTTATAGATATACAAATAAGTATTTATATAAGTATAATATTCGTATATATAACTTGTAAGTATAACTTGTAGATAATGCCTTCTAGCGTTAGATTCACTTTATATACGTGTGTACTATATACATATGTATATCTGTCATACAAAAAATAAACCTATAACATAATATATTATAAGATAAAATAAATATATTTTATTAGAACATTTGCATATTTTACATTGCAATCCTTTTATATTGATCAACGTAATTTATCATTCAGCAAGTCACGTTTTATTTAATGGCATTTAAGAAAAGCAAAGTAGAGAGTAATTATAGAATAACAAAGCAATGCTGAATCACTTCTTTGCAGCGCTTATTATGCAGAAAATTAAATTGAAAACGGCAAAAGGTGTATTTTCCCATGCCTGGCGAGCGATTCTGAGTAATTAAGGAATATGGGTTATAATACGAGAGAGTTGAAAAAACGTTGTTATATATATTTTCAGATCCATTTTAATCCCATATTTGTCTGAAAATAGAATATAAAATGTTAGAACTGGTCTAGTATATTGTCTTCGTCTATATGTCAGAGCTTGAAGGCGAAGGTTTTCAACCAGTGCGACTTGTCAGTACTCTTTTAAGATGCCGTAACGTGGAGACCGATTGGCTCAGTGGCGGGGGCCCCTACCCACAGAGTCAATGGTTTCGGGGGTTGATCCCCGCATCGGAAAAAATATATGTGTGGTATATATATTTATTTCGATGCGTAATACTACAGATATTTATTCCTAGTCTGGTAATTCCGTCAATCCACATTGGACAAGCGTGGTTAAAGTCCGTTCTTTCAGAAATGGTGAGGCCCGCGTTTAGCAGTAAGACATATATGGGCTGCGAAATGAAAAACATGGAAATTGACAGTTTGCCTGCATTATAAGCTAAGAATAGCAATTCTAAGCTTATAATGCAGGCAGCTTAGTGAGCAATGAACAGTGCTATCCTCGTTGTGTGATGTGTGTGTGTAGTGTATATGATTCAAAACTAAGAAATCCGCTGGACAACTAAAGTCACCGACATTACAATCATGGCCTCAGTTGTCGGAAGATCGGGCAATGTGGAGCGTCTTAGTGAGACTGATGATGATGATAGTATCTTGTTTTTAAATAATTAAAATTTACAAACCTTTGATGGATATTAATCCGCAAACTGTTTTGAGTAAAACGCCATAATCAAAGTTAATATAATTCACGAAAATTGATTCAGAGCTTTTAAAACTTGATTGAAAATTCAAATATAATTCGCCGCAATGAAGACTACTTAGAAAACGGCTAAAGACCAATTTAATTTTATGATAAAACTTTGTTGAGAGTATTTTATAATAAAACGATTTTAGCTTTATGTAAGTGCTGATCAATGTTATATTATATTATTTAGGAGCGATGCTGCCAAAAAATTATAGATACATGTGATGATATTTTCCCGGCCTATTCAGGTAAGTGACCTCTTTTGAAAAACTCTTAAAGTGTCAAGTGCACACTTTATATATTTAAATTGCTGATGTATGAATTCAAACACAGTAGAAAACCTCTCGCCTGAACCATTCTTTATCCAATAGAACGATTTTATTATGGATACGATTGGAATACATTTCGGACGTAGGAGTATCTAGAAGACACGACAGATATACATACATATATTCATGCCTCTCTTCCGTAAGGGTTGGCAGAGACCAGAACTCCATCCGCTACGATCCCGGCACACCCTTTCTGCCTCCTCCACACTCATCCGTCCTTCCCCTCACATTCACCGTAGGGAAACGGTTCTACGTTAGTCATTTTTCGCCTTCGTGGGAATCAGGATGTGACGGATGGCGAACCACGTCGCCGTCATTTTTTAACAAATTATGTAAATATATTAAAATTCGTCATCACGCTTGCGACTAAGCTCGCCCCTAGCATAAGGAAGGGAAAAGAATAGAGAAGGAAAGAAAGGACAGGCGAAAGGAAAGACAGACAAGGAGTGATACGGTAGTAATTCGGGAGGCCAGGGTCGCATACCCGTGTACCAATACCATAACTAACGGACAAGCGGCTAGGCAAAGAGACTCCCTGACTAAAAAAAATATAGGTACACAATTATTTTTAGAAATCCGTAGTAATTATTGTGTTTAAAATAACTAGTTTCAACTAGAATAGGATTAGAGGAGAGGAGAAATACACAAGCACTAAAAATATTAAACACTTTTAAAGCAAACAAGCACTTTTTAACCACCTCCATACATATGTACATATATGTTCTGTCGCGTCTAAATGACATAGCTCACTAGATAGCTCTACAGCTAGGTAGAAAAATACACTCATTCTTTTTTGGTGGATATGATTCTACCAAAGTTATCGGTACACACTTTGCTTTGGTGTAAAAAAGATAAAATAAAAATACAAGAACGAACCTCATTGCGAAAAGGCGGTAAAAGCTTTTTTGTTAACGGACTGATAAATAAAATGTAATTTCTTAAGTTGAAATATATTATAAATAAATTGAATTGAGTTGAACTCTTCAATTTAGCAAACTGAGGTGATTATGTGACGATAATGTTTTGAAAAGTATGGAATGGGGCGTCACTCAGTCAGAAGAAGCGAAGATCTTCGCAGGTTGGCAGACAGAAACTGTACTATGTACCTAGACGAAGATTGATCTAGGTGGTGTGACTTGAAGGAAACCTACGTCTAGCAATGAATACAGACTGTTGATTTAATTAAGAATGATAAATAATATCGTAACTTTTAATTAATACTACTTTTATTAATACTTTTAATTAATTGATTAGCTCATGCCCAGTAGTTCAGTGCCGGAGGCTGTAGATGATTATAAACAATAAACAAGCATTAGTGTTTTAAACATTTCTATGAAATCCTTAATTACAATATTTCAGAGAACGGTTTATGATATGAAATCAAGACGTAAGTAAGCACGTACGTAAATATTTATAGCGAGTGCGTAAACCTAAATGTTTGATTGTGTAATTCGGGTCCATAGCTGTTGTAGTAAAACGAACGACCTCCCCACATGTCTGCAAACCCGAGCTTCGAACATACATAACTTACAACATACGTTTACGATTATCACATATATTACATTTCTGGCTGTTTTTATTACACCATATATTTTAAATGTTTATAGAATTTACTCCTAAATAATTGTACCAGATTAGAATATTTTGCAGTAAAATATTTAATGATTAATGCTAAATTTGATATTAATTAATAATAATAATTAACTCCTGATTCTCACGAGGGCGAGAAGCGACCAATGGAGAGCCGTTTCGCTGCGATGAATGGTAGCGGATGGAGCTCTGTGGTTTCTGCCAAACCCTACAGGGGATAGGCGTGAAAATATAAAAAAAATAAAAAATAAAAATAATAATAAATGGCCAGGGAGTATCTTTGCCTAGCCGCTTGTCTGGTATTTATGGTATTGGAACACGGGTACGCGACCCCGGCCTCCCGAGCTACTACCGTACCACTCCTCGTCTTCCGTTGCGGTAGTATCATATCCTTATCACCTGTATAAATCCGTCTTCTCTTTCCTCTACCTTTTCCTTTCGTCTCTATTCTTTTCCCTTCCTCTCCGTTAATCCACGGTCTGCCGTGCTAAAGGATGCGTGGCTAGGGGCGAGTTTAGTCGCAAGCGTGCCGACCGTCCCGGGATCGGACTACCCCTGTACTATGGGGCCTTATCTGACCTCCATCCTTCCTTGCGGCTTGTGGGGTTGAGATTTTATTCATTTTATTTAATATACCTAATTTGTTGAAAATGATGGCGACGTGGGTTCGTGCGTTCGCCACCTGTCACGTCCTGATTCCCGCGAAGGCGAGAAACGACGAACGGAGAGCCGTTTCGCTACGATAAATGTGAGAGGAAGGATGATGATGAGTACGAAAACACCGTGCTATATTTTTAATGGTAAATATAAATATCTGATTGTGATTGAACATATATATGGATATTTATACCTTCAAATTTTCTTTAAAATCTCTCGTGAATACTATGAATCCAATTTTATTTGAAGACTTATGCTCTTTTTAAGTAAACTGAACAAAATTAGCTAAAATAACTTAAAGGTTTTTAATTTAATCTAATTAAGTCTAACTTACGAAAACTTATAAAAGGGAACGCGTTGATAGAATATTCAATTTCGAAGTATAAAATAACGCCAGTTTTACCAGTCCATGTATGAACTCATCAAGTCATTAAACTATTTATATTGGAATCATGGTATGACATGATAATGTCAGCCTTACATAACGTGACATGACTTGTCAGCCTGGGCGAGGCCTATGTTTTACAGTGGACTTATATAAGCTACTAATGATGATAGTCGTCGTAGTAGTTGGTGACTGTACTTATTTGCAGCATGAAATGACCTGATTCGTCCTGGAAAGAAGACTGAATTCTGAGTAGTAATTTTTCTTTTTCCTTTCTCATCGCTCCCCCTTTCTTTCAGCATCTGTTGATTCTTCCCTGACGAAAAGCCACCTTTAGAAATCTGCAATACTAGAGGCATTACAGAAGTTTTACCGGCTTTTTCAAGATTTGTTTTCGGCTTGTTTTTTGAAGGTCCAATGTGGCTTTTAATATGTCATTGAAAATAACTGGTCCCATAACGTGGAATGAAATGCATGCAAATTTTGAGAAGAATTGTACTCAATCACCATTCACCAATGATTTTTTTCAACATTTTTTTTATTATTTTAATTAAAGCTCATAGTATGTTATTTTGAGAATGAGCAGTTTTTGTTGAATGAGATTCGATGTGCTCATCTATTCACTGTGTAGTACAATGCCTGCTGTTACTGAACAAAAACCGTATATAAGGAAGGGTTGGTCAAACATCAGTACGTGATGAGATCTTGAGTGAAAAACGACAATGACAGGCTATTAGCTTTTTGCTCGTCAAAGATTAAAGCAGTTGGCTCTCACAAATTATCGTCTCATGTGTACGTATTACAGACGATTTAAGCAACGCACGTTGTTATGTATAATATATAAGCTCGATGTAAAAGTCACATTATAATCTATTGGAAAATTAAGTGGCTTGTGAAGTATTGATGCATTCTTACTTTAGTTACACATTGATAAATGTATCACTAATGTATTAAAACTTATATGAATATAATAAAACCTTTTATATTATATTACTTCTTTTTTACATTCGTAATTTTAAAATAAAAAAGAAATAAATTGTTTTATAAAAAAACAATTAGTTCGACTGACGTCTTTCGATAGACATGTCACCTGTCCGGCATAAGAAATTGGAATTGAATATAAAATGTAAAGTGAAAAGTGAAATTCATTAATATAAAATATAACATTAGAATATTATTAAAGTATATAATTAATATAAAACGTACAATGTTACATTAATAAATCAATTTAATTTGGAAGAGTTTAATTATAAACGAAGGTAAAAACCCCCTAAAGATCCCGTGTTTGGCCGTATCAGTACGGCTGGCACGCTATAGTACTTTACTCTATTTTGTCAAACAAATTTTTGCATATATAAACAGTTAATTCTTTATTTCTTTTTGCAACATTCTAAATATAATATAAAAAAGTAAATAATTTAAAATTAAAACAAAAAAAAAATAATATTTTTTTCTTTGAAAATGATTAACCTCATGCTATTTTCTTTTTTATATTTTATCCTAGAATAGTTTAAAACCTTACATTACCAACCATACCAAAGAATACTATCATAAACAATAACCTTTATTGGATTTGATTTATTCGACGAGTAAAAGTTACATAATTACCTTTCACTTGATACACAATGATCTCTGAGTATATTTGTTTCATTTAAAATAGTATAATATTTTTAAGGTTTTTTGTTCATTATCAAAACACGTTGAATGTTCATGTCTTAAAAAACGTCAAAAAAACTTAAAAGAATGTCAAATGTGATGAAAAGGAGAATGATTATTTTCATTATTACATGAATAGTTAGATTTTAAATACATAGATTAAAAACTGGCAAGTATTAATTGTTATTAGTAATCTACTAGTATGTATATAGAAATTATTTTAATATATTACATAAAAATCCCAAAAGATAAATAATGTATTAATATCTCAATTGTAGCATGGCTTAAAAAATTTAGTTCCTATCAGAATGACAGAATGAATGAATTTACTAATTGAATATATCGCTGCATGTATGCAAGTTTGAGATAACTTCATATTTATATTTTTCCAATACCAGAATATAAATTGATATTACACCTCCGTGCATATGGGACTTCTCCGCAACACTATCGCCCGATTACGCGTACACTGGTCGAGAAATCCATATAAAAAGCATCGAAGGATATTTATCTAATGACTAAACTTTGTTATTTGTTTTTCAGAAGCTATGATAGCGTAGGGAAATGTATTTTCAATTTGAGTCGACGATGCTCGGAGAATGCGATTCAAGGTATTTTAATTCTCCTTGCTGGGTACTTTGACATTTCTGTATGTTTTTCTATTACTATTCATTATGGTTAAGGATAAGCTGTTTAACAAAACCCGTGCTTTTTCTCGACTTGTTGCTCAGACTATTTTATGTGCTGACTAAAGATTTACATATTGTCACAATATTTTATTACAATCACTTATCAATTCGTCTGCATTAGCTCGTTTAGAGTAGATCAATGTTAAGTATAATCATGTACCATTTATGGAACATATGGCACGGAATGCTAAGAATGCAACCTTTTTTCGAATCCTCATTAAATTGTCGTAAATATAGTAGAATAATTGTAACGGGAGCTTACGAAGGGAGCTGGCAATTGTTTGATTTGTGAGAAATTGCGTATTGCGATACTATCGTCACATTTATAATATGAAAGTCAGGTTCATTCTAGTTTATTTTAGTGATATCGACAACGGCAGAATTGTTTTATTGTTACAACACGCGTTTTGTTCGATTTTAATAGTCAGTTATTTATAATAGTTCCATGGAACAATTCAGTAATATGATTTCAACAAACTATCATATATATATATATACATATATATATATATATATATATATATATATATATATATATATATATATATATATATATATATATATATATATATATATATATATATATATATATATATATATATATATATAGCATCACTTGCTGACACTTATTTTATTATGTGTAAATGTATGTATGTACTTATTTATGTGTATTTATATACGTATTCTAAATTTGAATAATGACCGAATGGGAAGGTATCAGCACGGGCCTGCCTTGTGAGACCTACTATGCTCCATACAACTTCAACAGTAAATTGTCACAAATAAAATACAATAAATAAATAAAAAAAAACAAACAAAAAAATATATATATATGTAACTAAATCCTTAACTGAGAAGAATTACGACGAAGATGATTTGGCGATAAAGCCTGTTTCTCAATCTTGAAACCTCACTTAAACTTTGGAAGACGCATCACGATAGCAAAGAAAGGGCTATTAGTGCTTCAAGGGTCAATTGCGATCGATACCTCGACTTACCCGTAGTCCGTTATATGAGAGGGAGGATGGGTGGGTCAGTTAAATTTTTGTATTTGTTTTAAGCATCTTTATGGATGTCTTATTTACATATGTATGGAAGATCTATTTTAGCGTTTTGATTTTATGAGGGTACACTGAAATAGCTCACTTAGAGCAAGTGGTAGTAAAATTTTACTATTACACAGCTTTCCAACATGAGTTGAAATGGAAGTTATATAAAGTAGTAGATCCATCCGTACGTAAAACCAAAGCAAACCTTTACCGGGAAACGATAGGTCGTAAACTTATTTTATTCGACCCAATAATTTTGTATTTTTGCATACATATTACATTTTATTTTGTTATAAAAATTAAGAAGACCGATTGGCTCAGTGGCGGGGCCCTCCACCCGCGGAATCAATCGTCGCGGGTTCGATTCCCGCATCGGAATAAATATATATATGGATTTATAAATGTTTATTCCGAGTCTGGTAACCTCCCCAATCCGCATTTCCTTTCCTGCCCTTTCCTTTCTTCTCTATCCTTTCCGTTCCTCTCCGCCAATCCACGGTGTGCCGTGCCATAGGATGTATGGCTAGGGGCGAGCTTATTCGAAAGCCTGTCGACCGTCCTGGGATCGGGCTTCCCGGGTACTATGGTGCCTTACCTCAGCATGCAGGGCTCTGCTGGGGCTGACGTTCATCCTCCCTTGCGGCTCGTGGGATTCACTAAAAGCAAATTTAATATACATAATTTGGTGAAAATGACGGCGACGTGGTTTGCCACCCGTCACGTCCTGATTCTCACGAGGGCGAAAAGCGACTAATGGAGAGCCGTTTCGCTGCGATGAATGGTAGCGGATGGAGCTCTGTGGTCTCTGCCAACTCCTGCGGGGGATAGGCATGAATATATAAGAAAAAAAATAATAGTAATTAAAAAATATTGTTATCACTATATAAATAATATTATCACTATATGAAATAAACCATTTTTACAGTAAGTGTTTCTTGCTAGATGTACATACATCATACGACTTTCTATCCACATTATGCTGCGATGTATGGTAGCGGATGAAGCTCTGTGGTCTCTGCCAACCCCTGCGGGGGATAGGCGTGAATATATAGAAAAAATAAACATTAATTAAATTAGTATGCAAATTGAAAATAGAATAAGTGTGTTTAAAAATATTTTTTAATCAATAATAAAAATCACTTCTCGTCTTCCGTTGCGGTAGTATCATATCCCTATCATCATGTCTAAATAAAAAAATCCTTAGCATGCGGCGCTCTGCTGGGGCTGCCTGGCTGGGGGCCTTCATCCTCCCTTTCGGCTCGTGGGATTCACAATGGTGAATCTTAATATATCTAATTCGTTAAAAATGACGGCAACGTGGTTCGCCACCCATCACGTCCTGATTCCCAAGAGGGCGAGAAGTGTCGAACGGAGAGCCGTTTCGCTACGATGAATATAAGAGGAAGGGTGGATGAGTGTGAAGGAAGCAAGAAAGGTAGGTCGGGATCGTAGCGGATATCGGGAGATAAGCGTGACTATATGTATGTAGTAAAAACCAAAAAAAATGGGTATAAATATTAATGTATGATGAGACAATCTCCACTTCAGATAAGTGATTGAAAATATTTTTATGGGATAGGAAGGCAACTAGCGTACCCCTTGATGAAAAAGGAATCAACGTTACCCATAGACATCTATCTACAGCACCCCAGGAATTAAAGAAGCGTTACCGGCCTTTAAGATACGTATAGGCTTTCTTTTGAAGGTTCCAATGTCGTATCGGTTCGGAAATACCGCTGGGCGTAGCTCTTTCTAATGGTCACGCGCGAAGGGAAAACGCACCGTACTGGGATTGTTATTCATCTAGATGGTGAGGATGAAATTAGTTGTATTTTTATGTCAATAATTTAAAAAGTTTAAAAGATTTTGTGTATATTCAGTAAGAAGGGCTTGAATGCAAAAGTTCACTAGCCTATGTATTTACACTGTTAAATAAGCTTGATATAAAATTATATAAGAAGTTCTAAATTATTTTATTCCAAGCTGCACCTCCTCCAAACCAATTTTCTCTGTTTCGCCCGCAGATTGACTGGTAGAGAATGCCCAATGGCATTAAGTACGCCTGTTGTGCAGTTTGAAATACAAATAGAAAATACTTTATTTATGACACCTTTTTTTACAATAACTAAAATTAAAACCTAAATAATGTTATAATATACAAATAAATAAACAAAACAAAAAGAAAATAATATTAATCTAACAAGACTCATAAAATGGTTCTTGCTCAGCATATGCCAGGCGTTCTATTGGAGTACCTGGCGCTGATTTTTAGTAAGAACCAACGTGGTCAGATTGTGCTTAAGTTTAAATAAACAAATAAAATTCATTTTTATATACTCGAATAAATGCGTAAGAAAAAAAAGAGAGCGTATCACCTGATGCTAAACGGTGACTGCTAAATACACAAGTAAATATTGAAAAAATAATCACACATGTTCGATCCAAAAGCTAAGCTTAACAAAGGGATTGTTTACCGCATCCAAAGAAACTTCGCCTGTAGGGATCCCAACTGTTTCTTTATCCACCTGAAAAGTCTTAAAAGAGATAAAGCCTTCCATTTGTTTTAATAGCACGGATTTTCTGCCCCCGATAAAGTCTCCGTCTATTGTGAGATGTGATAACGCACTGGATGACCATGAGGAGTTAAATATATCTTTCCCTACGTTAATGGTTTTATTAAACTAGAAATATGTTTTTGAGTTTGCCGTCTTAATCTTAAATTTCTACTTGTGTGCCTGTTAATCTAATTTTTTTTATTTTATTTTCATTATGAAAACATACAATTTTATGTTACATTATATTATTTTTAATCAGTAAAGTTTCCACTATTAACTAATACATAAAATAGCACTATAAGAATGTAAATGTAAACATATTGTTTGTAAAAAAATATATATATTAACAAGGATTTTGTTTTTGAAAAAAAAAGATACTTAAATTTGTTAAATCCTTTGAGAGACAAAAGAGAATGAGAAAAGAGAAAATTTCTATTTGTGTGTCTGTTAATCTTAAATTCCTATTCGTATGTATATTTGTATATTTCTCCTTGTAAAATTGTGTTATAATTAGTACAAAGACATTAGCTCAGTGGTGAAATTTAGGCTTTCGGAATCAATTTGGGTCGCGTGATCGAATTTCGCATCGTAATAAATGATACACATGTGTGGACTAGAGGTATTTTAATAGTGGTAGAGCCTCGCTGCAGACGAATACTTTGTCAAGAATGGCATAATAGTTGTGTGTTGCATGAATGGGCCGGCTAGACTGGGAAGTACCACACTCCCGCAGAAAACCGGCGTCTGAGTGGTAGCTTAGCCACCGCGCTTCGTACGATGAGCGGCCGAGTTCCGTAGGCCCAACACCCTCCCCTCCCCCTCCCTCTACTCTTCCCCATTCCAACTCCCACAATGACTCTTTCTTTAAAAGTCGGTAACGCTTCCGCGCTGAATTGGTGCTGCGGAAGTCTATGGGTGGCGTTGATTGTTTTCCATCAGGTGACACGCTTGCTCGTTTACCTTCCTATCCCATAAAAAAAAATATTCCAAGTTTAGTATTATCATTTCACCTTTGACCGCCACGATGAGTTAATGTCCACTAATCCAAAAATGCGGTGGCTTATCTGTTGTGCAGTAGTGAAAAATATATAAGGTAAAAATATAATAAAGTAAAAAAAAATTTGTTTCTAGAGCCAGGCACCTTCACGAGCGTACGCAGAATACCTCACCAAATTTTCAACACAATCGGATTAATGTTTTAGGAACGCATGGACGACAAACATACAAAGAAACATTCGTTTTTATTTATAAAACATTGAGAACTGCGAACAACAAACATGGCGTGTGTACGTTCAAATCTTTCAAAGAAACCCCTATCGTTTGAGGGATTGACCTACTTTGTTCGACTAAACAGACATATTTTTCTGCCGTTTTGTAAGTGTAAACCTGTTTTGCACTGTATTTCTTCTACTGTAATATGATAAGAGTGGATAGTCTCAGAGTGGTATTCATTTATTTGGCACACAAAAACAAATTACAGTCGTGGAAAGAGCATATACGAGTATGAGAGTATATAGGAATATGAACATGGTAACGCCTGGACTAGGACTAAAGAAGTAAAGTCACCGACATAGCCTTTCGAATTAGCAAATTAAAGTGGCAATGGGCTGGTCACGTTTGTCAGAGATCCGACAATCGTTGGAGCAAACGAGTGCTAGAGTGGAGACCGCGTCTCGGTAAACGTAGTGTGGGACGCCCCCCGGTTAGATGGTGCGACGATTTGCGCAGGGCGGCTGGCAGAAATTAGAAGCGTGTAGCCGAAGTTCGGGCTAGGTGGCGCACCATGGGGGAGGCCTATGTCCAGCAGTGGACTGCCGCAGGCTGTTGATGAACGCCTAGACTATTGTAATTATGGTAAGCCATGCTATGTGTAAATATTATGTGTTTACCATAGCATGGCTATATTGTAATAACAATAAGAGTAAGTTATTCATACGTATTTTACAAAGAAATATAATAAAATTACAGATAAAATATATAAAAGGATAATAATAATTTCACGTGTAATTTACCGGCTGCCAAAGATATCGCGGAGCGCTCGCTTCACTTGGTATATTTTAATATGGAAAATATCAAATGTATCCAAGGGATGGAAAAAGGAGTAAAGGGTGACAAACAAGACGTTGGGAAAATCTTAGTAGAGTTTCGAGCAAAAGTTAAATAGGATTAGGGAGCGGTAGAGTGACATGGAGAGGCCTTTGTCGAAGAACAAGCTGTTGGTTGTGTCGGTATACGTCACTGATATTTGTAATCAAAATAAATTACACGAATTATTCAATGTTAATAGAGTAAACAGTAATAAAAGCGTTATTTATTTATTTATGTAGTAGTAATAGTCATTTCTGTTCCTGCCCTTTCCTTTCTTCTCTATCCTTTCCCTTCCTCTTCGTCAATCCACGGTCTGCCGTGCCAAAGGATGCATGGATAAGAGCGAGCTTAGTCGCAAGCATGACGACCGTCCCGGTATCGGGCTACCACGGGTACTATGGTGCCTTGCCTCAGCATGCAGAGCTCTGCCGGGGCTGACCTCCATCCTCCCTTGCGGCTTGTGAGATTCACTAACACGAATTTAATAATACCTAATTTGTTGAAAAATAACGGCGACGTGGTTCGCCACCCGTCACGTCCTGATTCTCACGAGGGTGAGAAGCGGCCAATGGAGAGCCGTTTCGCTGCGATGAATGGTAGCGGATGGAACTCTGTCGTCTCTGCCAACTCCTGCGGGGGATAGGATGAATGTATAAAAAAAAATAGTAATTAAAAAATATTGTTATCACTATATAAATAATATTATCACTATATGAAATAAACCATTTTTACAGCAAGTGTTTCTTGCTAGATGTACAAACATCATACGACTTTCTATCCACATTATATTTAGTCGGTATAATACAGCATGCGAATAGTGGTATCAATAGCACGCGATGTGTGTGATCTACGACTCATTTTTTTTAACAGCCCATATACATATGTCTCCTCATTTCTGAAGAAACAGATAATAACCAACTACGCTTATCCAATGCAGATTGGGGGTAACCAGACTCGGAATAAATATCTGTAGGCATTTATTTCTTTCGATGCGGGATCCAACCCGCGACCATTCATTCTGTACGCGGCAGCATCCCCTCTGAGCTAATTGGTGGTTCACTCAAGTTCACTGAAATCATGTGAGAAACTAATTGAGACTTGTGTAGTTATTGTATGTGTAACATATTTTATCAACTATTTAGAATGTCCTCATTATATTTCTCCAAGATGGATTGGAACTGGACACCTAGACTTATATAGATATACATATTATATTTCTGCAGCTGCAGCTACAGGAATTGAACTCGCGATATCCGAAAGTAGTGAAGTGATTGAAGAATTTGCTATTGACTGTTTTTAGGCAAGAATTTATAATCGTGTATATGTACTAGTTTGTATACAAGTAGTATTATTCTAATTGATTTATGTGAATTTTATGGCATTATTCTCGGCTCTCTATTTAAAAAAAGCAATAGAAAATAAATAAGAATCACTTTTATGTTATCTTATTTCCTTCGTATTGTAAAGCATAGCGAAATAAAATTGATGAATGGTGTGAAATATTTCAAAGAAATAAAAAAGGAACGCATTTAATTCGGCTTTTCCGATAATATAAATACAGAACCGTGAGCGGAAATCGGAAAAAGAAATAAATCGTTTGATAAACATTAAATGTATTTTATGGAATTCATGTAAACGTGTTAAATTGTTCGTGATTTAATGGCGCTATTAAAACAGAATCATTTCTCTACGATATCTAAGGTAAGAGTTTTATGATCATCACGATCACCACCACCACTGTCACCATCATCATCGTTGTCATCGTCATCATCAGCGTGCAGCAGTTCATTGCATGACATGAAATAAATTGCCTAATGTGTGTTACATCAGGTAATCATTTTATGCATTGCTCAATGTAGGCAATAATTGTACTTTTCCCTTCTTTGATGACAATTAGTTAAAACTATTATGTCAGTGTCAAGTAAAAACGAGTAATATCAAATCTCTTGCAATGTCTAGTTGAGCTTGTCACGTTATGTCTTGATAAAACGGCGGCTATTCTACCAAAATCTTCTATAGACTTTTTCAGATAACTTAAAAAGTCTCGATACATACATTTATTTCATATCACTTCACTTATAAGACTTAATCGAACTATATTGTATAAATATGCCACCACAATTAAACAATGTCCGTATCAATGTCGTCACTGTGGTCCTCGATCTGACCACGTTGGTTCTTGCTGAAAACCAGCGCCGGGTGCTCCAATGGCTGGTTGGCATATGCTGAGCAAGAACCACCTTATGACACTTGTTAGATTAAAATAATTTTCTTTTTGTTTTGTTTATTTATTGTAATATTAAGGTTTTATTTTAGGTATTGTAAAACAAATGTCATAAATAAAGTTTTTTTTTTAATTTCATTCTATTCTATTCCATTCGATTCCATTCTATTCCATTCGATTCCATTCTATTCCATTCTATTCCATTCTATTCCATTCTATTCAATTCTATTCCATTCTATTCTACTTAGGTTCTTGAACCGCTAATAATCCCTTCCTTGCTGTCATGCTGTGTCTTCCTTCGCCAAACCTCCGTTTTCACCTCACTAAGCTCATAACTAACATCGTTGTCGTTCTCTTCATCGTCTCGTCCGTAATGTACTCTCGAGTAGGTCTTCTACTTTCGAGTAGGTCCGATGAAACTGAAATCTGTCAACAACTCTAACACAAAAAGCCAATTAATTTTAATAACAAAATTGCTTGTCCACGATCAAAAAAATTTTTTAAAAGGTTGGAACTTGTCTTGAATGAGAGATGTATTTTAGTCTGTACATTACTATGTTATTTATCTGTTAGTCACACTCAGTGATTATAATTTATGGTTTGCTAGCAGAAAATAGAATTAGAGTATTGTGACAAATCTCATAAGAAATACAAGCATTCTACAGAACGACCCCAGTCATTAATTATGTTGTCTGGTCCTTTTATTCGCTTAGTAGGTTTCCTCGTTTTGTATTTCCAGGATTTTTTTTAAATACTCGTATAAGTAAAATATGACATATTTCAGTTATGTCCATCTCTTAATTAGCGTTTTTTAATAAATTCAGTGACTGATTTTTGTTTGATTTTTGGTTGATAATTTTTTTTGCTTAGTCAAACAATATAAACCACTTTTTATGAGATAGGAAGGTAAACGAGCAAGCGTGTTGCTTGGTAGAAAGTAAATAACGTAATAGAAAGTATAAATAGAAAGAAAATGCTTATACTCAACGTGCATTTGCATCATATTTATCATATATCATATGCATTGCAAATGGCTTTTGAGAAATGTATCAGCTTGTTTTTTGAAGGATTTTATATCGTATCGATTTGGAACTACCGTCGCAGGTTCCACAGAGTGAGAGTGCGTGGGAGGAGGTTTTGGGAAAACCGCATCATGCTTGTCACTCAGTTTTTTCTTTTTTACGGGATAGAGGGGCAAACGAGCAAACGTGCCGCTAAATGGAAAGCAATCAACGCCGCCCATAGACAACCGCGACACCTCAGCAGTCACGGAAGCATTTTCGGCCTTTTAGGTATGTGTAGGCTTGTTTTTTGAAGGTGCCAATGTCGTATCGGTTCGGAAAGACCGCTGAAGGTAGCTGATTTCACAAAGTTGTGGTGCGTGAAAAGAAGTTTCGAGAGATGCTCATCGTAGTAGATCGTCTCTCATCCAGATGGTGGGGATGAAACTTTTCTTTACGCAGGTGGAAATAAAACTATTCTTCGAGGTGAATAGGCGAAAGAATTCAGCACCAAGAACTATACTCTAAGTTTCATAAGTCGTAAGATATTGTTAAAAAGAAAGTCATATGAAGGTACAAGTTTTACAAGTGCCGCGAATAGAAGATCACGAACATAAAAATAAAATGTACTGAAAGAGTATAGAAATCCTAACTTTAACTTAAAGCTTTCGTGTGTTCCCGTCGCGAAAAGAAAATAGATACAGAAAATTGCATCACTCGTCCCTCAGCATACAGAATAAATTCAAAGCATCTTTAGACTTTAAAAAGATTTTCAGTTTAAAGGTTTTAAAAGACAACTTTAAGTATGTCTTTACTTTGATAGTGATATTTTTTATAAACAACAGTGTTTATGAAAAAAGCCCAGCAGTAGAACATACATTCATGAAAGATATACTTGACTTGTGTTTATTTAGTTGCATCGTACAACACCCATGGAAAGAAACGCTGTGACCCTGTTCTATTGCGAGAACCACACATTAAAGCTTACCGAAGCGACTTTTCTACATGATTTTGGAAAAACATAGATTCAAAAATAAAAAGTCAGTTTTGCTTCTGATATGTTACGCTAAGCTTTAATGTATGGTTTTCGCAATAGAACAGGGTCACAATGTTTCTTCCCATGGGTGTTGTATGATGCAATTAAGGAAGCACAGGTCACGTATTTCTTTTATGAATGTATGTTCTACTGCCGGGCAAGGAATCTTTCTAATACCGTAGGAATGGACATCAACACACCATTCTTGTTTAATGCAGATTAGCGGGACGCCCAGATTAAACGAATACCTGTAGATAGCCTACAATAATAGAAAATATATATATCCATACATATAATCACGTCTGTTTCCCGTAGGGGTAGGCAGAGACACAGATCTCCATTTGCTACGATCCCGGCACACTTTCTTTGCATCATACATAATTATCGCTCTCTTCATACCAGCTTGTCAGTTAAGGTTACTTTAGCCTGGCTTTTCTTAAGAACTTAAGCAAATTGGTCAAGGTATTCTTCTTCTTATTGTATACAAGGTTTTCTTTGGTTTTCCCCTTCCGACCCTTCCATTTCAACTCTCAACGTAAATTTCTTTTATCAGTCATCTTTCATCTATCCTCTCGATGCGATCAAACCAACTAAGTATTCCTTTCTCATCTTCTGTCACCACACCTTCTTTACTTAATCGATCGATACAATAATCAAATGTACATTATATATATAGCCGACTATTGTCAATTAGGTCGTCAAATCGAATAGTATATGGACAGTCAAAAGTTTTACTTAGCTAAGATCCGCGACAAGCAAAACAATAACAGAAAATTAATAATGTGTGTGTTTTCCGTTGGGTTTAGTGGATTTATTTGGAACTTAAACCAAAAACTTAACGAAAATCGGCCATCAACTCTCCACCCACCAACCACTATACACAACAACAAACACACACTATCACTTTTCCATCTTTTACACGACACGTGTTTCGCCCCAACACGAGGCATCTTCAGGTATAGTAGACTCTACGGAAGACAACCGAAAAGTTTTCGGTTGTCTTCCGTAGAGTTTTAAGTTCCAAATAAATCCACTAAATCCAACGGAAAAACACACATTATTAATTTTCTGTTATTGTTTTGCTTGTCGCGGATCTTAGCTAAGTAAAACTTTTGACTGTCCATATAGTGATGGATTTCCGCAAAGTAACGCCTGACTCCATTAATAAATCGAATAGTGTTAAATACATAATATTTTCAAAGGAATAAAGGAAGAAATTTGCGGTTACTTACATCTTAGGCTGTTAGTTCATCAGTTAGGATAACATTAAATATAGTCGCCGATTTTCACTAGCGCACCATAATGTATTGCCACTCTGAATTAGTGGCAATACATTATGGTATTCTAGAAACTTCTCTCCACATACCACTATCCTGTGGAATTAGCTAACTCCAGTGGTATTTTCGAACCGATATGACATTGGAACCTTCAAAAAAACAAGCGCACACTTGTCTTAAAGGCCAGCAATACTTCTACAATGCCTATGATACTGAGAATGTATATGGGCGGCGTTGATTGCTTTCCATCAGGTATCACGCCTGCTTAACAGTCCAATAAAAATATATTTTCTGTCTAAGTTGAGCATCAGTCCACGGAAATGGAGTAATTTACAATTTACAGGCCACAGTTTGAGATTAGAATCACAGTATGATAACAGCTTCTCTAAAGTAGAGCGAAGTAAATGTATTCCTGTTTATCTTGAGTCTATAAATACATTTTAAGTGTTGAGGGATTTCCTCTGCGACGCTGTGAGTATTACGAGGAAAAAAGAAAATTATCCGATTTCAATCGTGACAGGTATTGTTGCTCCTTAAATGTTTTATTTACATAAGCTTTTGGTGTAATTTAAGAATTTTTTTTTGCTTTTTTCATCTTCCAAATTTATGCACATACACACACAAAAAACATTAACTGCGTTCTTTAAAACCTTAAAATAACATTTAAAAATTATAATATTTTAATTTTTTTTATGTCACTGTATTATTATATGTATAATTATTTGATATATATTTTATATATCAACGAATTATATACATCAATGAATTACGTAAACATATTGTTTTCATACTTAAAAAACGCCTTCATATTTTGAAAAACTTAATTATTATTAATAAAATTAAAAGACGACGAATATTTTCTCGCCTATCCCCCGCAGGGGTCGGCAGAGACCATAGAGCTTCATCCACTACTATTCATCGCAGCGAAACGGCTCTCCATTGGTCGCTTCTCACCCTCGTCAGAAATGCGGATTGGGGGGGTTACCAGACTCGAAATAAATATTTATAAATCCATACATATATTTATTCCGATGCGGCGATCGAACCCACGACCATTGACTCATTAGGCGGAGGGCCCCGCCACTGAGCCAATCGGTCATCAAATTTGAAAGTTACTGATGTAAAATATATTATAGTTAGTAATCACAAGGAAATGCCGACAAAGCAAGCAGAACTAACGTAGTGCTCACTGAATTCTTATAAACTGTCAGTACTCTTGTCAGAAGCAAGTTGAATTTATAAGTTCGTTTACTGGCGAAGAAAATTTATTCTGTCTCAAACATCTGTGCTCTGATCCTATGGAGCATTAGATCCAGCCAACAGAGTTCAGACTTAAAATTATATATGTAGTTAGATATAACAATTTTATGAATTTTAAATTTTTGAATATTGTTTATGTTCACATGGCTTCTTTTGTCTTTTGCTGGAGGCATGGATCTATCTAATAGTGGAAGAGTAATGCCGTACCTGCGAAGACTTGTGACTTCAAACGGTACTATTTTGTGTTACCGAGTTTCATATTGTTATACTTGGCTAATGTACAGGTAAATACTGACATTGATACCATCAGAGCATATCATATTCAAGAAAAAAAAATATGGGGGGAAATGAGACACCTCTCCGTAACGCCAAAGAATCACGTTCGGAGAAATCTATCTCATTGAAGTTCGAATCGTCAGATTTGGCGAGCGGTCAAGGAAAGAAGCTTATAAAAGGTTTCCTAGTCCAAAGATGGGAATAGTATTGTATATCATATGTGGCCAGAATTTTAAATTAGGAAGTGAAATACATCTTAAAGAATATCGATTGTAAGAAAGTGTACCACAATCCGATATCATAGATTTCTTATATAAAGAATTCGTATTTATAATAATTAGTTTATATACGTAATCCTTTGGGCGCCTCTCGATTTCTGGGGAAATGGATACTAACTAACCACGCTTCTCCAACATGTAGAGGAGCGTGGTACGAATTGGTGAAACTTTGAGACTCAGAATAAACACCTGTAGGCCTTATATCTATACCAATATGGGAATTGATTCGAGAACCAATTGCCTCAGTGCCGTGATATCGGCACTGAGCCACTTAGACTGATATCATTTGTCTTTATTAATGGAAACATGAGAAATAAATAATTCAAATATTTATGAGGTCATTAAACACTTGGCTGGAAGTTGGTTTTACTTGAAGTCAAATTGCGTAAAAACTTTGGGTCCAAGGAACCAAGTTTGTAAGATTTATGCTGCTCCAAGTTTGCATTGTTCGTTAATATTTTGAGAGACTGTAGCTATTTCTCGAGAAGTGGGAAACAATGGTCTTTTAAACTAAAAAAAAATACAAAATATTAAAACTGTCGACTTTCACGAGAGACATAAGTCAAAATATTTCAAGCTATTAATGTGATAATAATAAATCAGTTTATTGTTATATAAAAGTACGAAATGGAGAGTAAAGAGTCACTTTGTTAAGAACTGCGAGCAGTACGGTCGGCTCGAAGTACCATTTCACAAAAACATTACAGAATATTGGGAATATTGGTGGCATTTTAATATGTGTGGACACTGGAACACTTTCCCCGTCCTTTATTTTCTTCTCTTTCTCCTTCCATTACTTCTTTCATCCCTTCTTTAAACTTTTTTCTTTCCCATTATACACTTTTTTACTCTAAGGTAGGCCCTTAATATATGGACCAAAAAAAAAAGTAAAATAATATTTTATTTAAGCTTTTGTGTGCAAAGCAAGTAAGTACATCAAGAAGACTTAATGCCAAGAGGCATTCTCTCCCAGTCAACCCGTTTTACGAAATATTGTAGTATATTTACGAAGCAGTGTATAAACACGGAAATAGTACCTACTTTAAGTTATTGTAGAGAAACGGCCGTACAAAATTATTTAACCACAACACCACTGTCCGCTAAATTCAAAGGAAAACAGTTTAAACTTAAATTTAACCAAAAAAACAGTCGTCTAATAATACACCTCAATATAATTTATACCTAAAACGTAATACACACAAAACTGTTCCTCAAGAATGTATAATTCTGTCTATCCATCACTAGACGCATTACATCACATCACATCCATCACACTACAAGACGTGTTTAACCTTATATTACAGATATGTATATCCTGCGTATTTGACTATCTATGATTTCTCAAATATTATGTTTGTCTTTTATAAACATAAGAGTATTAGCAATGATTCCATACCTAATACTTTAACTAAGATAGGTAATGTTTGTATAATAAAAAAAATGTGGTCACGTCAATAGTCTAATAGTAGGTAGAATCGAACTAACTTTCTTATAATCACAATCTGTCTTATTAAGCTATATCCACTTTTGTGGTAATGATGCTCAAATGGCTTGAAAAGAACATACATTTTACCGGTGCTTTATAGTTTCAAATTTTTTATGAAAATCTACAAAAACATTAAAGTCTTCTATATCTTAAATAAATTTCAATTGCTTTTGATGTCATCTTCTAAGTTCATAAAAGTAGATATATTCCAATGAATTATACATGAATTCCAATGGGTTTTCACTGCGAAAAAGTTAAGATCAGTATAATTATTGAGCAGTACAAAATACAAGTAACAAAATTAATAAAAATCAGAAAATAAGTAATAAAAGTATTATATAATAATAAGCTGAAATTACAAAATTTAATTTCAATTTAATAATAATTGTTTTAAATTATTCCATTCTTAATAACGAGTTGAAGGATTTCATTATTTTTTTATTTTTTCATTTCCTCTTGCTAGGCTGTCTTGATGGTAGCACCGCTTTGAAATTAATCGTAGCGAGTCAAATGGGATACGCTGCACGGCTTGCAGTGGAAACCCGGCTTAATAGATTACTTGACAGTAAACGGAATCACCAAGTTCGCACGCTAAAAAACTTATTATTTTGTATACGGAGGTAAATGTGGCACTCAATCATAAAGTCTGATAGTAATTCATATTGTAAAACGATGAAGTTTAATATAAGACTACGACACACAACTATCGCCTCGAAAAGTGTCAATTCTATGAACCTTTATTAAGGGAGCAACTGATTTTGATTGCATGTTTACTGAAAGCGGATATTATACATAATTCAGTTTGTAAAGTTTTAATTTACAAAGTGTTGTTAGCGGGGCTTATAAGTCATTCAAACTTAATTATCAAGTTCAGCAGGCGAGGCCAACTTTAATTGAACTTTATGATAAGGCTCCACCGTTTTCCCAGAACAGGAATAAATAAATCTATTTACAAATCTGAGATGTGTTTTGATTACAGTTAAACCTTTTTTATGGTATAGAAAGATAAAAAGCAAGCGTGTTGCTTAATCGAACGTAGTCAACATCGTGCATAGACATTTCAATTCTACTATCAATCCATATTAATATCCATACTAATTATAATAGCGAAAATTTGTGAGTATGTATGTTTGTTACTCTTTCACAAAAAAACTTCTAGACGGATTTGGATGAAACTTTACAGTAATATAGGTTATACATCGGAATAACATACAGGCTACAATTTGTAATGATTTTATGTAATTTTTTTGGTCGTAATATAACGATACATGTCAATTAAGTCGGAAAAAAAATCTGGCCCCTGAGAGCTATGTTGGCGTACTCTGCCTTGTGTCTGGAATAGTTCTAAATAAAAGTTCGGGACAGCATATATCTATCTACCTTTTATGTGGAAGCCACTATGACCAAAATTGTGAACCATAAATTAAGTAAAAAATATATATTTATTTATAATGATCTGTCACGAAACTTAATGTGGCAGACCAAATTCCACGGAGAGCGAAGCCGCGGGCAAAGGCTAGTATACTATATAGGTGACAGAAAAAAGGGTCAGTCCCGTTCAAAATGGAACGTATGGTCACTTTAGATATAGTCTTTTCTCTCTAAAGATCGTAGGTTCGATTCAGGATACCAATATATGCTATGAATATATTTCCCTCTACCACTCAAATCATTAATATTCTTACCCTAAAATAGGTAACGCATCTGCAATGCCCTTTTTACAGCAAATGTTCATGTGCGGCGACTGTTGGTTATCATTACATACCATTATAACAAATAATAGTTTTTTGACTGACGCAACTGGGGGAGGATTGCTGAAGGCCAGACGAATTATTTTAAGTGTTTGCTAAAGGATCGCATGTTTAGCGACAAGGCCTGCCTTGGGACTCTCGCTGAAAGGAGAAAAGAAAAGGCATCAAGGCAGCTCACTACCTACCTCTGACTTTCTACTCAGGCATACGGCAGGGTCTGCCAATCTCACATCAGTTTAAACTGCCATAAAACACGTTGTCTCGAAAACATTTTCAAGTTCGTTTGAAATAAACGCATAATAAACGCATTTAAAAAACTGTTCTAAAAATTATCTCAACAATAATTAATATTAAAGAACGCAATTAATTATACTCCATTTCTCCACACACACACACACAATATATAACATATATAAAATGTTCTTGATTAACCAACGTGACCAATGAATTTGTATATATTTATTTCACTATAAGTGATCGTAATTGAAATGTAACGCCGTAATTAGCTCCAGAAGTATTAAATAATTTATAAGTATAAGCATATGATATGCTGTGGATTTTGTGTTGAAGAAATAAATAAAAATAAATAAAAATCGCATATTTTTTTTTTCCTAATTAATTATCGGTAGTAAATTAATATCAAAGTTATAAAATTCTGAAAAATTCAATCTTTATCAAAGGTATTAAATTAAGTATTAAGAAAGGTGAGACATACTTCTGTTTTGAACGTGTCTTTCGAAAACCAATTATAAAGAAGCTTCAAGTCGCAAGCTTTTCAAATTAATCCGATTATGAGAAAATTTAAAATTCATAATTAAATATGTCTTGAAACTTCACAAAAGGTCTGGCTAATTTTATTCTTTAAGAGGTTTTAGAGAGTAAACGATAACAACAAATTATAAATAATGTCCTCAAAAATAATTTAATCAAAGACATTAGATTTCGAATAGGAAAATAGTGTACTGGTCATATTTGTCAGATAATTAAAAATTAATGGATCAAAATGGAATGGAGAGGGCGTATTGTTGACATCGACGACTCAAATGTCTTAGTGGCGAAGTGTTCGTTTTCCGAGTCAGCGATCGCGGGTTCAATTCCTGTGTCAGAATAATCATATATTTACTCTAAGACTGGGTCCTATATTCGTATTTTTTGCATATTATCTATTTTGAAAAAACTAATTATTATTAATAAAATTAAAAGAAATACTTCAACTGAACGTCTATGTTTTTGTAAATAACTATAATATATAACTTCCCTTAACAAGCTGGTCCATTCCCATGAGCCCATTGAGCTCTACCATCATTAATAAGTACGAGAGTATTTTACCCGGTGGAGTTAAATTAAATCATATTTTAATTTGAAAGCTTTTTTATATTTTCACGCCTATCCCCCGCAGGGGTTGGCAGAGACCACAGAGCTACATCCGCTACCATTCATCGCAGCGAAACGGCTCTCCATTAGTCGCTCTTCGCCCTCGTGAGAATCAGGACGTGACGGGTGGCGAGCTACGTCGCCGTCATTTTTCAACAAATTAGGTATATTAAATGAATCCCACGAGCCGCAAGGGAGGATGGAGGTCAGCCCCAACAGAGCCCTGCATACTGAAGTAAGGCACCATAGTACCCGAGAAGCCCGATCCTGGGACGGTCGGCACGCTTGCGACTAAGCTCGTTCTTAGCCACGCATCCATTGGCACGACAGACCGTGAGTTGGCGGAGAGAAAGGGAAAGGATATAGAAGAAAGGAAAAATACAGATTGGAGGGGCTACTAGACTCGGATTAAATATTTATAAATCCATAATATATTTATTCCGATGCGGGAACAGAACCCGCTACCATTGATTACGCAGGCGGAGGGCCCCGCCACTGGGCCAATCGGTCGTCTCCTAATCCAATCTTCCAATTCCGCCAATCTAAATCTATATCTAAAATAATATCTAATAAAATAAATATCATAGATATATTTATTTTGACGTGCAAATGTCATCAATGTGTGCTGATGTGCTGTTATACACTCGTCTTCGTCCATAGCTTGTCGGATTTTCGACAAATGTTATGCCCATTGCCACTTCAGTTTACTATTCGAAAGACTTTGGTTCTCTGGTGGATTTATTCATTCCGATATCTATCAGAGAAACTCCGAGCATATGGAGAGAGCATAGCTCTCTGAGCAATTCTGAGCCAATATTTATATATGTACGTCAAAAATGTTATTCTCTGAAAGCTAATTAGTACCACATAAACTGACTGAAAACATGATAACTTCGGGAACTCATTAAATTAGCTTTAGTTAAGTAATTCGCAATCTAACTTGCAAGTCTGAAGTGTACTTGATCTAATTTGTCTCCGTAACTAAGTTAAACTTTGCATGCAACAGCATAATAATGTTTAAAGTTAACATACGCAAAAGTATTTATTTTTTCGATTGACGGGATGAGGAATAAATTCTTGTGGGTCATAAACTATTTACCTATATTTATACCGGTGCGAGAATTGAACTCACGAATATCAACTCCGAAAGTTACAGCTTCGCCACCGTGCCAATTAGCTGGTCATGATATGGATGATTTTTTCTCTATTCGGTAACAAAATATTTTTTACAGAAGAGAGGATGGGTGATGAAGGATCCGAGAAAAACGCCGAAATAGAAAACCTGGTGTGCCAGCCAAATATTATGGAAGAGATTAAGGCACATCAGCGGTGTGAGACGCTGCCCAGCTGGTTAGACGCGACAATCTGCGCAGGTTGCCTAGCAAAACTAAATGCATTTAGATCGGGCTAAGTGGCGGGTTTTGAAGATGTACTCTGACGAGACTGATAATAATGAAAATTTCAATCATAATCCAGCTAGAGAGATAAATGATTATTGTGGTAGACCTACGCTGCAGACGAATACTTTGTCAAGACTGGCATAATACTTGTTTGTAGCATGGCCGGCTCGCCCGGTTAAGTACCACACACACGCAGAAAACCGGCGTCTGAGTGGTAGCTTAGCTACCGCACTTCGTACGTGAGCAGCTGAGTTCCGGAGGCCAAACTACCTTTCCCCTCCCTCTACTCCTCCTCATCCCATTCCCACTCCCGTAATAAGGCTTTCCTTAAAGGTCGGCAACGCTTCTGTACTGACTTTGGCACTGCAGATGTCTATGGGCGGCGTTGATTGCTTTTCATCAGGTGACATGCCTGCTCATTTTCCTTCCTATCCCATAAAAAAGAGATTTATTTTATTTTATTGTGTGTGTCATTTTCTTTTTTCGCACAACAGAATTCAATTATAGTTACAGTTCGTTTCCACGTAAAGGTGACTAAACACTATGCTAAAATCAATTGTACACTCGAAGAACATTTGCAAGTTGAACCTTTTCACGGTATCACAAAAAGGTAACACTCCGTTATATTTTGATTTATTCGCTTTATAATTTGAATACAGAACGAGCTATAGAGTTATCTACAAATTTGATCATTATGTAGGGGCGATGCCTAACCTTCTACGGGTTTTAAAGCTAAACTTTTTAATATATTTTGTGGCGTGAAAAAAAAATGCTTTATATCGATTAGCTAAATGTGTAACTTTTTTGAGAACTGATAACTGAAAAACAAGAAAAAGACAAAACAGTAAAAAAGAAAACGTTGATTTTCATAACTGCCAACTATATCTGGAACACATTACACGAGAAAACATTTTAAATTACTAAAAATAAAATATTTGAAGTAACATAAACACGAAAATTTATATATTTACTTATATTTAATTACTTTTTATCCAATGAAACGATTTTTTTTCGACCGATACAATTGGGGGAGAGTTTGTAAAGAAGTATCATTGTGACGCAAAACTTGCACAATTTTAACACAGAAACGCAAAAACTATTATTTGTATTTAAAGACATTTGAGTTTCTACCGGAATTTAAATTCTAGAATTTTCAGTTTAGAAATGAGGTTCTTTAACCACTGTGCCAAACGGTCGTCACTGTATTGTATAATATTATGAGTGTCACCGTATTAACACAGCGAATCGGGATCTTAACGAGACATCTCAAATAAAACTACCTTCCAACACAATCGGTTTAGTATATCATTGCTTTAACAGAAAATATCACCCGTGTGCACGGAAAGGCGAGACGTTCCATATTGTTAGTATAGTTAAAGAAATAATTGTTTTCTATTATTATTTTATAAAGTAATAATAGAAAACAATTATTTCTTTTACCTTTCAAACTTTAAAAAAAAAACGAAAATGTTTTTTTATGGGATACGAGGACAAACAAGCAACCGTGCCGCCTATCAACGCCGCCTATAGACAACCGCGACACCGCAGGAGTCACGGAAGCATTGCCGGCCTTTTAGGTATGTGTAGGCTTGTTTTTTGAAGGTGTCAATGTCGTATCGGTTCGGAAAGACCGCCGAAGGTAGCTGGTTCCACAGAATGGTGGTGCGTGGAAAGAAGTTTCGAAAGAAGCGCACCGTAGTAGATCACTACTCATCCAGGTGGGGATGAAAATTTATTTAAAAACACTTTTATGTATTTAAATAAAAAGGTTTTATAAGTTTTAATACACTCATCAAAACATATGTGGTTATACAACTTTTTAGTACTAATACTAAACAGCCTCCTGCGTAAGGAGTTTCCGGATTTCTAGAGGAATGGACAATAACTAGTCTAAGATGGATTGGTAGGACACCCAGAATCGTACGTTGCTAGACTATGCATGTATTTTTTATTCTGATAGGGAATTCAACCTGCGACTATAAACTTTGAAAGCGGTAGCTTCTCCACTGAAGCAATTATGTCGTCATATGATGTTGATAATCAAATTACGCATACAAATCTAACAGTGATTCCAATTTCATAGCGTTTCAATGAAACGCAAATTGCGTCCTCAAATATCGGGAAATAAATTAAGGTTGATTTATGCATGAAACCATGTGAGATAAGTAGATAGCTAAACTCGATGTAGTATGAAACTAAAATGGTTGTAGTTATATGGATAAAACGCAGATATTTAGATGTTATACTGTAATGAAATGTGTGCTATTTATTTATTTTGGTAATATTTATAACTACAAAATTATTTGAATAGCATAGGAGCGCAGTTATCGCTTTTAGAGTCAGCGGTTATATGTATTTTCGATTCCTGCATAGGGATATATGTATAACCTAAAGGTATTTAATTCTAGTTTGAATATCCTGCCATTACGCCTTGATCGAATGTGGTGTGTTAATGTCCATTCCCTAAAAATCGGGAGGCTTTGTACCCCACACTGGAAATATACGGACTGTAACCCGTCTACATTGTCCTTGGTATTACCAAGTAATCCATGGGTGGCAGTGATTACTTAAGGTGACCCGCTTGTTTCATTACTTTTGCCATAAATATAAAAAGAAGAATTCCTAATCGTAGAAACAATGTAAAGACTCTGTTAGCTTGGTCACCTGGAGATGATGGGAGAACGTGCAGCCAAAAGGGCATATGTGGCAATACCGTCTGCTCGCTTTGACAAGCTTCTATAAAGCGATTAGCTAGAGACAAGAACATCATAACCAGTGGCCAGTTCTCGTATTGGAGGCACACTATGAGTCGTAGTGCCGACAAGTTAGGAAAGCAATCAACTCCGCCCATAGACATTCGCAGTGCAGTAGGCATTGCAAAAGCGTTTTAAGAAAAGTGCAGGCTTGTATTTCAAAGAATCCAATGTAGTATCGGTTTGGGAACACCGATGGAGGTAGATGATTCCCACAGGATAAAGAATAGTAAATAAGACTTATGATAAAAAATTATGTCAGTGTCGTATTTACACTTTATATTTTACACATAAAGTGAAACGTTTCTACAGTATAGTTATCAACTAGATTGATCATATCACCGGGTGATAAATGCTCATTTGAAACAGCGTTAGCGCCGGTGGATACCGCGCGTACATTAATCTCACTCAAAGCCCTGGAGTAACTAAATCAGTATTCATTGCGGCCAAGCAGTTTTCGATTGCCTCCGCACTAAATTTTGTTCATTCATTGCAATATACTCAATGTAACCTTGCCTTTATAAGTAATGGAGTAAATTGGTTTGATAACTAGAAATGTAACTTCCAGTTTATTTTCTATGTACGGTCTTTGTAAGGACTTTTCAATCAATTTGCTCTATGAGATTTTTAATAGAATAGGAAGACTGCTTATAAACATCCCAAGGGCCAAAGCTATTGCAGAAGTGTTTCCGGTTTTTGAGATATGAGTAGGTATGTTTTTGCTGGTTTTAACGTGGAATCAGTATCAAAACACAGTGGAGCGACGGCAATTCGGACCCTGTCTAATCCAGCGCCATATCAATCCCCTTGTAATCCGACACGCGTCACTGTTGATTGTACATAAAAATTTCGGTAAATCTTAACTAATATAACGCATGATTGGACAGATTGTAACTTGTACGGTGGTGCCATTATTGTTTTTATAAGTTATATAGCACTGATGATTTTTTATAATAAAATATAAGCTCTCCATTGTGATGTTTAATTTACTAAATTCCACATTCATATTATATATGTAAATAATTATGTAGTATGATAGGCAGTTCAAATAGATTCTTTGATTTGTAATTTTGTGGACTACACTCTTATTCAAAATATTCCGGACTACATATAATCCGACAAATTTGTTAATCCGACATCGCCGACGAAGCCTTTTGATTTCTGGACGAATTGACATTAACCGGCCATGCTTGTCTACGGCACCACGCTTATCTAAGCACGCACGCATGTCACCACGTTTATCTAGCTTATCTATTAGATAAGCGTGGTGGAGCACTCAGACTCGGAAATACTTTTAGACAATACACACCGACTGGCTCAGTGGCGGGGCGCCTCCGCCCGCGGAGTCAATGGTCGCGGAAAGGGTCGCTCTATCCTTTCCCTTCCTCTCAGCCAATCCATAGATGTAGAAATCGAACCCATCAACGTTGACTTCGAAAGCGGTATCATCGGCATTTAGCCATTTACTTATTAATTTTGTTGTATTGTATGATTCAAATAGTGTGTTTAAAATAAGTACTTTTAATTCCAATTTAACTTCTTAACAATATTAATAAGTTCCTTCAAATACATATTGTTGAAGGTTTTCTTTTAAATGGTTATTCATCATATTAAATTATCAACTCGAATTCGAAGTTTCTTCACAATACAATTGAAAGTTTAATTGTAAAATATAAAATTTAGTTGAGAAGAAATTTAAATAGGTAAATGATTATATCCAATTATATTGTTAGCAAATTAAAACTTAATAATGGTTTTAAAATTTATTGAAACTCGAAAGAGAAATCGATAACTCTAGTCAATATTGTAATGCAGAAGCACTATCAAAAATTCATGTTTGAAAAATTAATACTTTATTCAAATTTATATTATGTTCTAATAAAATTTATTTTTAATATTAAGTTTTCAGTAGGACTTTTCCCTCCAGGTGACCTGTATTTATTTCATTTTTATAATATCCAGTTATTATCAGTTATATTGTTTAATTCTGGTGACGTATTACTCAATATATAATAGTTTGATTAAGGCATTGAAGGAGAGTGAAATAAAAGCGTCTATCGTGTCTTTTTAACTTGACTTCAAACCATCATGCAAGTTTTGGTAGAACGGCAACCATTTTATCAAGATATATAGAGACAAGCTGAATTTACATTTCAAGATATTTGATATTATTTCTCCTGATATTGGCATGATAGTTATAGCTAATTGCCTTCAAAGAACAATATTAGAAGGCTTTTAATAGTGGTAGAGCCACGATGCAAATGAATACTTTATCAAGAATGGCATAATATTTGTCTGTAGCATGAATGGGCCGGCTCCCTCGGGGAAGTACCACATTCTCGCAGAAAACCGGCGTCTGAGTGGTAGCTTAGCTACCGCGCTTCTCACGGTGAGCGGCCGAGTTCCGGAGGCCCAATACCCTCCTCCCTCCCTCTATCCTTCCCTCTCCCATTCCCACACTTTCCTTAAAGGTCGGTAACGCCTCCGCACTGACTACGGCGCTACGGAAGTCTATGGGCGACGTTGATTGCTTTCCATCAGGTGAAACACCTGCTCGTTTGCCTTCCTATCCCATAAAAAAAGGCGGTAATAAAAATATTTTTATGTCAAATAATAAAAATTCCCAGTAACACTTAGAAGCAAATGCTTTGTGATTCTAGCATAGAATAATGGCCCATATGTTCCTGTAAGTGTCGTTAGAGACAACTATAGAGAGTGGATACAACGGCAATAGCTCTTATTTTTTGTGGGAGTCCTATGTCACGGAGAGGACTTTTACAGCTCTATTGATTTGATATGCAACTTGTAAGCTCAAAGATACAAATAGAAACAGCTCTCATAAAGTTGACTTGCTTGTTGCTGTAGTTTGTTACCCAGGAACCAACCCGCTCGCGCACTTTTCTCGTAAAACTGAAACTTGCCCGACGACGCTATCGTAAAATGTCACAAAAAGCTACTGTCTTTGTGACTATTATTTGAATTCAGTAGAATTTGTCATTTAAATTTATTTTGCAAAAAATATTTTTATTTATTGAAACAAATGTAAATTTTAATTTACATACGTATAGTATTCAGATATGTTGAATAGGCTCTTACCTGAAGATTTTTTTTTTGTTTATTAAAGGAAAACAAACAATAGCACAATATATCATTAGCCTAAAATATTATAAACTAAACAATAATTAATTACTAGACCAACGACATTATTCTTGTATATATATATATAATATATATATATATATATATATATATATATATATATATATATATATATATATATATATATATATATATATATATATATATATATATATATATATATATATATATATATATATATATATATATATTCTAATAAAATTTTATTCCATTGGTCACTTCTCACCCTCGTGAGAATCAGGACGTGGCGGGTGGCGAACCACGTCACCGTCATTTTCAGAAAATTATGTATATTAAATTCTGTATATATTACTTATAAAGTAATCATTTTATATTCATGTATGTCCATATATATACATATAATAAATCTAAACAATTAATCTCTTAATTAAGAGTCAAATAAATTCGACTCGGCCTCTTTGTCACGACTCGTAACACTTCTCATTTGATGAATACAGTCTGGCCGCTTGGCATTTGTCATTTGGAAACGGTACATTAAGCCCAGCAAGTACACTTTGAACGATTGCATTTCGTAAAGTCACCAAAATGTGAAAATTAGAATATATTTTTTAAAATGTAAATTTTGCTGCTTGTATTGTCGTGTAAAATGTATATACGTCGGTCTAATTACCAGAATTTATAAGTCCATATGAGTAAATTTTACAGGAAAATTAATTTTCTTTCATATTTTGAGAAATTTTCATTATACCATTTTTACTTTAGGTATAAAAAGAGGTATTTGTAGAGGTGAATGCGCAGTATTTTATCGGATATGCTTTAAGATTACCCGTTAGATGTCATCAAAAGTGTGAAAAGGGCAAAGTGTTGTTTTTTAGAATTACGCATACTGAAAACAAGGTTTTTTTTATGGGATAGGAAGGCAAACGAGCTGGCGTGTCACCTGATGGAAAGCAATCAACGCCGCCCATAGACATCCGCAACGCCATAGACAGTGCGGAAGCGTTGCCGACCTTTAAGAAAAGTGTCACTATGGGAGGGAGAGGGGGGAGAGGGTAGACGCCGGTTTTCTGCGGGAGTGTGGTACTTCCCCGGGCGAACCTGCCCATTCATGCTACACACAAATATTATGCCATTCTTGACAGAGTATTCGTCTGCAGCGTTTTAGTGATGGCATTGTTAGCTCTTGTTTAAGTAATAAAGAAAAGACTTAGTTGTTTTATTGAGTCTATATTGTTACATTCTTGCATGTAGACTGCACCTCGAGCCGTTGGTAATACAATTACGTAGTGGCTCGGCGCTTGTTGTGCCTTATTGTATCTCTAAAGAAAGCTATGAAAATAGAGACGTTAAACAAACGAAATTTAAATGAAACTTTGTAAATATTGATAAACTACAATGTTATACTATGTACTGTAGTGATACATTGACAAATGTATCACTAATTTTTATTTGAATATATTAAAACCTTTTATATTATATAACACTTTTTACATTCGTAATTTAAAATAAAAAACAAATAAATTGTTTTATATAAAAACATTAGTTCGACTGACGTCTTTTGATAGACATGTCACCTTTCCGGCATAAGAAATTGACATTGAATATAAAATCTAAAGTGAGATTGATTAATATAAAATATAAAATGTAATATTAGAATATTTTAAAGTATATAATTAATATGTAATGTACAATGATACATTAATGAATCGATTTCATTTGAAAGAGTTTAATTATAAACAAAGGTAAAAACCCCCTAAAGATCCCGTGTGTCGTCATAAGCATACATAGTATGTAAGTTGTTATCAATGTATTAAATAATATTGTAAATATCAATTATTTTATAACTGTTAAATTTACTCTGTGGTAATTTACGTTATCGTATAGTACCAACTGTTAGCGGGGTGGCACGACTTAACAATCAGAACAGTGTTATGAAACAATTGGTTTTTGACAGTGAAAATGAGTTGTATTTGTTATAGATTGTATGCAGTTGTATTAAATTAAAGTGTGTGATATAATCAATTATGATATACTTATATAAATTGTGAGTGTTGACAAGTCAGGGAGTATCTTTGCCTAGCAATCTGCCCGGTAGTTATGGTATTGGTACACAAGTACGCGACCGGCCTCCCTATCATCCTGTCTAAATCCATTCTACTTTCCCTTGCCCTTTCCTTTCTTCTCTATCCTTTTCCCTTCCTCTCTGCCAATCCACAATCTGCCGTGTCAATGAATGCGTGACTAGGGGCGAGCTTAGTCGCAAGCGTGCCGACCGTCCCGGGATCGGACTCCCCCGGGTACTATAGTGCTTTTCATTCCACGCCCAATTCACAGAACAAAATACGCAGTTAATTAATAATATTTGTATTAACACATATATACTACATACATATATTACTATCCTTTTACTTTGTAGTTATTTCTTGATTTATATATCGTTTCAGGTTTTCTTTATGGAAAGTGTAGGCACTAGCAAGGCGGTCGCCTGGTCTTAAGTAATCGCAGCCTTTATCTTTATTTCATCGTGGTAATTTAACTTACGATCATCGACTTCGAAAGCTGTAGATTTGTAACTGCGCATATGGATATTTACAATACCAAGGGCGTTGCAAATGTCATGCTTTTCTTACTCTAGTGAACCGGTTATCCACTATCTACCTCTTCTTCTTCAATAAAACAACATTTAACTTTATGTTAAAAACTGTCCAGCTCTTTCCGTTTTCAGGACGTAGTTGAGAGTTCAGTAGATTTGCAATAAAATAATTCATAATTCAATGGAGATTGAATTCTCAGTCATTAATAAAGACCCAACTTTATAGGAGCATTTATACCATAATGCGCCTCAAGCGAGGACGCCACAGTTATTTAATTAACCCATTTCACCTTGTCCGCGAGCAACGGTTTTTGCTCCATATAATTTTGAAATAATAACCAAAGTCAATAGGTTTCAATTATTTAACAATCACTAAGTTAAAAAACCAATTGGCTCAGTGGCGGGGCCCTCCGCCCGCGGAGTCAATGGTCGTGGGTTCGATCCCAGCATCGGAATAAATATATGGATGGATTACAAATGTTTATTCCGAGTCTGGTAACCCCACAATCCACATTGGACAAGCGTGGTGGGTTAACATCCATTCCTCCAGAAATGAAGAGGCCCATGCTCAGCAGTGGGACATATATGGGCTGTAAAAAAAAAGTTAAAAAATGCAAAAGGCATTGGGAAACCACTGCACTAAATTCCCAAGAAAATTGCCATGTAAGTCACGAAGAAAACAGCGTCATTGTCATAAAATGGAAGAGTCTAACGAACCGCTGGGGGAAGTGTGGTGATCGTGATCACGATTACCACACTTCACCCAGCGGACCGACCAGAGAGAGAAGGTCAAAAATAAATATAACCCCCATGCTTCGTTTGCCTACTTTGCTTCAAAAAATGTGCTTTAATCTTTTTAAGTTGAAACTTCTGAAAAATATATCCTACTAATATTATAAATGCGAAAGTTTGTGATTATGGATGTATGTTTGTTACTCTTTCACGACAAAACTACTGGACGGATTTGGATGAAACTTTACAGTTATATATTTTATACATCGAAATAACATATAGGCTACCATTTGTAATGATTTTATGTAATTTTGGTCGTAATATAACGATATATGTCAACTAAGTCAGAAAAAAATCTGGCCTCTTCAAAAGAAAAAGAGAACTCTCAGAAAAAGAGAAGAAACCCTCGTCAGAAAAAGAGCTATCTTGGCGTACGCTGCCTAAACCATTGGAGTTACAAAAAGACGATGTACCGTAAGATTGTTTGTCTTGAATAGTTCTAAATAAAAATCCGCGACAGCATATATTGAACCATAAATTAAGTAAAAAAAATATATTTATTTAAAATGATCTGTCACGAAACTTAATGTGGCAGACCAAATTCCACGCGAGCGAAGCTGCGGGCAAAAGCTAATAAATAGTTAATATTATAATTTAGCTTGTATATCGTCCTTAGAAATTTCACACAAACATCACGAAGGTAAAACACAAAGATCTACAAAAGTTGCTAAGGTTAATTTAACTTTAGTTCACTGAGAATGGCTCGCGGGTGTATTGTCTCGTATAACAGGCGACCAAGCTTTGTACGCAGTACCTACTTCTGTTAGCAGTGCAAACTGTTTTCAGGATCGCTTCAGCAATATTCCAATTATATGCAATTCCTTTGTGTCACTTAAATGCAGACATCTAAATGCAATGTCTCGTTTTAGAGTTTTAGATTGTTGGATTAATTTTTTTTTTTATAAATAACTAGATGACCCGATGAACTTTGTTTCACCTACAATTTATTCGATTATAACTTTTGATCAGCGACTTTCAATCATAATCAATCTTCCAGTTTCAATTCATCAAGATCAATCTGCTATCTAAATTCACTTTTAATCAAGACTTTTCTTAAAATACACCTTTCTCTTTTCCAAAAAACCAATTTAAAATGCAATAAACGTTTCAAAATTGCACAAAAGAAACCACAGTTTTGTATACACGTCAGACGATAAAGCCGTCGCGAGCGCCATTTATTGACAGGAATTGGATGTACAAAATTGGCAATTATTAATTTCTTGTTTTTTCAGCTGTTCTTTTAGGTTTTCCTTAAATTATTTATTCATAAACCTTCACTGTCCTAGAGCGAATGAAATAAAAAATAATATTCAAATCAATAGAGCCGTTTTTGAATTTTAGCGAGACTGACAAAATAGCTCTTCATTTATATATATCAATATCAGCCCGTGGCAGTCCACTGCTGGACATAGGCCTCACCCAAGGCGCGCCACCTAACCATTTATATATATATATACAGACTAGTAAAGGAGGTAGGTCATGGATGATAAGTAATCATCGTCATCCATAGGTATCTGTGGCGAAAGACAAAGGATGCTGTATATGAGCTGCCTTTCTTTGAGAAAGAGTGTAATGAGAGAAGAAAATGGAAGTTGTAACCTTCTGATAAGAATAAGTTAACAGGCGAAAGATAGAGGAGTGAAGTAAAATAAAATTGGGAGAAATTCTGTTTTTTTTTTAATATTTTTTTATGATATTGAGTATTATATCATAATGAGCAACAGTTGGAAGTCCGCTATTGGACATAAGTCTCCGCTCAGGTGTGCTTAGCCCAATTTCTTTGATGGGATTCATATACCTCCGTAATGTCTGAGGCATCCTAGATTTGTTACCGGCCTTTCGCATAGTTTTGGCCACTTAAAACAATGCTTTCTTTCGCTTGGGTTTGGGCATTTAATAATATTTTTTTTCTGACAAATTGTAGTAAATCAATTGAGTTTTCTATAACGATGATTATAGATCATAGAATAAAATATGCTACTATGTTATATTACGAATACGTTCTTTGTCATATGCAAGATATACGAGCGTAGCATATGTATTACGCTGGAGCTTTCGTAATGAATGCAGCCAACCCCTGAGACATATAACCGTTCCAAACAAAGGATTCCAGTAGCACGAAAGGTGTCATGTTGATTTAACTAATGTATCTGTACAACAGCTTTCTGGGTATTCAATTAGACTTTATCATATAATGAAACACTTTATCATATAACATATAATGAAATTACAGATGATACAGTCCAAGGCGGGAGCCCAGTATCTGAAGCCGTATATGTGTTTATCTCGATGCAGGATTCGAACCCGCGACCATTAACTTCCTGGCGGTCGCTTCGTTATTCAGCTAATTAGATTGTTTAATTTAATCACTGATAAAATCGTAGAATTGAAATCGGAATGCCAAAAATCGGTTTTTTATATGGCATTTTCCTGGATGAGTCACCTTGCTAATATAACATACAAATTGTCAGAATTGTGGCATTACTACGGTAAAAATTTTTGTAAAAAACTGTTGGTATATGCGTAGCTTCATGATGGCATCCAACCTACAATGTTCCTTTGTTAATAAAATTATTTTGCGTGCCCAAATACCATCATATTTATCATCATATTTTTACGTCCGAAAATAAGTCGATATTTTTAATAATATTTGTTTTAAAAAATTCTTCACCTTCAAATAATTCCAAAAAGGTTAGGCTTTTATATAGTGCTTTAACCCCTTTAAAAGCTTTTTCTGAAACGCAAACGTAAGCATCATAACCTCCTACGTATACAATATGACGCAAAATCTTTGATTCGAATCTTTTGGCTCGTGAATAAAACCTTATTTACAATAAATACATTTGATGTAAATGCATGAATCATGTTTCAAACGGCTAACTTTGTGAGGATTATAACACTTTTTAAAATTGTTGTATATTGAATAATAAATAAATTAAAATAATTTAAACTTACAGTCTCAAGCTAAGACGAAACATAAGATATTAAAATTAAAATATACGCTTGGTGGCACGTCTTAAGAGTGGCCTATGTTTAGCAGTGAACTGTAGCAGGCTAATAATTAATGAAAAAGTTTAGATTTGGTATAATTGTTTAAGTTATTTTATTTTTATTTTTTTTATTTATTTAATACAATTATAGAGTGAATTTAGATAGAGCAAAGTAGGTTTATATGGACTGCTCCGTACTGTGATAGAATACTAATTTCATTATATTTTTCTTTAAAATCTGAAATAAATAATATAAAACATAATCACATAAAACATATTGACATTGTCCATTAATGTAGTTATTTTCAATAATATAAAACACATTACTATAGAAAAAATAATTTGTTTTATTAAACGAAAAGGCTGAACTATAAAGAATACCTTATTTTAATGGGATAGGAAGGCAAACGAGCTGGCGTGTCACGTGATGGAAAGCAATCAACGCCGCCCATAGACATCCGCAGAGCCATAGGCAGTGCGGAAGCGTTGCCGACCTTTTAGGAAAGTGTCATTATGGGAGTAGGAGTGGGAGGGTAGGGGGCCGGGGGAGGGTGTTGGACCTCCGGGACTCAGCCGCTCACCGTACGAAGCGCGGTAGCTAAGCTACCACTGTACGTGTTCTGCGGGAGTGTAGTACTTCCCCGGGCGAGCCGGCCCATTCATACTACAGACAAATAATATGCTATATTTGACAAAGTATTCGTCTGCAGCGTGGCTCTACCATTAACGAACTAACGTTAAATCAAATCATCATATCTAAGATAAGATAAGGAAGGAGGACCTTTAAAACTTTATGTTAATTTCTCATAATATATATTTTTAGAAAATTGTATATTAGTTAAAAAAGTAGTTAAATATTAGTATTAACAAGAAACAAAATAATAAAACTTGTTAATATCCCTGTTATATCTCTAGCGAAAACGAATCATACAAAATTGAGTGCGGACGAATAACCAACAAGTTTTCAAAAACTCATTTACAACACTAGTTTTCCGCGAAATTGAAGTCCATTTGCATGGAAATAGAAATGTAATCGGTGTTATAGAGTAATATTATTACTTTGTTTCGTTGATGGTTTGAAAGATAACTTGTTTAGGATTCTATTATGAGAATAAGTGAAGGTAAGGGAGGTCGACATCTATAGATGAGCCGTTAAGCTAAATTGATGAATACTTTTGCAGAACCTTTGTATCTTTTTATTATATATATATATATATATATATATATATATATATATATATATATATATATATATATATATATATATATATATATATATATATATATATATATATATATATATATATATATATATATATATATATATATATATATTATATATACATGTATATGATGTATATTTTATGTATATACTTATATATTTGCTTATGACTATTATCTTTGTTTATTAATATTTTTTTTCTTTCCTCTTTTTCATTATAATGTTAACTTATCATCAATCTACATCAAATTACATTCTTAACACTGTGTTCATCCTACGGTTGTCTGAAATAAGTCGCCATTTTTATATAAATACTACAATCAATAATTGTATAACTTTGTTTTTGGTGTGCAATAAATAATATATCTATCTATATAACACTCTTACATCAATAACGCTGTTGGTATTATGAGTTTCGTTTTACGTCAGCTGAGGGTCAACCTTATAGAAGTGTGATTAATAATTTAGCTGATTATAAACGTTTGGTCCTCCTTGTTACCCTTCTCATCACTCTGAGAATGTCTATTGCTATACATAAACCTGCCCCGGCCCGCATTCTAGTCCGAACTTCGCCTGCACATATAGAATTTCTTCCGCCAATTTGCACTTCATCTAAAAAAGATATACTACGTTTTCAAAAAGGCAGGCTATCTTCCACACACGTCTACTCCAATGTCGTCACTTCTCCGACAAACGTTTATTTCCCTAATTTACATTATTTAGTGCTTACATAAGTTTTGAATTTACCGAAGCTTGGGCGATTTAAACTTCTTAAGCTGTGAATTAACAAAGTTAAATAACTTTAAACTTGTGAACCTTCTAAGATTGTTTGATCTCAAATATTTAACAAATTGGAGGCCTAGTTGTTGATGTTCTAATATTGTCCCTATAATATTAAGTAATAACTTAAATTCACCATGTAGTTACTTTAATATTATCTGAAAGATATTTTAATTATCCTATAACTTGATTATAGCGTCCATAAACTTAATTTATTTAACGTTACATTTCCCCTCAACTTCTTTCCAAACACCATGTTTATTGCACAACACATTTATCGCAAAGACGTTTCTTTTCATTATTTTTTAAGAAATAATGTTAAAGATTGCAAAGGTAATGTTGAAATAATAGAAAAGAAATATGAGTAAATACGCGGAACAAAACAAAACAAGGAATGCCATAGTGGCATAATTACTAAAAATAAAAAAAACTAACAAAATTATTAAGATAAGCCTATGGTAGAAGAAACATAAATAAGTTTTTCCCACAGCCTATATTCCACTGCTGGGCACGGGCCTTCCTATTTCTGAAGGAATGGACTAGACTCAGAATAAATATCTGTTTTTTTTTATGGGATAGGAGATCAAACGAGCAAGCGTGTCGCCTGATGGAAAGCAATTATCGCCGCCCATAGGCAACCGCGACACCGCAGCAGTATATATGTATGCCATACGTAATCTAATAATAATAATAATATCTTTATTTTCAAAATGTTTACATTTGTTACAGGACACTAGATCCCACACTAGAATTCCCTGTGTTGTGGGAAACTAGCTCTTCCCTTCGTAAATAATACATAAATGTTATAACATAAATATCAAAACAGTAGAGGAAAGAAAATAAAAAAATACGTTGTATATTTATCCTAATACGGGGATCGAACTCGCGATTATTAAATTCGTAAGCGCCAGCTTCGCTATAGAGCCAACAGGCCGTTGACAATTACGGGTACAGAAACATTGATATAAAAAAGGCAACTAAAGAAACATTGAGAGGATGGATGAATGACGATTGATAAAAGAAATTTACGTTGTGGATATGGAAGGAAGGGTTGGTAAGAGAAGACTAAAGAGAACATACCTTGACCAAATTGCTAAAGTTCTCAAGAAAGGCCAGGTTAAAAGTACCCTTAACCGGCGAGCTTCTATGAAGAAAATGATGAGTGTGGATGAAGCAAAGAAACTGTGCCGGTATTGTAGCAGAAAAGGAGATCTGTGTTCTCTGCCTACCCTCTCGAGAAACTTGCGTGATCATATGTATGTATGTATTATATATAAAGAAACTGTAATAAATAATCTGATTTTTATTTAATGAAAGATGACAAAATTATCTTATAATAATCTTTATTCATTCCCTTACATAATATACTTCCGCAGTTCATATCTTACTGGAAGTAAGAGAGAGAGAGAAAGTGAGGAAGTGTATTGTGTAAGGTGTAAAATAAAAGTTTGAAGCATCCTTCAATGATTGAATTGAGGTCCTTTGTTTCTTTTTAGTAGTTGAGCACGTTCGTGAAAATCGATGTGTCATATGGGCGACACACATATATCTCAAATAGATGTGATATCAAAATCAATATTCATTTATGTCTTACATATGAATCTATTTATTAACTAGCTTTTGCCCGCGGCTTCGCTTGCGTGGAATTTGGTCTGCCACATTAAATTTCGTGGCACACTATTTTAAATAAATATATATTTTTTTACTTAATAGTAAAATTATATTACAACCAAAATAACATTAAATCATTACAAATTGTAGCCTATATGTTATTCCGATGTATAACCTATATTACTGTAAAGTTTCATCCAAATCCGTCCAGTAGTTTTTTCATGAAAGAGTAACATACATACATCTATACTCACAAACTTTCGCATTTATAATATTAATAGGAAGTAGGATGATGTGATAAATACGTCATTAAAAAATAAATTTTATGTGTACTTATTCACAATAATTTAATTTTTTACATATTTTCTAGCACAAGCATTATTAACTTAATTGTAATTAAATATTTTTAATTTACATTTAAGATGTATGCCGAACGGGTGACATGTCTATTTTATATAAAAACGTCAATTGAACTAATCATTTTGTTTTAATAGAATATTATTTCTTTTTAATTTTAAAAATAGAATTTAAAAACAAATAAAGAGTTTTATTGCATTAGTGATACATTTATTAATGTATCACTACAGTAATTAAAGTTGGCATTGAATTTTAAATTCAAATTTGCTACTTTACACGTTGGGATTATTACCGTATATTTAATTAAATACACTAAAATGCAGAAACAATGGATTCTAGGTGCCTAAAATACACTTCACCACAGAAATTCTATCGAAGCAAGGAACAATAGCTATCCTCTTCTTTGTTTAATACGTTATTGACAATATTTCGTAAATTATATAGCTTTGGGTCAAAGCTGTTGGGACATTTCGTTCATGAAATTAATTCCGTAAATTTATTATTAAATTTTTCTTAAAATTTTTAACTTTATTATCATCCTTTGCACAACCTTACATTCCTTAAAATGTTTTAAAATTCTCGGAAAATCGGTTCAGACAATTCTTAGCCCGGCCAAACTAGACATTTGGTATTTAAGGACGTTTTGTTTAAGTATGTAGCAAATTGGCATATGCATCGTATAGTTATCCTGTTTTAGATAAGTCGATTATTTTTCAAATGTTTTAGAATGATAGTTCCACACTGAAATTCCCAGAGTGGGGGAAAACCACACGGCCCCTGATTTAAAAAGCGCCACCACTTTGCCATTTGAGTCGTTCATATTTCTGAAATTCATATGATATTTTAGAGCATCATTAACATTCTACGGAAGTTCACTGCTAGAAATAGGCCTTCTTTAACATAGGCCACCAGTTTCTGCCAGCTGCCCTACGCAGACTATCTGACCAGGGGACGTCCCACTCTACGTTTGCCAAGACGCGGTTTCTACACTAGCCCTACTTATATCGAAAGATGCCATGGGAAGTATTTCCATTTTTCCCACTCCAAAGAGAGTCCCTTAAATTCTTTATATGTCTTCATCTTTTCTTTTTTAAAATTGGTCAGTAAACTTTCTTCTTGGCCTTCTTCTTTTCCTTTTCGCTTCAGTTATTTCCTCTATGATATTTTAAATGAAGTTGTCATCACGAAGCAAATATCCAATCGCACTTCCCCTTGTATTCCCAATGTGGGGTAAAATTTGGCGATTCTCTTCAATAGTTTACAATACAATTTCGTTGGTAACATTTTTCTTTCAAGATACTTCTTTCATACGATGCCGATAGTAAATGTCAAACGCCGGAGGCTTACTCTATATTTTTAAAATATAATAGAATATAATAGAAAAATCTTAATTTATGGCATTTTTTTTCACAATAGCTTAAAGATTAAACCTAAAGTTAGGATAGCAAAAAAAAAATTAAGAGTTTAACAATATCTAAAATGACAAAACAAAAAGAAAATAATTCTAATTTACAAGTGCCATAAAATGGTTCTTGCTCAGCATATGCCAGGCGTTTAAGCAGCACTTGACGCTGGTTTTCAGCAAGAACCAACGTGGTCCGATCGCGAACCACAGTGACGACATTGATACGTGACACACACACACACACACACACACACACACATATATATATATATATATATATATATATATATATATATATATATATATATATATATATATATATACATACATACTACTCATACTCATATATACACATACACATAAATAGACATTTTTATGTTCCAGATGTCGATGTACGTCTTCGTGAACCTATAAATATGCAAATATTACAAATTATAAATGCGTCGTAGATTCAATGTCAGCGCAGCAATTACTTCGCTGCAAGAAGCTCCGACATTCGGAATGTGTGCTATAATTTAGAATTCAATTAGCTGTTGAATTCGTGCTACCGTAGCGTTAATTACACAATTAATGTATGTGACAATTATAAGCGTGTTGCAATATTCAATTTTAACCTCGACGATAATAATGCATTCATTGCTTGATTTTTGTTGATAGACGAAATGATTAAGTATTAGCGTTCCTGATGTCTGTATGACGCTTGAAATAACAAACACACACAGACACACACACACACACACATATATATATATATATATATATATATATATATATATATATATATATATATATATATAAATATATATACCTCTCAACCCATATGCTCTGTAGGCTTTGGATGCCGAGGAATGGCTTGGAAACCAGTCAGAAGAGACTTCAGCGAGCCTTGGGTCGAAATAACTCCAAATAAATGTCTGGTGCAAAAAGCAAACCACTGGGAAACCACTGCACTAAATGCCCAAGAAATTCACCATGAAATAATCTGAAATAAAACGTTAATATTTTATTTTTATATATTTTATTTTGTTCTAAGCAACAACCACTGAAGAAGAAGAAGAAATAATGTGCTTCAAGATAATTTATCACGATAATTGCAACCAAGCTATATCAATTAACGCTAGGTCAACCGTCTCATTAGTGACACTAGGTTTCCGTGCCTGTGACCGACACTGACGAATTGATGTTATTGATTTGATTAGATATATTGCTGCGAAGCGTGGTGTAACACATAGATCATTTACCTTCAGCATAAATTATCATCATCAATGCAGCTGTAACAGTGTACTACTCGACATGGAGGGCCCATTCTTTAATGAGGGATGTTTTTTATAGGATAGGAACACAAATGACCAAGCAGGTTGCCTGATAGAAAGCAACCAATGCCGCCCACATATATCTAGAACATCACAAGTATTGCAGAAGTGTTACCGGTCTTTCAGAAAAATGTGGGCTTGTTTATCAAAGGTAGGTTGATCGGAAATATTTCCTCCTTATTTACATACATACATACATATCGTTACACCTGTTTCCCGTAGGGGTAGGCAGAGACTATAGAGCTCCATCTGCTACGATCAGCATACTTTTCTTGCAATTTCTTAAAAACATCAGCAATTTGGTCAACGTGTTTTTCCGCGGTCTTCCTCTACCGACCCTTCCATCAACATTCGCATTATCCTCCTTATTTAGTTATATTCTTTTATGGCAACGTAGACGACCAAACGGCCTAGTAGCCCAGTGGTTCGATCCCCGCAGCGGAATTAATATGTGTATGGCCTACAGTTATTTATTGCGAGTCTGGTAGCCCCGTCAATCCACATTGGACAAGCGTGGTGGGTTAATGTTCATTCCTACACAAATGTAGAGGCCCATGCTCAGCTGTGGGGCATACATATGTATATGGGCTGCGAAAAAAAATAGCAAAATAGGCAAACGAGCATTCGGGTCAACAGGTAGTAAGTGAGCAACGCCGGAATGTCTCAGGTGCGTTGCTGGCCTTTTGGGAACACATTCTCTCGATATAGTACGCAGAGAGATAACACATCTCTGCGTTGATACAACAAATCGAGCCTTTTTTTATGGGATAGGAGGGCAAACGAGCAAGCGTGTCGCTTGATGGAAAGCAATCAGCGCCGCCCATGGGCAACTGCGACATGGCAGGAGTCGCGGAAACGTTGCCGGCCTTTTAGGTAAGTATAGGCTTGTTTTTTGAAGGTTCCAATGTCGTAATGGTTCGGAAAGACCGCCGAGGGTAGAAAATTCAGTGTGTATAAGTAATAGGATAGATATACCACTTTATACTGCGTTGCCCGTGCTATGTAATTATGTCAGATGATAATAATGAAATATTTAATGATGTGTATCAGTTGTGATATGCCGGATAGAATGCTGTAGTGAATTATTGCTTGCTAAACACTTACGTATTGTTCTGTTAGTAGTAATACAACATGATGATACGGTTTTGAGCCATGGTTCAATTTAAGCCACCAGCAATGTATCAAACTATTGTTTAATATTTGATGTGGATACACCATTTATCGCTATTGTTTAAACAATCAGCCATGACAGCACGGATGGGCCTCTATGTGTATTGGTATTTCCCTCCGGATGTGGTATTTCCCTGGTGGAACTGACCTATTCGTGCTACCACGGCTCAGTCACTCTAAAAAAGGAAAGCTTTTTAGGACGCACGGCACACAAAAATGTATTTTTTGTAGTAAAAAACGTATTCATTTTGAGTTTGATATCTCATGCATTTGTGTGGTGGCTGATCTGACTGGACTCAGTGTCGAAGTTACTGAATTTGTAGTCAACCGTCGTGGGTTCGATTTCCGCATCGGGATGAATTATATCGGCATTAAACAATAGCAGTATACTGTGTTATCGCATTTCATACGGTGAATGCTGCAGATAGAGAGATACCTAATTCGTTAAAAAATGACGACGACTTCGGTTCGCCACCCGTCACGTCCTGATTCCCACAAGGGCGAGAAGTGACGAACGGAGAGCCGTTTCACTATGATGAATGTGAGAGAAAGGATGGATGAAAAGATGGATGAGTGTGAAGGAGGTAAGGAGGGTGTGTCGGGATAGTAGTGGATGGAGATCTGTGGTCTCTGCCTAACTCTACATGGATACAGGCGTGACTATGTATGTATGAATGCAGTGATCTGAAAGCCTAACTCGTTTCCCTTTCCTTTATTCCTTTCTTATCCATCCATTAGTTCCTTCTTTTCCTCCCATTAAATTCTTCTCCTCTAGTATTCACGTCTAAGGAGGTCAAATGTTTAGGCGACTGTGATAATGTGATAATCGTACTTCATCATATCTCAAAGGCTTGCTTGAGCAATGCCTACCGCGTTGTAGATGTTTTTGGGCGGCGTTGATTGCTTTCCATCACGATGCATCACATCCAGTTCACACGTTTGCCCGTTTGTGGGGTTGAAAGTATCCCATAAAAATGTACATTTACTTTTAAATCAACACTCAATTACTGATCATTGTGGATATACATTCCCCTACGAACTAGGAAGGATAAAATCAACCGTAATAAATGTGCCATAAACAACCATATTTGTAGAAATTATTGGTATTTTATTCACATTACTTTATCTCATTATTATTTTTCACTGTCAATCTCAATTGTAGAAACGTAAATATCCGTAAGTATCAAACAAATATAAGTACGTATTCAGGAGACTTCAAACAAATTCTCGATTGAAAAGACTCCCAACGCTTTAATGTTCTGAACGGAATTTAAAGGGAGAAAATTTCCTTTTTGTTATTGAGGCACCAAAGGGCCGGAAGCGTAAATAAACATGAATGTTAATGACGCGAAATTTATTACATTTTTTTTAATTGTATTTTTTATGTAAAAGGCAGACAAATCAAAAAGGATGTCAAGGTAAGTAATCACTGCTATTCATCGATATTTGAACCATTAAAAAGACTAAGTGATTCAGTGATAAAGTTAGCTCTTTTCGAGTCAATAGTTGCGGGCTCGCTTCCTGAATGTGATGACATGTACTTTGGGTGTCCTGTCAATCCGCTTTGGACAAGCGTAGCGGGTTAATGTATATTCCTTCAAAAATTCAAAAAGAAGAGAAAAAGAAACGGGAGACAAAAAGGGGAATAAGGGATCTGATAAACTCAGTAAATAAACAATAAGATGTTTTTTAAACCCATTTTATATAATTATAAACAAAGTAAATGAGTTAAATTCACACACAAACCCTTTTCAATCTAATCAATGTCGAGAAAGATTTGTCATTTAAAAGGGTAGATGGATTCTGAAATAGGATAAGAGGTCCTTGAGAGTTTTTATGGTGCCATCGGTATAGGGAAGAAAAATTACCCGTATAACTTATGTCAATTCTAACTTGGATGTAAATACAAAGAAATGTATATATATTTTTTATATTATATATATTTTTATATATTTCCCCGGTCGAGTCAACCCATTAATGCATGAGTCTATTATTATTGACATCAACTGGTATTCAAAGCGATGAATCCTTTTGTTAAAATGTTAAGGACGCCAAATACTGACCTGACAATAGTCAGGAGAAAGAGCTTAGTGCGCCTTTTGAAAAATGAAAAACGTATCTAGTTTACTACAAATGGTTATCCATTTAAAATTCTGCCAGGCTGAATATTGCTTAATTTAGGTTTTTCACAATCCTATGCTTAAAGTTTCTTATAGATATGATTCGGAACGAAGAAATCCGCCAGAGAATCAGATCGATCAACGTAACTCTTCAAATTACCAAAATGAAGCGGCAATGGGCTAGACATATTTATCGGAGAACCAACACTATTGGTCTAGAGAAGTACGCTTTGGTAACCATAGTGTAGCGTGCGTCTTGGCTAGATAAAACAACGATCTGCGCATGGTGGATAAACACCATGACACTCAAATATATATACCTTTAGGCCGGCAACGCTTCCGCGACTTCTGCGGTGTCGTAGTTTTCTACTAGTGGCGTTGATTGTTTTTCATCAGGTGACACGCCCGACGGAAAGCAATTTTTGCACGTTTGCCCTCCTATCCCATGAAAGAAAACTGAAGATCGAGTTATTTGACGCACTTTTCTTCATAACCCAAAGGAAATCCGTTATGGATATCCTACAGGAGCGTTATATCGGACCCCTTATACCAACTAAAAACCCTTGGAATTTCCTTCTTGTCATTTACATCGCGGTCACGGGAACGCTTGGCTCCTATCCGACCCCGACGTCGCTGTTTTTTTGGCTCATCATCAATTATAAAGCCATGGATTTCCTTCTTACTTCGCCAATGGCGTCCTTGATAACTAAGGGAACTCGGGACCTAAGTGAGTGATAGACCCCCCGATCTATCACTGCAAGTCCTCGTTACGGTAGCATAGACTACTGCAGCCTGATCATGATAAGGTTTTTTTAAGTCACTTAACGGTTGTCTTCCGTAGAGTCTACTAAACCTGATGATGCCTCGTGTTGAGGCGAAACACGTGTCGTTTGCGAGGTGGAAAAGTGGTAGTGTGTCTTTGGTGTTGTGGATAATAGTTGGTAGGTGTAGAGTTGCTGACGGCCGTTTTGCGGTAAGATTTAGTTTAAGTTTTTATTTAATTTAATTAATAATGTGTGTTTGCTTGTATCTTCGCTAAGAAAAGTTCTAACTGTCCACTTACATAACTTGTTAGTGCATTTCATTTCAGGAAGTTAACTGAACTCATTTAATGAAGAAATGAGTGAAGGGTTACATTTAAATAGTCCCCCATCGCCTCTCAGCATAAAACGCCCTATTCACGTCATACATTACTGAGAGGGGTTCAACCGAATTCGTATTACTTTATTATAATGGGGCTCTGGGGTTTCGCTATAATTTACACATTTCTAAAATATTCCGATTTAACAAGTGCACTATCAGCTGAATTCATAGGGTGGCCAATGACGAGGTTCTCCGACAAGTCAAGCAAAAAACTTTTCTACCTTTGATGGTGTGCAAAAGGTCACGTTTGCAGACCATCAAAGGTAGAAAAGTTGCTTACCTGGGTCATATCATGAGAAACGACAAGTACAAATTGCTGCAACTGATCATGATGAGAAAAATCGGGGGCAAAAGACAAGTTGGTCGATAAAGAAAGTCTTGGCTACGTAATATCAAGGAGTGGACCGGGATAGCGAGTGCTCCAGAACTGCTGCACCTGGCGAAAGAGTAGGAAAGTTGTGTTGAATTGGCTGCCAACCTTTGCAAGTCGGAGAGGCACTCTTAGAAGAAGAACAAGTACACTTTAACGCTGCGATTTTTGAATTAAATAAAAAAAAAGAATTTATTTATGAACTTTTAGTTGGGTTATTTTCGATCCAATTAGTAGGTAATCGTCTTTGTACTTTAGGCTTAGTAATTATCGTAACTTTTGTAAATATTCGTAGCGAGTTCAGAACAAAGGGATATCATTAATCACTGCCCACGTATGCTACACCTTCGTTGATATTGTGAGGTCGTTCATAATGTAATTTTTTAACAACTATTTTATATCTGTCTGTGTTATATACTTATTTATTTATATGCAACAAAGACAACCAATTGGCTCAGTGGCGAGGCTCTCCGCCCGCGCGAGTCGCGGCGTAATGGTCGCGGGTTCGACGAGCCCCGCATCGGAATAAATATATATATGGATTACAAATATTTATTCCGAGTCTGGTAACCCCGCCAATCCGTATTGGACAGGCGTGGTGGGTTTAACGTCTGTTTCTCCAGAAATGGAGAGGCCCGTGCTCAGCAGTGGGCCATATGGGCTGTTAAAAAAAATTCAACACTGACAGACAAGTACGCGTGTGTGTAGTGTGTGTAATACACAAATATGTATGTGGTTCTGGTGACACTTTGGGGTTCGATTAAGCCTTAGAAGTCTTTTTTACAGTTCCTATTTATCCCACGACTGGGCACCATGACTGCCTAATTCTAGAGAGTCATTGACGTATGTCTAAGTTGAATTGGCTGGACAAATATAATAGATTCAGTATAAATACATGTTCGCTAAACATATAGCTTGATGTGGGCATCTATGTATATGTGGATGTTATCTACGGTGAAATATTCGGGGAAAAAAAGCAATATAGACTTCGTTTCCTCAGGCACATAGAGAGGATGGGAGAAGGTCGTGCTGCCAATAGGATATAACGAAAGATGACTCTGGCGTGTTCTTACATCACAGGCCAAGACAGTTTGGGTTGCAACAGTGGAGTAAGTAATAAAAATCATATGACAAGTTGACATTTGTCATATGATTCAACACAATCATATGACGGTTACAGGCGTCCACATTGCCAAAACTAAGACTCGAGTATACTTTTCGAGGTCACGCCTATCCCCCGCAGGGGGTGGCAGAGACCACAGAGCTCCATCTACTACCATTCATCGCAGCGAAACGATGGAGAGCATTAGTCGCTTCTCGCCCTCGTGAAAATCAGGACGTGACGGGTGACAACCCACGTCGCCGTCATTTTTCAACAAATGCGGTATATTAAATTCCTCTTAGTGAATCCCACGAGTCGCAAGGTAGGATGGAGGTCAGCCCCAGCAAAGCCCTACATGCTGAGGTAAGGCACCATAGTACCCGGGGGGGGGGCGATCTCGGGACGATCGGCACGCTAGCGACTAAGCTCGCCCTTAGCCACGCATCCATTGGCACGGCAGACCGTGGATTGGCGGACAGGAAGGGAAAGGATTGAGAAGAAAGGGAAGAAAGGCAGGAAAGGAAATGGACATATTAATTTGCAGTATATATTAAATATACTGCAAATTAATATGTACCGTGTTAGTGCAGAATGAAATAAACATACTCGTACACATGTCTGTCTTTCGACATTTAAGTTCCCATACTTGTTAAGGGAATGTGATATCTTGTTAGTATTATTACCGCAGGTTTAATTTGACTGTTGTACTATCACAACATTACCATGTATTGTGATACAGGGCATATATTTTTTAAGTGATGGGAAAGCAAACGAGCTGGCGTATACTGTGACAACATTACCATAAATTGTAACGCAATGTAAACATACCATAAATTGTGTACAACTCTGTTGTGGGATAGCAAAGCAAAAAGCTAGCGTGTTACCTGATAGCGAAACAATTAATACTTCCCATTGACATCCGCAGTGCCATAGGCATTGCACAAGTGTTGCCGACCTTTATAAAACTGCTTGTTTATTGAAGATTCTTATATCGAATCGATTTGAAAACATCGCTGGAGGTAGTTATTTGCATAGGGTAGTAGTGGTGCGTGGAAAGAATTTCGGGACAAATGCACTGTATTGGAACGCCATTCATCCAGTTTGCATATAGTCAATGTATGAAAATAAGCAGCGATTCCGAGACGTCAATAACTGCGAAGTTAGCTATCAGTCAACGTAGTTGGCTATAAATAGCCATTTCCAAACAGCGGTCACATTGAAGCCTGTCTTCGCGAGACGCCGGTCACTGCCAACCCATTAGTGTGGGCAAACAAGTTTGCATCGCTCCCTGGTGATACATGAGAGGATGAACAATATTTATTGTGCGTTAAGTGCAAGTAATGGTCCTTAAGCATCGCAAAGAAAAGATTATTTTTAAGACGAATGCTTGTATATCGTCTTTATAAGCATGTATTCGGTTTAATTAAGATAAGAAAAATAAACGTATTAAATAATATATTATACTTGGAATTATACTGATTACAGCACACTATGTGTATGTTTGCGACCAATTGGCTCAGTGAGGGGGCCCTCTGCCTGTGGAGTCAATGATCGCGGGTTCGATCCCCGCATCGGAATAAATATATGTATGAATTACAAAGATTTATTTCGAGTTTTGTAACCCCGCCAATCCGCATCGGACAAACGTGGTGGGTCAACGTCCGTTCCTCCAGAAATGGAGAGGCCCGTGCTCAGCAGTGGGACATATATGGGCTGTATAAAAAATGCGTATGTCAGGGATTTACTTTAGATATAGTTTCTTTTTTATATAATCCATAAATGTACATATATATGTGTTTCAGTGCTGGGACAGATATGGGTTGGTACTTCGCATGTCTATAGGAACATAAGGAATATTTGTTAAAGGTGGATTGGCGAGACATTCTAACTTAGATTAAATATCTGCAGACTATACATTCCAATAGAACCAAAGATCCTTTTACTCCGAAAACGGTAAGTTCACCACTGAGTCCACAGAATTATATCTACAACGTAAAATTACGAGAAACTAAGTGAAAGTTCTAAAGCGTTATAGCTTTATTCAACAATCCACAAATTATATATTACATACATTTATTAATGTATTAACAATAATTTAAGTCAAAGTTAAGTATTTACTTAACGGATAGTTATTTATTCAAAAGGAAACATTAGTGCAAAAATATTTTCCAAAGAAAATATATTATAATTTACTTTAAAAAAAAGTATCAAAATTTGGCATTTTATAATAATATAATTAACGGTGACTTTATAATAATATAATGACTTAACGGTGTAAGCTATCTCGCGTTCTGTGAAGCAATGAGGTTGTTCGTTTTCGAAAAATGGACCAAAAACCATCGGTGCGGACATAAACTTTTAATGTATTTAAAAGTTCAAAGCCGTTTATAAACCTTACGACAGAGATATTCTCGGAATTCCTAGTGAATACGATTCTCCAAGAATCAAGGATAAAAAAATAAATTCCCTAGTTGCCAAACTGAAGTGGCATTGTCACGTTTCCCGGGGAGCGACAACCTTAAGAGTGCTGGAGTGGCTACGTCTATGCAAATGCAGTGTGGAGCACTCTCCGGTCAGGTGAAGAATGATTTGCATAGGGCGGCTGACAAAAATTGGATTCGTAAGCCAAAAATCACATACATAAGATCAATTTGCTTATAAAATATTTATGTGCTTTAGAATAATATAAAAAAAATATATGCTATAACCTAAAAATTATTATTTTCGTACATATTATTTTGCAAGTGGTAGAGTCACGCTACAGACGAATAATTTGTCAAGAATGGCATATTATTTGTCTGTAGCATGAATGGGCCGGCTCGCCCGGAGAAGTACCACATTGCCGTAGAAAACCGGCGTCTAAGTCGTAGCTTAGCTACTGTGCTTCGTACGGTGAGGGGCCTGAGTTCCGGAGGCTAAACACCCTCCCCCTTCGACTCCCCCTCCCTTTGCCCCCACTCACCCCGCCCCTTCCTTTCCCGCTCCCACTCCCATAATGTCACTTTCCTTAAAGGTCGGCAACGCTTCCGCATAACCTATGGGGCTGCGGATGTCTATGGGCGGCGTTGATTGCTTTTCATCAGGCGACACGTCTGCTCGTTTGCCTTCCTATCCCGTAAAAAAAAAAGAATAGAAAAACGAGGTAGTAGTGGTTCACCAGTTGGTCAGCTATCATAATCTCTCATGGATATCTTGCAGGTATGGATGTGAATAATTAACAGAGCAGGCAAATGAGCATGAAACAAGCATTGCAAGCGATCAGTGCCGCCCATAGATGTCTGCAAGGCGGGAGACATCGCAGATGCTTTGCCCACTTTTAGCAACACGTACGCTTTTTTCTTTAAAGCGCCTATTTCATAATCACATGGGAACTATAGCGTGACTGCTGTTCTGCTTACGACGACACCCGGGATCTTTAGGGGGTTTCTTCAAATAAAATTCTTCAAGACGATATTAATTTATTCTTGCTTTTATTTGTACATTTATATCATATTCATATTTATACTTTATTATACTTTATAATTTTAATGTTTTGTGCCGGAGCGGTGACATATCTATTCAAGAGACGTCAGTTGGACCACTACATTTTGTTTTATGACAATTTCTTTTTCATTTTAAATTTGAATAGTACGAATGTAAAAAAATGTAATATAATATAAAAGGTTTTAAGACATTAGTGATACATTTATGAATGTATCACTAAAGAACACTGCATTTCATCAACAGTATTAAATTATGTGAAGAATTTTTTTTACTATAACAGAACAAGCAAATGCACGCTCCGAGTCACCTGATGATAAGTGATCACTGCCGACCAGTTTACAGTTTTGTTTTGAAATGTAATCTTAAGTAGTTTTAAAATGTTTTCTTAAGTTATGACGCATGTATTCTACAGAAAATATTTAAAATAGCATAATACGCTGGGAATAACAACGATCCTTATATGCCGGAAATTGGATAAATGTACGCTATGTTAAATCCCATAGTATGAATCTTATATGAAGACTTTAACATGAGAGGTGCATATATAGAGGTTGAAGATATCCAAGTCGATTCAGCTATTGTTACTTATGATATGTTTCAGAAGTTTGAACTGTGCGCGATATTAAAGTTACTTTTGATAGTGGTAGAGCCACGCTGTAGACGAATACTTTATCAAGAATAGCATAATATTTGTCTGTAGCATGAATGGACCGACTCGCCTGGGAAAGTACCACACTTCCGCACTTCACACTTCCTCCCCCCTCCCCCTACTCCCACTCCCATAATGACACTTTCCTTAAAGGTTGCCAACGCTTCCACACTACCTATGGCGCTGCGGATGTCAATGGGTGGCTTTGATTGCTTTCCATCAGGTGACACGCGTGCTCGTTTGCCTTCCTATCCCAAAAAAAAAGATATGTGAAACGAAAAGCGATCTAGGCTACGCCAGTGACAAGAAAGATAAGTATCTTCAAATGCAGTCTATTTTATGTCTAGCAATCACCTTCAGCGGTTTTTCCAACTGCAACCAATATAACGTTGAAACCTTCAATATTTAAGCTCTCAACGCTTCTCCAATGCCTACAGTGTTAGAGATTGCAGATGTTTTGGACTGTATTGAATATTTTTCGTCAGGCAATATGCTTATTCACTTGCCTTTCTATCCCATGAAAATGTTTTTTAAATATAGTATAGGTTATATTAAGTATATTATGTTATTGAATGAAATAGCTATAATAACTTTGACAAACAAATCTTTTGCATTTAGTACATCAATTGGGCCGACACGAAACGGTTACAAAATGGACATAGAGGAAGAGACTGCAAAGTTTTTCTATTATAACTAAAGTACTTAAAAGTTCGACATGTTTTGCTACTGAAAGAACACAAATATTTACATTCGTACGCCTTTTTTGTTTACAAAAATCTTTTTCATGGACGTCTTTGTACCTTTAAATTGAAAAAAATAATTTATTGGTACAAAGAAACAATAAGTATAATGAAATAATTAAAAGTATGTTTTAAATAAAGTATTAAAAAAAATATATGTATGAAAAATTATGCATATAGTGTCACGTCGCCCATTCACAACACCACAGGTTATACAGAAGCATTGCTGGCCTTTGAAATGTGTGGGCTTATTTTTTGAAAATTCCAATGTATCAGTTCGGAAATACCTCTGGAGATAGCTGGTTTCGGGAAAAGCGCATCATACTGGATTGCCAATTTGCCATTCATCTATATGGACAGTCAAAAGTTTCACTTAGCTAAGATCCGCGACAAGCAAAACAATAACAGAAAATTAATAATGTGTGTTTTTTGTTGGGTTTAGTGGATTTATTTGGAACTAAAACCAAAAACTTACCGAAAATCGGTCATCAAGTCTCCACTCACCAACCACTATACACAACACCAAACACACACTATCACTTTTCCATCTTGTAAACGACACTCGTTTCGCCCCAACACGAGGCATCTTCAGGTATAGTAGACTCTACAGACTTTTCGGTTGTCTTCCGTAGAGTCTACTATACCTGAAGATGCCTACCTAGAAGATGAAAAGTGGTAGTGTGTGTTTGGTGTTGTGTATAGTGGTTTGTGAGTGGAGAGTTGATGGCCGATTTTCGGTAAGTTTTTGGTTTAAGTTCCAAATAAATCCACTAAACCCAACGAAAAACACACATTATTAATTTTCTATTATTGATTTGCTTGTCGCGGATCTTAGCGAAGTAAAACTTTTGACTGCGGCATTGATTGTTTTCCATCAGGCGAAACACTTGCTCGTACACCCCTCTATCCCATAAAAAATTTTATTAATTTTATTAAGTTCCTTGCCTCTCATTTTTTGTAAATTTTTGAAGTTATCTCATTTGATTTATTAATTTTATAGTTTGTTATATTACAAAAAATATTATTATTATTACAAATAGGTAGGTTCATACAATCTAAAAAATAACAAGCCCCAAAGGTTCTTGTTAATTCTTCCCTGGCAGATTTTCAAATATAATTTAAATAGAAATCATATTATAATAAGTATAGTAAGTTGCGAAGTTACCGCTTATGGAGTCAATGAACGAATGAAAAATGTTTTGTGGGTAGTCTTAATAAATATGACTAAGCTCCGCCATTGAAAATAGGGTAGAATTTATAACCATTCCTTTACCCGCTGTTTGATTTGCAAAGTAGGTACTTACTCTGGAACAATTTCCTACTCCTAGTGGAAAGTTTCATTCCCTGTGTAGTCTACGTCTAGCGAGAAATAAAAATGAAATATCGTTAGGTGAATGAAAGTATAATGATGGGAAAAATATAAATGTTGATGGATAAAATTATGTGGTAGAGTAATGCTATATGGGAATGTCTGTCATAAATTTCCTAAAATGCAAATAATTTTGGCAATTTTTTTATTTCAAGCATAAAAGGATTTTTCCGGGGAAGTACCACATTCTTTAAAAAATGGACAGTCAATCTTACTTTGCTTATATGCGCAAACACAATTAGGAAAAATATATTGTGTTTACGGAGAAGAACATAGAGAATTAGTCAGAGAATAACTTTGCCTAGCCGCTTGTTCGGTATTTATGGTATTGGTACACGGGTACGCGATCCCGGCCTCCCGAGCTACTACCATATTACTCCACGTCTTCCGTTGCCGTAGTATCATATCCTTATCCTATCTAAATCCATCTTTTCTCTCCCTGCCTTCTCCTTTCTACTATGACGAATCTTAATATATGTAATTCGTCAAAAAATGACGGCGACGTGGTTCTCCATCCATCACATCCTGATTCCCACGCAGGTGAGAAGCGACGAACGGAAAACCATTTCACTACGACGAATGTGAGAGCAAGGATGGATTAGTGTGATGGAAGCAAGGAAGGTTTGTCGGGATTGTAGCGGATGGAGATTTGTGGTCTCTGCCTAACCCTACAGGGAGACAGGTGTGACGATATGTATGTATGTATATTTTTTGTACAAAACAATATAAAAATGAAACTAAAGAGAAACATCAGTGGTAAGCTGAGGCTAAGAGAATTATTAGTTGAGCGTGCGATATCACAAACCGCATCTCCCGCCTTTGTAAAGCGGCGATAAATCGTCTCGCGGCTACAAAGCGTTACTTACCGTCGACTACAACCGCCCGGCAATCCCCACTCGGACAATGAAACAACTGCACTTTGTTTTTGCCGCAAGAATCTTGTGAAGATTACGAAATAACTTCTGTAATGAAAATGCTTTACAATGGTGTTTTGTATAACCGCGTTACACGATTCTGGGTAGGGAAAATATTTATGGATTCGCGTCAGCAACATCCAAATTTTTAAAGTATATCTATAGCTATGAGTATAACTATAGACATACTTTAAACTCAGTTAATGCGCGCGCAGCTGCCTACGTACATGCATCACGCCAACACATTGTATATACCCGATTGTGTGTGTGTGTGGTTGTATTTATATTTTGTACTGTATTTACGAAAATGTGTTTTAACTAATAAATAAACTCTATATACATATATATTTATATTTGTTGTTTAGGGTGCTGATAGATGTAAAAATCAGATTCATGTTAATAATTTTCAATACTAAAATTATGAAATTTTAATTTTTAGGATTACAATTATTTTGAAATTTCAAAATACATTTGTAAGTTTTCACTTCTGTCGGCAGTCCTCACAACTACCTCCAATTTTTTTTGTAGTACAAGAAACCAAAAAAGCAAGCAGTAAGATATACTAGGATAATTTTTATATTATCGCCCTAGGGTCAGTCCTGTAATGATAACTGTATAAATTTATAAATAAAAAGTGTACGGCCATATCAAAATCAACCGCCTATCAATATCTGCAGTATTAATAACACTGTACATAGGTGCCTCTAATCTATTTTTATGGGATAGGAAGTTGTAGCTTTAAAAGAATTTTCATTGAAAAATCAATTGCAGCTGCCCCGAAAAGGGCGTTTTATTGAGATGCTATCATCATGGTGAAACAAGGCATAGATAGTCCTTTTTATAGTAGGTAGTACAGCGCCCGTGACGTTTATCTTCGAGAGTGTAAAGAAATCGTTCTGAATAGGACGTCGTATTGTATGCAGCACCTACGGCGTCCATCTCGGAAACCAGAAAGCAATTGTTCTGAAAAGAACGTTTTAATATATCGTAGTAGTGGCGAAGGTCACCTTGCTGCGAGGGCTTGCCTATACGCCCGTCCATACGGTAGCTGATGCTGTCACATTATTAATTTTTGACATTATTTCAGACTATGTTTTACTTTGCGTCTGTATGACATGGGCATATTTAGGTTACAAGCGGAACAAAATGGGAGCAGACGGTAGGAACGTATTGAACCTTTCTCGCTGGAATGCCATTCGTGGCTCGATAACTCATTGTGCTATGTCTGACTATTCTTACTAGAGGTAAATGTGCTGAAACGGGTCATACATTCGGGTATTGTGCTGAAAGTAATGTTGCTCTGACAATATTTTATAAAGTAACCTTTATTTTGAATTTAATTTCTGATGTTTTAAAATTTATTATTTATTCATTGTTATTATTATTGTTCAGTTATGGTTGCGTTGCCCATCAACTTTGTTTGTTATGGAAACGATAGGCAAACGAGCAAAGGGTCACCTGATGGTAGGTAATCACAGTGACCCATCTATCGGATATATCTACAATACTAATTGCTGATGAATTAGTGCAATTCTATTTTCTTATATCTTTAGAGTATATATTATATATATTCTGACTACGCGGAGTCAATGATCGCGGGTTGGATCCTCGCATCGGAATAAAAATATATGTATGGATTACAAATATTTATTCGGAGTCTAGTAACTCGCCAATTCGCATTGGACAAGCGTGGTGGGCTTAATGTCCGTTCCTCCAGAAATGGAGAGGCCCTTGCTCAGCAGTGGGACATATATGGGCTGTTAAAAAAAATTATATAATATGATATGGTGTGAGTTATGGGAGAGAAAGAGGGAAATCAAGGAACGGGAAAGGAGTTAACCTTGAATCCCTGTACAAATAGTATTCCTTAACGCTGATATACTGTAAGTAGGTGCTACTTCCCTGGTCTATGGAGGACGGCTATTCATGCCGTTTTTAGCACAAATGGCTGGAATACGTGGCCGATTGTCACTGTCCATGTTTCGGTACCGCAAGAGGAAACAATAGAGGCATAATGTACAAGCCCCACAATACCATAAATAGCATTATCGTAAAAAAGATATAATATGTAAAATAACGTAACGATATTTAAACCGTTCAGAAAAGAATAAAAATAAGAAATGTAAAGCGGTGATTTGTATGAATAACTCAAGAGAGTAGTATAACAGATCGGAATATTTCAGAGCCGTGCAAGTTATAGGAATACCCAAGAGGGCCATTATGTGAAAGGAATACGAATATAGTTGAGTATCTTATGGCAATTTATTGTGGTTACAAGAATATTTTACATCGAGCGAGGAGCTGCTTTAAGTCAATATTAACAATATGATTATAAAGAACTTATGGCTTTTACGTAAAAAAAAATATTATATATAATATTTTTATCTATTTGTATGGAATAATTAATAGTGGTAGAGTCACGCTGCAGACGAATACTTTGTCAAGAATGGCATAATATTTGACTGTAGCATCAATGGGCTGGAAAAAACCGCAGAAAACCGGCATCTGAGTTTGCTTACCGTGCAAACTCAGTGCCTACCACGCTTCGTACGCTGAGGGGCTGAGTTCCGAAGGCCCAACACCCCTCCCCTCTCTGCTCCCCCCCTCCTATTCCTCCCAGTCCCATAATGACACTTTCCTTAATGGTCGGCAAAGCTTCCGCACTGCCTATGGCGCTGCATAGGTAGGCATAGCGAGTATGTAGGTAACCTAACCTGGATTAACCACAAGTGAATAGTGGAAGAGAGAAATTATTTAACGATTTCATGATGAATGATAAGAATAATAAAATATAGAAAGAGCAGAGGAATTGGACCTCTGGATCCGACGATCTGGAGTAAAGAACCATCCCCGGTCTACCCGACACAATCTATAACAAGTACCACGCTGATTATTCAAACAAAATTCAAAGAATTTTATAAATTTATTTCAATTTTGCTTGAATAATTTACGTATACTTATTTACCTTTTAACCAAATATTTAAAAATATCAATGAAGTTGTATAAATTAAAGTACATTTGTTTATTCAAGCACCATTTAAATAATGAAACCCACTCCTGAAGTTCCATTAAAGTTGGTTACGGTTGCTGAACTTGATAATTAGCTTTGAATGACGTATAATCCTTGTTTACAGCGATATGAATTAAAAATTTGTTTAATTTATTATGTACATTCGTTGTAAATAAATAATTTATCACTGTTTCTTTTTTAAGACGATAGTAAGCATTTTATATTTTTTTAAGAAGCAATATTCTATTTAATATTACTGAAATTATTGTGATCCATTCCAACTAATTTTACTCTATAAAATGATTTCCATTAAAAGTTCATTGTAGGCTACGAACTCATGCTGTCAGATCATAAGAACATATATCGTCTATATTTGAAAGAATACGTGTTTGAATGAAGCGGTTTAGCTTACAATCTGACATTAAATATTTTTAATCCTGATTCCTGATTCTTCTGATTTCCGTGCTGATTCTCACGAGGGTGAAAAGCGACCAATGACGAGCCGTTTCGCTGCGATGAATGGCAGCGGATGGAGCTCTGTGGTCTCTGCCAACCCCAAACAACGTCGGCAAACTTAAAACACAATACCACTTTTCAGGACTCTACCAGAGATAACCTTTAAAGTATGTATTTGCCTATTATATTACTTCCATAATGAAAATAACTTGTTAATTTATGTTTTACTATTTTCACGTTGTCTCTCTAACTTTACTCAATTGTTTGTTTTATTTTCCTTCAGGTAAACCGTACCTCAAGCTGCCGAAATTATTCTCTCAGGATAAATTGGCGCCCATTTTGTTTATTGTAGTCATACTGCGCCCCTAAAGAAAGCTATGAAAGTAAAGATAACCATGAAACAAAATTTAAATTAAATTCTCTTGTTGTTTCATATTGCATGTATATACGTACTATAATTTCTGTTAAAAACTTCATCGTTATTTGGTTCTATATATTTTATAATGCAACATTTAAAAAAATAATTATATATATATATATATATATATATATATATATATATATATATATATATATATATATATATATATATATATATATATATATATATATATATATATATATATATATATATATACATATATATATATATATATATATGTATATATATATATATATATATATATGTGCATTCCGTGATTAAAACAATTTTCACAAACATGCACATGCAGGCATACACACACATATATACATACACATACACGCGCGCCTTTTTTTATTAAGACAATTATAAAATATGAATATAAAATTACTTACTGGCTGTGTATAATTAAGATTTTTGTTACAAAATATAAACATACGTATCACGTATTTTGGCGATATATCCTATGTCAACAAGTTGTAGTCGATATTTCGATGCGCTCCTCATATACATCATGAATATTTCACGATGGAAAAACGTTGCGTGGATACTCTTTTCATGGTTGTGTCAAAAATAAGACTATGTGGTATGTGGAATTGAAATGTATTTTTAAATACACACATATTATTTTTGATACGCTCTTTGAACTTTTCTTGTGTCTTCGAAAATAAACGGCGAATAAATATTTATTCGCCGTTTATTTATATATTGTTATAGATTCATAAATATAATAATTTTGATTACTTAATTATTATTATTCTTTTGTTTTAAAAATTCAAAACTTTAATGGTATTGATTTGAAAGTACCATTTATTTAAATTTGTAATGTAATAATAATATAAAATAAATAATGTGGTAATGATTCTTTAAACAAATTATAAAAGTATTTCACCTTAGTTTCGTGTAATTTACTGTTGAAATTACATATTTCCAATTTATACCTATAATATAGGGATAACCAAGAAAAATAATGGTAAAGAAACATTTTAATTTAAATTGTATTTCTTACTGGCTTGATGTATACTCATATAAGAAAACTAAACATTTACATAATTTGTTTTTATAAACATATTTTTCAATGTAACATTAATGAAGTGTCAATAAATAAATACTCTTCATTCATAAAACTAAATAAATAAATCTAAAATAATTATTTGATATCAGAACAAGTTATCAATATTTCTTGTTATATTAAAAAACGTTTGCATGTTTATATTTTATAGTAATTCTTGTTAATGAAGTAATGTAAAACTGCTATTAAATGGAAAAACGAGAGTTGTTGGAGCAGATGATTGCTAGAATAAATCCCGCCTGCGCATAATTATAATTGCACAAACATAATTTGATGTCTCTCGGATGGTATGGTGACCAGCATGAGGCAACCAGCAGAAAATGAATGCGTACAACCGCAGATAGGGCGACGGTACACACTGATGATTTAATTTAAGATAATGATTATGACATGATGTATATGGAAGTATTATGTTTCTTTAAACTTAATTTTTTCCGCCAATCCACGGTCTGCCGTTCTAATGGATGCATAGCTAGAGGCGAGCTTAGTTGCAAGTGTGCCGATCGTCCCGGGATCGGGCTCCCCCGGTCACTATGGTGCCTTACCTCAGCATGCAGGGCTTTGCTGGGGCTGACCTCCATCCTCCCTTGCGTGGGATTCACTAAAGCGAATTTAATATACCTAATTCGTTGAAAATGACGGTGACGTGGTTCGCCACCCGTCACGTCCTTATTCTTACGAGGACGAAAAGCGACTAATGGAGAGTTGTTTTGCTGCGATGAATGGTCTCGGAAGGAGCTCTCGGATCTCTGCCAACCACTGAGGGGGATAGGCGTGAATATATATATATAGGACGTAAGACCAACTAATACCTCGGCGCACGAGCCGCTTCCGCAGCCTGCCACGCTGCACACGACAGGGTTACCAACATTTACATTATTGGAACACTGCGTTCTTAACTATGTTACAAATTAATGTAAGTTATACTACTTAATTATGTGCGCCTTTCTAAGGTTTATAAAAATAAACTTTATGTGGCTAACAACTCACCGGTTAATAAACCTGGTAAATAAAACAAGCTAATAATCTAGTATTTATCCTAAAACATTACTATAAGGCTATTTCGTATATTTATTTCAATATATTTATATGAAAATTAGTATTAAATTAACGGTATATTTATTAGAAATATAATAAAGTTTAACGCAATATGATTACTTAGCAAAATTAAAATCATGAACAAGGCACGATGGGGCTCTTTTGTACAGTTTAATATAAATTCATTTTCAAAGCTCTTTAAATTTAAATTAAAGTACGAGTTGATATCAAAGAAGCTGACATATCATTTTTTATACTAAATTAAAAAGCTGTGTATTTTTTAAAAACTGTATATGCATTAATAACATAGTCCGTGCTTCTAAATGAACGAGGCTTTTATTTGTTGATGCACTAATATTTTTTTAAAGCAGAGCAGGTAAACGAGCATGCGAGTCACCTGGTGGTATGTAGTTATGCCGCCCATAAGTATCCACAACGCCTTTACATGTATGTAGGGCTTACAATACCAGGATTCCGGGATCCCGAATACCGGAATCCCGGACGCTTTTTGTCCGTTATTAAAAACCGGTATTTATGTACAAATACCGGTATTTTGGTATTACATTAGTTGATAAAAATTGAATTTATGCACAATATAAATCTAATTAAAATATTATTAATTAATAACAAGAAATTTTTTTGAAAATAAAAATGTATATCTAGCACATTTATTAAACAAAACGTAAGTTATTAATATTATTTCATAAATACTTTCAATTTAATTATGTTTTTTGCTTCTTTAATTATATAATGCCATACGAGCCTATTATATGTAAAATGTAACATAAAATTTAATATGTACTTTTTTTTACTTGCACGTTTTGTTGTATCTATCTACTCTTACTTTTTGTGTAATCAAATAAATAATATCTACTCATTTCAGAACAATATTTATTGGATTTCATATATTATTTGTTAACAAGTCAATACAACAACTGAGATAAGTAAAAATATAACTAGTAAATTTTTTATCAATAATACCGGTTTCAATACCGGTATCCCGATATTTCTAATTTTAAATATCAAATACCGGTATTCAGATTTTAGTTCGGTATTGTAAGCCCTACATGTATGTATCGCTATCTCTCTCTTATGATGTTATAAAATGTTTTTTACATCCGTAAAGTGCCATTCTTTATATGATGCAAAAAAGCGAAAACGCTGTAAATGACACTTTATATGATAATTTTTATGTGATAGGAGGGCAAATGAGCAAGCGTGTCTCCTGATGGAAAGCAATCAACACGGTTCATAGACAAACGCGACGCCGCAGTAGTCACGGAAGCTTTGCCTGCCTTTTAGTTATGTGTAGGCTTGTTTTTTGAAGGTGCCAATGTCGTATTTATTCGGAAAAACGACCGAAGGTAGCTGGTTCCACAGAGTGGTGGTGCGTGGAAAGAAGTTTAGGATCCACTCATTCGGATCGGATATTCCGTCGAATGGACGAGTCTCATAGCTCCAAGACCAATAGAAAATTTTGTAAACAGTGTTTTTGAGTGATCAAATACAATTGTATCAGAAATCTGAAAAACTTTTTGGTCTCTGGTGGTAAGTTTTCATTCTGCAGTTTGAAAGTCCGTTTTCGCTTTTTTGCTTTAATATGGTAAGAGAAAGGTAATTTATTTAATAACGTATAAATTATATTATTTATATTTATAGGTAATTTACATAACTTTTCATTTATGGAATAGCGAGCTAGCCTGATGGTAAGTAAACTATTGAGCATGGATGTGACCAAAGACGCTATAAATGTGTTGTTCACCTTAAGATATGTATAATGAAGGGAAAGGAAGAGGTAAACAATGGAAGTGGGAAGAGAAAAGGAGGGGCAATTTCTGAAGAATTAACAGGAAGCAGGGTCTTTGACCTAATATTTGTGCGCAATAAATACAATTTAGTTTTTAGGTAATATTGAATTAAAAATAAAATAAAATTACAGTAATACCCCGGACTTATGCGATAGACGCGACCGAGCGCTATCCGTGTAAGTCGAATTCGCTTAAGTCGGGGTACAATTTTGCATATAACGACATATAAAATATGTTTAATTGGGACCGGAGAGTAAATAAAACAACAATCTATGAAATAAATGTAAAAATTAAAAAATCATGTAACTCCGAATTCGCGTATGTCGAGGTAGCGTAAGTCGGGGTATTTTTTTATGGGATAGGAGGGCAAACGAGCAAGCGTGTCGCCTGATGGAAAGCAATCAACGCCGCCCATGGACAACCGCGATATTGCAGGAGTCGTGGAAGCGTTGCCGGCCTTTTAAGTTTGTATAGGCTTGTTTTTTGAAGGTTCCAATGTCGTAACGGTTCGGAAAGCCTGCCGAGGGTAGCTGATTCCACGAACTGGTGGTGCGTGGAAAGAAGTTACGGGAGAAACGCACCGTAGTAGATCGCCACTCATCCAGATGGTTGTGAAATTCGGCGGCGGGAATTATTCCAAACAATTCCTCGGAGCACTCCGTATTATTGCACCTACAATTATCTCATTCGTTCAGTCGAAGTTAATAATTAAGTCTTCTATATAAAAAAGTATTCGTAAGGAATTACTTTACTGTGTGTTTTTTTTAGAGTAGTTCTTGTGGAAGATGACTTTGAAAACAAACGAAATCGGCTGAAATGGCTTGGCATTCTTAAATTTGTTAACATATTGCAATATTCGAATTTGTCTTACTCCATTTCCACTAGAATGATTCGACATATGATCCACTGTTTCCCGTAGTTTTATTATCCTCTTTAATATACAACTAAATGTTAGCACACAAGAGCTTCATAACATAACCACGCAAATGTATTTGTGAAGTAAATACGTACTTTCTTCTTCGTCCCTTTCTCAAATTTACGGGGCCGTACATTTTAATATAGCCATTTTCACTCGTACGGAAAATTTTAAATTAAATTCCGCAACCGTATATTTGAATTTGGAAAGAAGAAAAGGTTATGAAAAGAACAGAATTGATATTTGTTCATATAGCTAATTTTTTAAACAATACTTTGACAATATAAAATTAAAGATACACACATAGGAAGGACTAAGTGGTGCTTCTTATTCGTCTATGTCCATCAATTGATCGCCGCGGGCTATTAATTTATACACATACCAAACTAATTTAAGAAAGATTCTTATTAAGAATTTTGATCTGACTTTCGACATTATCATCAATACAGCCATAACAGTCTATGCTGGACATTTTTTTTCACAGTCCATATATATATATGTCCTATCGCTGGACACAGGTCTCCTAATTTATGAAGTAATAGACATTAAACCACAACACTTGTGCAATATTGATTGACGAGGTGACCAGACCTGTGGGTGACTCATAATATTTTTTTTATGGGATAAGGAGGCAAACGAGCAAGCTTATTACCTGATGGAAAGCAAATGACACCGCCCATAGATATCTTGATCACCAAAGGCTTCACAGATGCATTGCCGGTCTTATTTATCCCGAAGCGAAGAGGGGTTGTACCTCCAGAACTCAACCGCTCACTGGATAAAGCGCGTTAGCTAAGCTAACACTCAGATGTCGGTTTTCTGCTGGAGTTTCTCCTAGGGAACAGGCCCATTCAAGCTACAGACAAATAATATGCTATCCTTGACAAATTCTAAGTCTGCAGCGTGGCTCTACCACTAGAAGATTATCTGTTCAGCTTCTATTGCTGTTTCGTATGATACCTACGGGAAGAAATAAAATAGAGTTATTCAGCTATATGTCTGGAATCAAAAAGCAAGTTCAGATTCGAAGGTTAGCAACTTATCAAGTCATCAATTAACAAAATGTAATTAAATTGATTTGAAACAATTAGGAAAAAACATTATTAATAAATTAAATAAAAATGAGATGAAGAGAAAACTTCAGCAACATAACATTTTTGAAACAAGAAACCGAAAACTTGAATATATAAATTTCAAGTCTATAAATCTCTAATATAACTAATAAATAAATAATAAATCTCGAATATATAAATAATTAGTATATTTTAATATAGTATTAAAATAAGATTTTGACCAAAAACAAATTCTTGATATATATTCTTGAATAAATTCAATCTGTTTTCTCTAGACTAGAATAATTTGAACACTCATTATTTTGATGGGCCATTAGCGTCAAATAAATGTCTGAAATAAAATTTTTAAAGCGTTTTAATATTTAAAAGGTATTGCGATTGTAACTAACCATTTGTGGATTCAATTTTTTTCCTTCATATATTATCTACATTAACAATAGGTAAGTGATGTTTTTATATTTTGATAGTGGTAGAGCCGCGCTGCAGACGAATACTTTGTTAAGAATGACATAATATTTAACTGTAGCATGAATGGGCCGGCTCGCGCGGGGAAGTACCACACTCCCACAGAAAACCGGCGTCTGGGTGGTAGCTTAGCTACCACGCTGTGTACGGTGAGCGGCTGAGTTCCGGAGACCCAACCCCTCCCCCTGCAACTGTCACTCCCATAATGATAGTATCCTTAAAGGTCGGGAACGTATCCGTACTAGCCTATGGCACTGCGGATATCTATGGGCGGCATTGATTGCTTGCCATCAAGTGACACGCCTGACTTTTTGTTTTCCTATCCCATAAAAAAATAAATAAAGTTAACAACGTTCTTTACAATAATATAGTTCTAGGCTACAGAAATCCGGGTTAAAGTTTCACCGTTTAACTCTAGTATTCCCTGCATTTGGCAGCAAGGATAAGAATTCAATAAAAGTTTAGACATCTGACCTCTCCATAAAGTGGATATTGGTACTAGAGTTAAAATTAAACGTTGTTTCAACTTCATATTGAAGCTCCGATGTTTAGCAGGAAACTTTTCTCTCTCTGCATGTAGTTGTGTTCGTTTGTTTTGTTCTTATTAAAAGTTTATCGTTTTTAAATTGTAAATAATATGATTTATTAATCAGAAAACTATATTTTATTTTATTTTATTTATTAGGCACAAAAACAAGTTACAGTCTTAAAGAATACGATATTATATAATTTTAACAACGCTCGGACTATAACTCTTTAAATTTGCACACAGCATGGCTACATTTTGACAATAGGGTTACTTAGGTAATAATAAAATATTATAAAAATGAACAGACAAAATTAAATTTATTTAAATTAATAAAAAAAAAAACAAGAAATATAAAAAAAAGAAGAATAACAATAATTTTGTGATCTATCGGCTGCCAAAGATATCACGGAGTGATCGCTCTTTGATATTGAAAATATCGAACGTTTCTGTACCGTCATCAATGGATATCTTATTGTATAGGTGACAAATGCGTACCATGGGATTGTGGTAAAGATTATATCATAGAAAGGCTAAATTATTTAGAAGTGCGGAGGGATATCTCATTTCTCAGCATCTTCTATCCATATTACGTTGCGGTTGTGGATGGAAGGATGGGTAGAGGTATAGTTCCGAAGTTCTTAAGAATGGCAAATTCAAAAGTATCTTAAGTTATCAAAATAATCAAAAATTAATCTTATCAAAATATATATTAAGTGGTGAACTAGAAGAAAGAGAATGAAGCAAATAATGCGAATGAAGCAAATAAAGTGTGCCGAAATCTGTTACTCTGCTACGGAAAACGGGCATGATCGTGTATTGTTGTTGATGAATTGGCATTGATTTGTTATTATTAATTTCACTACTGAGCCATTTAGAAACTAATTTATTGCTTGGATATAATATTAAGACTATTATTTTATATTTATTTTGCAATAAAAATAAAATGTGAAGATTCTGGTATGTGTGTGTGGTTTTTGAAACTTCCTGCGAAGGAAACAAATATTCGCTAAAAGCAAATTCTTACAGTGACAATTGTACTGTTTTAATGTTTTGTGCCTAATGAGTCTTGTAGAGGAATTCTGTAATTAAAGACAAGATTTTGTATTGTACTAATTTTAGTTAACAGATAACAAAACATTTTCGAAATATTTTTTTTTGTTTTAAAATTTGTTACTCTGCATCTTGTCGTGTATTTTAATTATTTTAAATAGTCCATATGTGCCTCACTGATGGGTCTGCCGATTTTCTGAAGCATGTTAGGTTGATATCTATCTATTATATGTTACCCTATCATGCTTTTTTATGATAAATTGGCGCTACACTAAGATTCGGAATAAATATATGTAAGCCATACATATATTATATTTATCCCGTACAGTAGAAGCGGTAACATCGCCACTTTGATATAATGCTTTTATTTTGTATTTTGATGTTACCGCGTTTGCTTGTAATTTGATGTTACCGCGTTTCGTACGGAGAAAGCAGAGATCCGGATATTAAATGTTTTCCCTTCTTTTTCTCCCATCACTTTCTTCTCCTCCTCTCCTCCCTTTCCCATTTTTAAAATACTTTCTCTAGTTTAGACGATGCATTAGCAGTTCCCCTGGTGCGGCGGATGACCGCGAGTGGTGGAGAATATTTATATTATTGGCTATCGATTCGCTCACACTCTCGTTTGTCTTCTTAAGACTTGATAGCATGATTTAGTTATTTTAATTTTATTGTATTGTATTTGTATTTATTTGTATGTGTATATGATTATGAGTAGTATATAAGAGTATGTGTATGTGTCCGTATCAATGTCGTTATTGTATTCCGATCGATCTGACCACGTTAGGTCTTGCTAAAACCAGCGCCATGTGCTCTAATTGAATGTCTGGCATATTCTAAACAAGAACCATTTTGTGACCAAGAACCATGTTATTAGGTAGATTAAAATTATTTTCTTTCTGTTTTGTTTATTTGTATTATGTAATACTATTTACGTTTTAATTTTAGTTATTTTAAAAAAAGTGTAATAAATAAAGTTTTGTTCTATTCTATTCTATATTGAGGATGAAACTAAAAATATAACCAAGTTTTAAACCTGAACGGAGCAACGTCAGCAACAAACTCTCCCAGACTACAACAGCGGATAAGACGAAGGCTTATTCCAATAAGCAAACTTATTTTAAGCTTTCCATAATATACCTGTACTGCAAGAGGATCATAGTTGTTTTTAAATTTTTGCGAAAAGCAATACTATCAATGATTTAAAACGCGCAAATTTAATTTATAGAAGTTTATATTAACCTAAATATAACAAGAATTAATAAAATTTTACTACGGAATAATGGCATCATTTCTTAGCGGGAAATGTGTAGTGAGTTTTACACGTCGTAAAGGACATTCGTAACTTAATATTAAATTATTTGTTTAACAACTAAATTACAAAAATGTTTTTATTACTTTTTAAATTACAAAAATGTAGTTACAATTATAATATTATAATTTTCTGGGATTAAAGCATTGTTCGGAATATTATGGAACTGTTTTGCTGTAATACTGGCTAAGGCGCAGCACAACAACAACGGCCATATAAATACCAACATTCCGCTGAATTCGACTACCACACAACTTGGAACAAAACACTTTAAACTCCACCATTTGAATTAGTGGTGATTCATTACGGTGCGTGTTACCCAAAAAAATACCGTGTACAACCGCTGTAGGACCAGCTAGCTACCTTCAGCGGTATTTTCGAACCAATACCACATTGGAACGCTTATAAAACAAGCCGACACATTTATTGAAAAACAAGGGTTTACACTTTGCAAGGGCCGATATTTTGCCTCTTCCACATTACCTGTAATGTTGAAGATGTCTACGTATGTATATGGATGGTGTTGATTGCTTTCCATCAGGCGACACTTTAGATCGTTTTTTTCCTATTCCATTAAATAAATTTTTCCTATTAAAGAAATATATATTTCAAAATTCATGCGAACAAAATTAGATGTATAACTTTTATAAGAACACAATCACAGGAAATATGGTAAATAAAAACACATATAAAAAATGAAATTTACAATTCTATTTACCATATATTCTCAGTAAAAAGGTCTAGACTCGAGCAGACAAGAAGATTTTAATTTATTTCTAGTGTAGTCCTCATTTCACGTATTTATAGCCCTTGCTAGTACAAACGGGTATTAAATGACTTCCAAATTAAATTCTTAGCGCACAATAATTAAAACACTAGTACCCCAGCTGAGTTATTTAGATGAATACCCACTGCCCTTGACATGGGTTAAATATAGCCCAAACCCTTACAAAGATATTGAAATACTGTTACCAGTGACTTCGTCTATATCAAGATAAAATATAGCTTAACTCCTAATTACGGACCTTTGCCTTTACCGACTTAAATACTCTATTATAGATGAATATTAAACAGTTATATTTTACGAAATATGAGCAGTTTATGGATAGTATTTTGACAGTGTAGTATAACAGTAGCAAGGCGATTGCTTTTCATCTGATGGTGAATCTACACAAATGCGTTGTTGACCTTTCGTCGACACATACGTGCGTCTCTTCAATATCCTAATATCGTACTTATTCTAAGCCGTAGATCATTCCATAACTTCACTGGTTGTGGTAAAATAATTGTTCCTAAATCGCATGCTTGTAGACTGCCAATGGTAATTGGCATGATACTTATGTTTTCGGCCGGTAGTTCAACTTTTTGCGTCAAGGGTTAGGGTTTCAATTCTCGCACTAAGATATATATTTGTATTATCATCATCATCATCAACAGCCTGCGCAGTCCACTGCTGGACAGATGCCCAAGAAGTAGCGCCACTTAGCCCGATCTTCGGCTTCACGCATCCAGTTTCTATGCCTATGTTTAATATTTGTATGCCTTTTTTCTAAGTCAATTCACTTATGGCAGAGCGGTAGCGGTCGTCATGAGATAGTTTTACTGATAGAGGCAGATGTTATACGCCTTAAGATGTCTCGTCACCTCTCACACACGTAAAGCGTTTTATTTGTGTTATTTATATTTTATAAGATTAGTTTTTTTTTAATTTTAAATTTCAATCAATTAATATTATATAGCAAGCGACTTTTCTAGAGTTGATCTCCCACTAAATTGAGGGATGTTGCTGTAATATCCATGTTTGGTTGGCGGATTAAGCCTCACCAATTGATTTTTAATACTCAGATATACACCTTATCTGTAGATATTTACTACAAATAAGGTGTATATCTATATGGCAGAAACATTGTTGGACAGTTACAGCTATTTTGCTTATGATATAATAGCAATAGTGTACATTCTACGGTTGTCTGGATGAAATCGCTATTAGCGATAAGACCGCTATTTGTATATAAAAGTTACAACCAATAACTTTGTTTCTGACGTACAATAAAGAATATATCTATCTATCTATCTATTATATGTTAATCTCACTAACTTCTTGATAACTACTAACGATTTGACTGGACTGGATGAATAAAACTAAAAATTAGAAATTAATTAAAAACAAAAAAGGTTATAAATTAAAATTAAACATCAATAAAAAATTTAAATTGACATTCACAATTGGATCGACATTGGCATTGTCTTGCTGTGCATTTATTTGTCTAAGAGTGTACCTACTTATTACTAGAATGTACCCTTATTCAATTATTTTTGTACTGTTATACATTAAAACTTACTTTTTGCACACTCAACAGCCTGCGGAAGTCCACTGCTGGGCATAGGCCTCACTCACTGAATGAAGCACTACGCAGCCCGATCTTTGGCTTCGCGTATCCAGTTTCTGCCAGACTTTTTGCATGCTTACCAAATATTATTTATTTTTGAATTTATATTATATCAGTATATGAATTCTGAGAAATGTATGGACAACATTGTTCCAACACCGCTTCAAAAATGAGTTCTAGGAAAAGTTTAATTCATAAAAACGTAGTTAATTTATCCCCGTATCTGGTTCAGGAGTGAAGGCTGAAATGTCTTCCCTAAACTAATATCAAGATCAATAGAGTTACGAAATCTTTTCAAAGACCACTTTAAGGGCTTATATACTTTCTTATGTATTGTGATTGTACAAAATGACATTTTAACGGTTCAATAGCTTATTTATTTTATGTCAGAACAACAGCTTTTTCCATGATACATACGATATAAAACAGTTATATAACAATAAAGCTAGTTAATGCTCTCTACAATAAACTTTTAAGGTGTAAGGACACGGAGGAGTGTCTGATTGGCATACCTATAGTTCAATTGGCGAAGAAATGAACAAAGTACAAAAAAAATTATGAATTACGGCCGAATTTCCGATTGTACACTCACCAGTTGATAAAAACCTATTTCGAATAAATACAGATTCCAATATTTTATTTTGCCAATATTATTTTTTAATTTATCATTTCTATTAGGTCACCAAATGTAAAACTTTTACGAATATTTCGAAGTAAACTTTTGGACGAAGAAGAAACGGTGAAAAAACTGTTCAAGTATCCTATTTTTTGTCTTTTTTTGGTTGTTTTTTATCTATCCCTTTACTAAACTATCCCATAACACATAGTTGACTCAGTGACGACGACATTGCTTTCAATTATTTCATTTTACCTCTTATTACTTACCTATTGTTATTTTTGTACCGTATTATTTAACTTCACTTCTAATTCCACACTCATATTAAAATTGAGATTTGAATTAATAAAGAGATTTCGTACGCCTTGCAACAATCCGGACCCCCCAGGGAATAATTAAGTACTTTTGTAACTTTGGTTCTACTCTGTAAACAGAATATTACAAGTTATGTTTGTACCAGTGATGCATAGCAAAATTCAATTTAAAACACGTTTGGATTGCAATATACTTGAATAACTTTTAGTTATTTACAAATACAGTCGTTAACAGAGCACTGGTGGTATTTTTATGGATTAGAAAGGCAAACGAGCAGGCGTGTCACTTGATGAAAAGCAATCAATAAACAAAAGAAAGCAATGGCGAGTGCTTCGGGATAACTTCTACCGCTGAACTCTAGTACCGCACAAAAAATTAAGATTCACCCTTACTCTATTTGAATGAATGGGTCTCCAGTTTTTTTTTCTCGAACTCTGTGGATAGATACGCCACCATTTTGTTGAAGCAGCTGCTTCATTTTATATAACTATGGAATTTGAAAAAAAAAGCTTACAAACATTTCATATGCATTGCATTGCTTCTGCAGTGAATATGGTGTTGAAAAAGTCTATAGATGGCGTTGATTGTTTTCCATCAAGCGATACGCTTGTTGTTCTACTTTTCTGTCCCAACAAAAAACTTACTATGTTTAAAATTTCTTGAAATAGTAAATAATAGTTATTTTATTGTCAGAAGATTTGTTTGGAAAATGAATGAATTTGGAAAAACTACATTGTCACTGTATTCAATTATGTTGATTGCAGTGAAAACGCTCCAACAAATTAAACTCAGCTTCCTAGATAGTGCTAACATTAGCAATCTTGTACGGAATGCGTTCTAACTTACTCCATGTTCATTGCGGGGAAGTGTTGCAAACAACAAATTGAACGTGGTATTGAAGCCATTTAAATGTATTTCTTAGTCATTAATTATGAACTGAAAAATGAATAAACTTTATTTACTACTATTATGATTAATAGAGACAGGTGTTACTTTGCGGAAATCCATTACTATACCCTAAGAATAAACCCTAAGAAACGTTATTTAGGGTGATCGTCTGCTACATACAATCAGTTTTGCACTAGTCTGACTTGCACTCGTCGTTGCTTTATCTAGCTAAAGGGCGTCCCCCACACGTTTGCTAAGAAGCCAATAATGACTATGAAAGTTATGATTGTGTGTAGCCTAAAGTGTTTATGAGAACAAATACTAAGAGATGAGCAGCAACGATAACCTAAGGATAAAAAAGGAATCTATGATCTTGATTAATGGAGTCAGGCGTTATATTGTGGAATGCTATGATTCAGATAGAGAGTCAAGAATTACTTTACTAAGATTCGAAAAAACCAATTACCGATCGGCCAAATTCTACAAAGTATAATTTTCGGTAGGAATTTAGAGTAATATAATATTTAGTGTTTAGATATTGGTTCGTAAACAGGCAATATCATGTTTCTAATTGTTTTCCGCGGATCTTAGCAAATTAATTCTTAACCTTCCATTTTAAAATGTGATCCGCAATCCATACGCCAAGCGTGGATTTTATGGCAATACCCCTAAATATTGAGGACGGTGATTAGTTTTACTAAAATCGTTATAATTTATAAAGGTACTGTTAAATTCTAATTATAGAAGGAAAAAGAAGTGTATAGAATTCAGTCGAATGGTTGTCGCTGTGATTGATGCGATTAATTTGCGTTGTGACATGTATTCACGTAACCACCACAGATGATTTGTTCCAGGGCTGTAATGGATACAAGATTTACGACGTTATTAATGTGAGAGTATTCAATGGAACGGTAGTCTGACATTCAAAAGCAACTAATGATGTCTTTAGTGACACATCTAAGCGATTTAAATTTTAATTTAAAACAGCTTAAAATGTTCACTTCTCGATAAAAATGCCTTATAGTTCATATTTATACAGTGAATATTTATTAAAATTGGCATTGACATATTTCATTAAAAATAGTCTCTGGCATATTTTTAAAACAGGAATCGTTAACAATTTTATTTTTGTTTATTAATTTAGCAATTCATTAGTGGTCTTAGTAAATTAATAAAATAAAAAATTCTTTTATTCCACACATATTACAATTTTGTATAAATAATAAATATATATAATATTAATTTTTTATTTTGGTTGCATGGAGCCCTCTCAGGTAAAGGCTTCCTCCAAGATGGCGATCTACTACGGTGCTCTTCTCTCGAAATTTTTTTCTACGCACCATCACTTTCTGGACACCTTCGACGGTCTTTCCGAACCGATACGACATTCGCATCTACAAAAAAACAAGCCTACACATACCAAAAAGGCCGGCAACGCTTCCGCGACTCCTGTGGTGTCGCGGTTGTCTATGGGCGGCGTTGATTGCTTTCCATCAGGCGACACGCTTGCTCGTTTGCCCTCCTATCCCATAAAAAAAAAGAATTTCCATTTGTCTCTATTTTTGCTTATTTGCAGCCAGTTTCTGTGGTCTTTTTTTACATAGTCCTCCTAACTCATGTAAGGTACTCCCTGCTCGACTTTTGCCTTTGTGTTAGTAAATTAAAAACTATTATAAAATATTGTGGCTAAAAATGATACATATGTAAGATTATAAGAGCTGCGTAGCAAAAGTAACTTAGTGAAGTTCCAAAAAACTATATTAATGTAAATATATAGGGTGGTTTTAGGTATGGGTGTGTGTATGTTTTACGACTCTCTCTCTCTGTTGAAAAAGCGATGTCGTGTGTAGAGGGTTTTGATCATAATGATAGTAGTAAACCTACTGCAAAAAGATTGGATAAGTCATTTAATAAATTAGAATTCAAATATTTTTCTATTGACAATATAACGAGCGTTCTAAAATATATAAAAAAATCCATATAAATATGTTCCAGATGGGTTTGATATACGTCCTTAAATGTATTTAGTATACATTTTTTTATATAAAATAATGTAAGAAGTGATACCATAGTGAAATTTATCCATTATTGGCATTAAAGTCCACTTTTATCAATAGACATATAGTTTAATTTAGTTTAAATTAAGGGAATACGGTGGAATTAAAACCGCGTCTAGACTCCGAAAACAATTACTTCAAAACCCATTATGTAGATCGCTTGAGTTCGTTTCATTAAAATAAGATTATTATATTTTTCACAAATATTTATAACAATGACCTAATTGGATCATTGGCCAAGCAGTTAATGCTTACGAAATAGGTAGTCACGGATTCGATTTTTTTTTTCGTTATCTAGGCCATCCTCTTCCAAATTTCAATAGGTTGTGAGGGCTTCTTTGGACCAGAACCGATGTAGACAGATTGTAGTTTGAGGGGTTCAAGTGACCATGATCTTCAGTAATGAGGGGCCGAGTAAAGATGTAGGCCATACATATTATATAAAGCCTACACGTAGTTATTCCGTATCTGGGTGCCTCATCAATCTGTCTGAGATTAGCGTGGTGGGTCAATATCCATTCCTCTAAAAATAGGAGGGCTGTACCCAGCAGTGGGACATTTATAAGCTAGGAAAAAAATAACTTTTATTCACTATGTACGATGTTCATAATCCGCTCTCCATTTGAAAACTTAATTCCAGCGGCTTTGACGTCGTTTTCATTGTCTTGAGAATTTAAAACGCTTTTCATTTTGCATATAAAACGCTTAAACTAGAGATGAAATAAAATATAAAATTGTATTTTTAGTATTTACTAAAAAATTCATTGCAGTATTATTATTTATTAAAACTTAAATAGGTTTTAGAGGATGATGAATTTGAATTTTTGACATAATTTAATAAGTTACTATTGTATATAGAAAATTTTATGTATATATCTTAGCTTTTTTATCTTTCATAGCAACTAAAAACAGATTTTCCTAACGATGACCTAATTGGTTCAATGACGAAATCAATGGCGTGCCCATTGAAATCGGTTCTTTTTCCTGGATATATACAAATCTGTGGACTATATGTATTTATTTTGAGTCTGGGTGTTCCACGATTTAAATTTTTTTACGTTATTTTTTAGTATACGTAAGCTAAATATCCTTCCCTTTTCTTTACCTTCTACTTCCCCTCCCAAAACTTCCACTTTTTCTTCACACTAAACTCTTCTTCGGCTCCCATTACTCATATTTATATGCAACGTATCTACAATGGCTTTAGTATTTCAAGTGTTTATGCACACTGTTGATTTTTATCATTAGATGACCTTTTTGCTTGTTTAACGCAAGATTTCCATAAAAAAATATCTCATAATATGGCATATGCTGAGCAAGAACCATTTTATGACACTCGTTAGATTAAAATTATTTTCTTTTTGTTTTGTGTTTTTATTTGTATACATAATATTATTAAGGATTTAATTTTAGTCATTGTAAAAAAAAGGTGTCATAAATAAAGTTTTTCTATTATATTCTATTCTATAATCAACTAGTTTGGCCTATACTAAATATATTTTCAGTTTATGTGAACAGTCTGAATTTTTTACTTAGCTAAGATTCTCGACAAGCAAACAAAATAGAAAAATAATGATGTATGTTTCTTACCAGAAGAAGTTGTTTTTCGGGGAACTCAAACCAAATTTTACCGAAAAAACAACCGCCAGTAACTCTCCACTTCCCAACCACTATCCACAACACAAAAAACACACCACCACTCTTCCACAATGTACACGATACCTGTTTCGTCTCAAACGAGGCATCATCAGGTATAGAAGACTCTACGGAAGACAACCGTTGAATCACCTAACCGTTAATTATACTTGTTAAGTTTACTATTATTAGAATGCTTTTCAAATAATCGCTATATAAAATAATAAACTAGTTTGACCCAGTTTGGACGCAAGGTGATGTAATCGTGCGCCTCCTGAGATTTATTTGTATTCAAATATAACCAAAGTTAAATAATAACTAAGTTTCAGTTAGCAGCAAAGTTGTCGCATCTTAAATACGAAGTTTGTCAATACACCGTGTTAAGATTTGGGAATTCGTTTGAAGTGTAGCGTTCACAAAAGCTACTAATTATGTAACTTTTAAATTTGTTTTGATTCGTAATCGTTTGTTTTAATTAAACTCTCGCTGAACTGAAGTTGGCTCTTTGAGTAATGAGAAGTTGTTTCAAGTACTTACTACGTACACGAGCCAAATTGATACGCTTACCTCTTAAACTTTAAAAGTTGTTCAAAGTCTCTTTAATCTAAATACAATACATATTGTTACGCCTGTTTCCCCCAGGGGTAGGCAAAGACCACAGATCTCCATCTGCTACGATTACACACACCTACAAGTTCATACCTTCACCTTCACCTACCTTGTTTCCTCCACACTTATCCATCTTTTCATCCATCTTGCCTCCTTAATCTACTCGTATTTTATAAAGTAACAATCAAACTAACTTTGGTAAGATACTTGATGAATCAGAGAAATAATGTTGTGTGTTTGGCGAAGAAGTGTACATGGAATGATAGGCACATTCTTACCGAGGAACGGCCGTCAGAAAAACCTCCAGCTATTCACCAAGGTCACCAACGCATACATCGTCAAACAGGCAACCAAAGCATCTGCGACGCCTTAATCGTTGCGGATGTCTATGGGCGGCGGTGATCGCTTACCACCAGGTTACATGAATGCTCGTTTATCTGCTCTGCTATAACACACACACACACACACACACACACATACACACACACTTGTATAAAGAGAGTGATGAGTGTAGATAAAGCAAAGCGAGGTCTATGGTATCTACCTAACTCTACGGGAAATAGGCGTGATTATATATATGTATGTATATAATACAACGCGTTTCGCCTCAAAACGAGTTAACCTCGAGTGTAGTAGGTTGCATTAAAGACAAGCGTGAAATCAGTTGTTAATTGTCAACGTATTTTATAAATTATGATAATCGATCGAATCGATACAGAGATCTATCAATTATCAATGGAGCGACGATCTGTATTGTGCAACTGGCAGAAACTGGATGCGTCAATCAATAGGTTTAGGTGGCTCATCGTGGGGGAGGCCTATATCCAGCAGTGGACTTCCGCAGACTGTTGTTCATGATGATTATGATTAATATAGTCGTAAAAGTTCACAACTGAACATTGGGCTTCCTCAAAATTAAGTTCCGTTGACGCTACTCAGCAGGTAAACTGGAGATCACAGATTCGTTATTCTTAGGTAGACGCTGTTACCCTTCTACAAGTAAGAAAATATATGAATGAATAATTATTATTGTTCATGCTTGTATGAGAGGGGAGGAAGAATTACTATTATATCTTAACAAATAAGTAAATAAATCAAGTGAAAGTTCAACTGGTTCATAATTTCACGACGACAAACACCCCAGCACTCACTGGAGCTAGAAATATTTCTACTTGCGGTTATTGTTTTGTATACCTTAATTAATAATACATAGTTAATAATACACCGTTTCTCTTTATTTTGTTACCGTGGAATCTTCGATATTCAGTTGTTACAATAAAATTGAAGATAATGTGTAAAAATAGTTTTATTTCACTAAAAAGAAAACACACGCAACGTTTATTAGAATATATTATTCAAACCTAACGACTTAAATGGCTCCGCGATGAAATTGCTGTCCATTTTATTTCAATTTATATATTCTTATTGTATACAGTTTTAGCTACAACGGCGGACTTAATGCCGGAAGTAATTCTCTGCTATTCAACTTTTGGGTTGATGGAAAAGATTTTTCACTGGACAAGAACAAAATAAAACCAATTAAATACATACATATGTATCAATAGATATATATTTTATCAAAATATAATATATACAACATTTACATATAGACATAGATACACAGACGACCAATTGGCTCAGTGGCGGGGAGTCAATCATTGGGACCACGGAGTCAGTGGTCGCAGGTTCTATCCCCGCATTGAAATAAATGTATGTATGGCCTACATGTATTTATTGAATCTGCTAACCCTCCAATATGCATTGGAAAAGCGTAGTGGGCTAATGTCTGTTCCTCCAGTAATGGGGAGGCCCGTACCCAGCAATGGGACATATATAGGCTTTATAAAAAAATACATGCATTCTAATTAATATATAGAGGCAATATGCGTTGAGTGCCGGAGGCCCAACCCCCTCCATCCCCCCTCCCCCTCTCATAATGACTTTATCCTTAAAGGCCGGCAACTCTGCTGCACTACCTATGGCACTGCGGATGTTTATGGCGGCGTGATTGCTTTCTATCAGATGATCCGCCTGTTCGTTTGCCTTCCGATCCCATAAAAAAAAAGTTATAAGTGATAGAGCTTGCTTCGAAACTAATGGTCCGGTTTGATATCGGAGTATCACACTTTCACAGAATATTGACGTTAAGTGGTAACATTTTATGGTGTTACCGCTATTAGTACCGTAGGTAAAGGGAGACGGAGGCCTGATTGCTCCCCCTTTCTTTAACTTTTTTTCTTTCCTCCTATTAGTTCCCGCTTCTCGACTCATTATTTCCATATAATCCTAAGGTACGTATCGCATTTGAACTGTCTTTGGTATTTGTAGGTTATTTTTCGAATCGAATAATAAATCGAATAAACCATTTGAAATTATTACTGCAATAAAGAAAATTGCACCGCGTACAAACTACAGACGCTGTACACTAATTATGTTAGAGCTAGCCTTTTGTATGAGGATGTGTAATGTTTCTTAAAGGAGTAAGAAGACGGTATTAATGGTTCGTTATATCTTGAACCATCAATGAATGAAACTAATTCAAAACTTAATATGATAAACGTAAGCTGCTAGTTAATATTGGTGAAACATTTTTCAAACGTACAAATATTTGCATAAATATTTGTCTCTCCGGAACTGAATTCAAAACAGTATTTTGGCTTCCAAGCTTCATTCGATGAACGTTTAGAATTGGATCCTTCTCGCCTTCCTTTACATTCCTCTGTTCCTTTCATTAGATATTCAGTGGCGGTAATGATTATATTTAACAGCCCATATATGTCCCACTGCTGATCACGGGCTTTTCCATTTTTGGAGGAACGGACGTTAACCCACCACGCTTGTCAAATGCAAATTGGCGGGGTTATCCGATTCGGAATATATATTTGTAATTCATACATATATTTATTCCGATGCGAGGATCGAACTCGCGCCCATTGACTTCACGGGCGGAGGGCCACTGAGCCAATTGATCGTCGGTGATGATTACTTACCATCAAATGACCAGCCTGCGTTTGTTTAATTCATCTAAAGAGTAACTATTGATAGTTCAGTGCCTTAACAATTACTTTATAATTATCTCAGATGCCTTGCCATGGTTGTGGGTGGTGATTCGAAGCGAAGCGGAGCGTTGGCGACTACCGAGGGTGGGTCCTTCTTCATCAGATTCTTTACACACGGTGCACACACTAGCAAGCGAAACACAAAGATGTATGTAGCAATATAATTTTATTGAGAAATAGAACAGTGTCAAATCCATAAGTAGAGGAGGAGCAATAAATAAATGTTGTCATCAATATCAGCCCGCGGCAGTCCACTGCTGGACATAGGCTTCACTCAAGGCGCGCCTTGTCGAGTCGCGGTCTCCACTCCAGCACTCCAGCAGTCTATTCCAATGATTATCGGTTCTCCGACAAACGTGTCCAGCCCATTGCCACTTCAGTCTGCTAACTTGAAGAGCTATGTCGGTGATTCTGTTTCTCCGGCGCGGCAATGAATAAATTCATTTAGAATTCTATCCACCAAAAAACTCCGAGCATAGCCCTCTGACCGACTTTGAGCTTGTCGAGGAGACGCACTGTCAGTGTCCACATTTCGGCACCGTAAGAGAATACGGGCAGAACGCACTGGTTGAGGGTAATAAAATGTTATTTTTTTCACAACTGCTTTTTTCTTTCCAAAAATATATAAAATAATTAGACAATAAAGTTTGTACGTATCAACGAAAACAGGCTGACGAATATCTGACCACAGGCTTTCGCAATAATCTCTGACTGTCACATTTATATGAATATGATAAGCAGTGTGCGCTCATCAGTTCGTTTCCAGTTACAAAAGTCTACAATTTCCACGTGACATATTTCTACTTGCCCACGCAAAGACTTTGAATGCACAATGGCACGCGAATACAATTGAAAGCAATTCCGTGAAATTGCTTTCGGGCTGTGTTATATGGCGGCTGGGAATTGCAGTGATAGCGCTTAAACACTACGTGTGCCTATAGATTCCGATACGTAATGAGCTTCATTTATATACAATATATATTTATATATAATTTTACTACCACACAACTCAACGGAAGGAAATGTTTCATCCCCACGATCTGGATGAGTCGCGATCCACTATTTTTATCAAAAACCTCTTTCCACGCACCACTACTACACACTAGAAAATCACATACTAAACATGGGATTATTTTGTAAAAAGCAAAAGATTCGAATTTGGAATCAATTTTTTTCGTACCCAAAATCTTTGTTAAGTGCCAGTAACATATTGTTTTTGTTTGACTATTAAAACCTCTTTCAAATTAAATGATTACCAATATTCTATAAAAAATCAAATTATATATATATATATATATATATATATATATATATATATATATATATATATATATATATATATATATATATATATATATATATATATATATATATATATATATTTTAATTAATATAGAATTGAAAATTTTAGTAGGCCATACATGATTACATTTATCTCGATGTTGGAAACGAAACAGCGAGCATTGACTCTGAAAGCAACAACTGCGCCACTGAACCTATTAGGTCGTTGTTTCTTATTGTTTACGTTTTAAGAAGTCTATTTCTATTTTGTTTAAGCAAAGCAGGCTAACGTATATACCAGTCACTTGGTGTTATATGATCAACACCCCTCATGGGCATCCGCAACATCACAGTTGCGTTGCTGACCTTTTGTAAATAAAAATTACAATAATATAGTACAATATACTTATCAGAGGAATAATAATATTACTAAATTAATTTATTCAAGTAACCAAGACTCATGTGTTAATACATATCCTAGATTAGTAAAAAAAAACACAAATTAAAGGTATTATTGTCGCGCTGTTACACTATGTGCAACCGCGTAGCGATGGTTAATATAGAAACAGTCTAGTCTACTCGAAATCACGGTCAGGATATTGTTGGTGCTGCCTCGACCCTGCGCACCAAGGATGCACATCTCTTACGCATCATAGGGTTGAAGTAATCTATAAAATGAATGAATGAAATGGAATGCAAGGTAACTTCAATGTTCTTCATCTCAGAGTGCCTTTCCGACTTGCGAAGGTTGGCAGTTAATTCAGCACAACTTTCCTCCTCCTTCGAGGTGCAGGCAGTTCTGGAGCACTCGCTATCCCGGTCCACTCCCTGATATAACGTAGCCAAGACTTTCGCTTTCAATCAACTAACTTCCACAAAATAAAATAGTAACTTAAATAAAATACGAGAAAAGGACAGACGGCATACAAGTAAATGAAGTAACAACAACAGATAAGTGTTAGCCACTTTTTAAGTACAGAAATATAATAGTTATATGGTAGTATCGATTTATAATATAACTTAATATACATATAACTCAAAAAGTGGATATTTGATCTTAAACAATCTCGAATACTCGTAAATCTCTATAATGGACTATGCTCTACACTCAATCTCAATACCTTTCCTTTTCTTTTTCTTCCCCTTCCTCGTCGCATTATTCAAATTTAACACTTAGATGACGTTCGCAAATGAATTTTGTGTAGCAAATGTCCACGGATGGCAGTAATACTGGCGAGCAAATGACGCACTTGTTTGCTCGTATTTTCAATCTTTTTTTATAAAAAAGAAGAAAAACAAAAAATTGGGCCTCAATTTTCAGCATATAAAATGTACTATGCAAAAGTTGGTATTCTGAGAGACTGGCTTATTAAGTCCTTTTTATTCTTTGATACCAATTAGTTACAACTATTATACCTGTGTCAATTAAAATATAATAATACCCAATCTCTTGATATTGTAACAAGACAGTTTATGGTGGCCATTTTACCAACACCTTTCATGGATTATTTCAGTCAATTTAAAAAGTTACGGTATACGCATTTATTTCATATCACTTCATTTCTACACCTTAATCGAACTATATTGCATAAAATGCCACCATCATTAAACAATATAACCGATACTAATATTAGATTATGAAAAGGAAATAAAAACATAACGTTGGCAGGAAAAGTCATATTAGGTACTTCCCCGGTTACAAAAGAAGCTGAAAAAGTCTACACAGTAGTGCAACAAGATTTTGAAATGGGTTTATCGGGTATTAGTTTTACTTCTTTAAAGATTATCATCCAAATATAAAATACAAAGATCATATTTGTAGTCAAGAAAATACCAACAAAATTAAGGAAAGATTCGACCCAAAAGAGAAATGAGGCAATCTTGATGCTTTACCGAAAAGAAACTGTGGTAAACTGAATGTTAGTAGACAATGTTACGAATCATTTAGCCAGGGAAACGGTAGCTAATGTTGAAAAGATTACTTAGAAGAGATAAATGTGGCAATACTAATGTTTTGTTACAGAGTAAGAAGGTCGAGGATAAATTGTCGAAATTCCTACGAAAAAATGCTTTTCTTTAACCTTCTTTATTTGATTCTGCTAGCAATATAGATGCTTTTATAAAAACAATAAATAAAAATGCTTTATAGTATTGACTTTATTTTTCTAACTATTTATAAAGACAACGAAAACTATTATATAAAAAATTATATATAAAATGAAGACATAGAAATTATTTATATTTACAAAAAATAAAATAAATTATATATATTTTTGTTGTACAGATTGTTCGAGTCTACCATTAGGTTTTATGGACATATTTTCCTAGTTCAGTATTTTTTTAAAGCCCACACTTGTGGCCATATAATTAAGAACGATTTGAAGTTCTAGAAGTTTTTATTTAAATAATGTCATATAAAAAAATGTGTACCTTCTGAGAAGCAACCAGTCATGTTATAAAATAGCCACATTAATAGAGCAACGTGGCTTAGGAATAATGAATAAAATTGTCAACTATTTTTTCTAAGATTTAATTTATTTTACCAAAGTACAACATTCAAATAGTCCTGAAGCTGGACAAATAATTAAGAACGATTTATTAAACTGAAAGGAAATTATTTTGTATGACATTTACATTTAAAAAATCACAATAATATGTAGCGCGAAAAATTTAACAAGCAATTTAATACATTTTTAACTAAAATTAATAGTTAATAGCATGTCCACGGCTTTTAATTACTGCTTTACACCGACGAGGCATTGACTCTATTAATTTTTGACATTTCGCAACAGAAATAGAGTTCCATTCTTCTAAAAAAACGTCGTACAGTTCTCTTAAATTCCCACACTGTATATTTGAAACCTTTTTCTTTACTTCAAACCACAAATCCTCTATTGGGTTTACATCTGGGCTGTTAGCTGGCCAGTCTAAGACAGAAACTGATTGCGCTGTAAGAATTTCCTTTACGGTGCGTGCAGTATGCTTTCGATCATTGTCATGTTGGAATGTCCAAATAACCGGTAGAACGTCTTCAGCATAAGGTAGCATTGTTTCTTCCAGTATATTTTTGTATTGGAATTGATCCATGTTACCTTCTATTAACTTTACAGGTCCAACACCATGTCCAGAAAAGCACCCCCAAATTTTTAAATTTCCACTACCGTGCTTTAATGTGACTTTCGTGTACTTTGGGTCGAATGCCGTATTCGGGGGACGTCGTACATATTGTTTTCCATCAGAACATACTCTGTTTATTTTCGTCTCGTCAGAAAAAAGGACATTTTTCCACTGCCGCACAGTCCAGTTTTCATACTTTCTCGCAAATGCAAGCCGGGCTTGCCTGTGGCAAAGTTTCAGCATGGATACCTTCCTTGCTATCCTTCCGTGCAATTTTTCTTCTACCAAACGTCTTCGAATAGTGCGTGCTGAGATTGCTGAAGGGTTATTTTCACCAAAATATTCTTTCCTCAGCTCGTTTGACCCTTTAAAAGGATTTTTTGCCATACGAACGATGTTTCAGTCATCTCGAGGAGTTGTTTTTCTCTGTCTAGGTACACGTGCAACATTCGAAGTAGTTTGATACGTAGCAAAATGCTTTACAGCGTGGAAAACCATCGTTTTTGAACATTGCAGATGATCGGATATCTTTTTATAAGACCAATTTTTCCGGCGAAGTTTTTGCCATATTCGGGGGACGTCGTACATATTGTTTTCCATCAGAACATACTCTGTTTATTTTCGTCTCGTCAGAAAAAAGGACATTTTTCCACTGCCGCACAGTCCAGTTTTCATACTTTCTTGCAAATGCAAGCCGGGCTTGCCTGTGGCAAAGTTTCAGCATGGATACCTTCCTTGCTATCCTTCCGTGCAATTTTTCTTCTACCAAACGTATTCGAATAGTGCGTGCTGAGATTGCTGAAGGGTTATTTTCACCAAAATATTCTTTCCTCAGCTCGTTTGACCCTTTAAAAGGATTTTTTGCCATACGAACGATGTTTCAGTCATCTCGAGGAGTTGTTTTTCTCTGTCTAGGTACACGTGCAACATTCGAAGTAGTTTGATACGTAGCAAAATGCTTTACAGCGTGTAAAACCATCGTTTTTGAACATTGCAGATGATCGGATATCTTTTTATAAGACCAATTTTTCCGGCGAAGTTTTATTATTACTTCCCTTGTAGATTTATCACAACTTTTATTTTTTCCCATTGTTTTTTTTATAAGAAGCAATCACTTTTAATCTTTTACAACACTAAATGGCGCCTAAATTACACAAACAGTAACATAGAACTGCAAAGCGAGTGTTCTCTTTTTAAATTTGAATTAAATGTATAAATTATAAAGCGTTCTTAATTAAGTGACCAGTCAGTAAATAGGAATACTATGTAAACATTCTAAAGAAGTAGTGTAAAAAAAGTTTGCCTATTTATTTTTAGCTAATCATGTGTATCAATGAATTCAGTGGTTTTATGGAAAATTTTTATGATACCGAGAGAAATAAAAAAAATTGCATGCGATTAGTTATACGACTTAGTTTGAAAAAATCTTCCCATTATATCAGCGTTCTTAATTATATGACCACCACTGTATGTCCCACTGCTGAGCACAGGCCTCTCACTTTTGGAAAAAGTCAAAGTCAAAAAGTGTGATGATGTTCACGATAAAGTTATCACCTAATGGTAACTAATCGCATTTGTATTATGAAAACCTCTGCACATCAAGAAGGAAGGAAATAAAAAAAGGAATTAAAAAAAGGGAAATGGCTCATTGACTAGGTTATCGATTTCGGAGTCAATATACGCGGGTTTAATATCCGCATCGCGATAAATATATGTATGATATGCAGATATTTCTTGCAAGTCTAAATGTCACGCTAATTGACCTTAGATAAGCGTCATGGTTTGATGTCCAGAAATTTGGAAGTCTAATGCTCAACAGTGAGATATGTATGCTCTGAAAAAAATAAATTGAAAACTATTTATATTGATAATAAAAAAAGCTTCTAAATTTAGACAAAATGGGGGGAAGCTCATTAAAATTTGTAATATAGACTGGGGATATCTATATTGCTTTAACGAGACCGATGGGAAAGCTTTGCCAAAATAAACACAAAGCAGAAATCATTTATGCATCCATTACATATAGTATAGCTTTGTCATAGATGCCATTTTAAAATTATTAAACAAAGATCTTTATCTTCTTTTCTCTTTTGATCTTTAATAGAAGAGTTATGTAAACAAGCAAACTAATCACCTGATGATGAGTAATCACCGCTGCCTATATACATCTAGAACCCTTAAAGAAAATTAAATAGAATAATAATTTTATATAATAATTTGCTTGTACTAGACTACTCTAAAAATATTTGTTTGTGAAAAGTTGATTCGTAACTCAATTAAAAACTTAGTTGTTTAATAAAGTTTAACTTTGTAATAGATTAGTGCAGTATATCCAGACTAAAAGCTTTTAAATAAATTAAGTTAATTCATTTCAGTATATTATTGTTGCGTAATACATATATGAAAAATATTTCTTTTTATAAAACGAGTATAACCTTAGTATATATTAGTATAGTATAGAGTATAAGATTAGTGCAGTATATCCAGACTAATAGCTTTTAAATAAATTAAGTTAATTCATTTCAGTATATTATTGTTGCGTAATACATATATGAAAAATATTTCTTTTATAAAACGAGTATAACCTTATTTTGAAATCTCAAAATCCTGGTGAAGCAAGCCATTACAATTTTTTAAAAATAAATTGACAAGACATCCGTCAATGCGTGACAAGAACAGTTAATAGAAAACGCTTGCGGGAAAGAGAGAGGACGACGTCTAGAAAAAACTTCGCGTTGCTGAAAGATTTTCGAATTTTGAAGTGCTAGAACTTTCGATTTGTTTTACCTATATAAAGGAGCGGGGGTGTGGCGAACAATCAGTTTAAAGTTTAATACAGAAGAAGAGACAAAGTGAAAGTAAAGTGAAGTGGTATTGTGCGAACTTTGTTTCAATAATTAATTTAATTTCTCGTAACATAACCGCGGAATGTCATAAGTGCTTAAGTTTGTAAACGTCATTGTGTTCAGACGTGTATAAAGACTAAATTAAATATCTAAACGTGAAGTGGCCGATATAATTTGAAAACATTGTTAATCATAATTTAAAATATTATAAAACAAATAAAGGGCCATACATAAATTACGAGTTAGAAAAGTCAAATAAAGCAATATATATATATATATATATATATATATATATATATATATATATATATGTATATATATATGTATATATATATGTATATATATATATATATATATATATATATATATATATATAGACGAAAGCTGAACGTATTTTGTTTTAGAACTCTTACGCTGTATAATAAAAGTTTTGTTTGGTAAGTTCTTGATATTAACACTGAATTAATAGACAAATAAAATTCAAAACTGACTGTGATGCCGATAAAAATGCCTTAAATTCAATAATTAATCATCATCATCGTCATCATAAATTTCGTAAATGTCTACTGCTGGACATTGGCTTCCCTAAAAACACAGGGACGCAGCCCAATTACCCTTGCTTGCTAGAATAAGAGTTACAAATTTATCAATTATCATTATTTATTTTCAAGTACACGAATTTCCATCTGTAAGTATTGGCTCCCCTTCTTGCCTTGTGAATGAAATAGGGTGCCCCTATACGGCAAAGTTGGAATTATCATCATCAATAGCCTGCGGCAGTCTAGTGCTGATCATAGGCCTCCCACAAGAAGAGCTACCTAGCCCGATCTTCGGCTTCATGCATCTAGTCTCTACCAGCCGCCCTGTACAGAACGTCGCACCATCTAGTGGGGGGGGGGCATCCCACACTACGTTTGCCACAACGCGGTCTCCACTCCAGTACTCGTCCAGGAATAGTTAATGATATGTATTTCTAGTAATGTTAAAATCATTGCTTCTCTTCTTTAAAAAAAACCTACAATTTATATAATATAAATAACAAATGAAAGTTACAATAATTAACAAAGAAATAATAAAATTAATAACAACAAAAGTATAGAAGACAAGCAAAACATATCTAAGAATATACTGTATTTCACTTGTCCGTTGTTATATGGAGCATTTATATGTAGGTATGTAGTTGTTTGAATAAGTTCTTCGTTGTATACATTGTCTGCGCCTTGTCGTCGATGCCAAAGCTGTCGAAATTATACCTCTCGAAATAAATTGGCGCCCGTCTTCTTTATTGCTGTCATATTGCGTCTCTAAAGAAAGCTATTGAGATAGATAAGATAGACAGTGAGTTTTAAATTAAATTTATTTATTTATGTATATTTACTTTACGCGAATTAATTAATTGTTATGTTTATTATTTTTATATTTTGTTGTTGTTCATTTATTTCTATCCTCACAGATTATCTTATTTCTCTTTCACTCCTAGGTTTGCTGGAAGAAAACTCAATTTTGAGTTAAGCTCGCCTTTGTACATCTTCTTTCCTTTTAATTCTTGTATGTCGTGTTTTATGTATAATAAAGTATTAAATAAAATAAATGCTTTGTACCTATTTTGAGTAACGTATCACTAAATTTAAATCAATGAACTAATTTAGCGTATTGGCGAAGCTACCATTCAGTCGTCACGTTTCCGTGGTCGCGGTTTTTGTTCGCGCATCGAGATATACACATATACGTACATGTATGGTATATAGTATAAGTATTTTTTTCTTTTATTTAAAAGCAATTAGTCACAACTATTATGCCAGTGTCAACTAAAATGGAATAATATTAAATCTCTTGAAATGTCTAGTCAGCTTGTCACGTTGCGTCTTGATAAAATGGTGGCTACTCTATCAAAACCTTCTATGGACTTTTTCAGTCAATTTAAAAAGTTACGATACACGCATTTATTTCATATCACTTCATTTATACACCTTATATACTGTAAAATACGCTACCATAAATTAACAATATAACTAATGATAATATAAGATTATAAAAATGAAATAAAAACACAACGTCACTGATGTATGTTGGCGGAAAAGTCCTTATAGGTATTTATTCTGACTTAATGCCCCGCTATGCTTTGGACATGCGTGTTGAGTTACATGTTAGTTAGTTACTCCTTGCTCAGCAATGGGATAGATAGATACATTGAGTCTGCCAGCCGTGCTGATCGTCACTCCATCTACAGGGGTATCCTACACTACGATAAATAAATAGTGAATCTTATGCGCAATTGAGTATAGTTTAAAAACATACTAATCAAATCTAAAGCTAACGCAAAATAAAAATAATAAAATAAAAACCAAAAAATATTATTTCAGTTGAAAATCAAAACCTACTACCATTGACGTGTTCTCAGTGCAAGAAGATATGGATTTTATTGTGAATCGGTGTGGATGCAATTTTTGGATACGCGAGTAACGGGAATTAAGCTCGGTTTGTCGCGTTCTATAAAACTATTTGAAAACATTTCAATAGAGAGCTGGACATAGGCAAAAATTGAAGTTAATTATCAGAGTTCGTAAGTCCATATGACTTAATTTTACTGAAACATAAATAAAGTTTTATTTTCCATAGTTTGAGAAATATTTATAAAACCATTTTTTATGGGATATTAGGGCTAAGGAGCAAATTTATCATTGGATGCAAAGTAATCAACGCTATCTATAGATATCTACAACACCATAGATAGATATTACGAATACGTTGCCGGCCTTTACGTCCGGACTTGTTTTTTGAAGGTTTCATTATCATATCGGTTCGGAAATGTCGTTGATCTCACACCGACTGGTTCTAAAAGGTGACGATTCGTGAAAAGAGGTTTCGGGAACTAGGCATCGTAGTGGATTGCCACTCATCCAACTGGTATAGGTGTAATTTTTCTTTGTAGCAAGTTAAATTATTACTTTAGATATAAACAGGTATTTTTTAGGTAAATACAAAGCATGCAATCGGGTATACTTTAAGATTATTCTATAGATACATAGCGGCCGAAATGAAATCCATTGGGTTGACGTGGCCTGAAGTGAAGCGCGTCGCTCAAGACAGATCCCAATGGAGAAGCACTGTGGACACCCTCTGCCCCACCTCGAGGACAAAGGACCACACGAAGAATAGATACATATATTTACTAGGCCAATATAATATATAAAACCAAAATATATTACATCTTATTCAGGCATTATATTATTAAATCTAATTAACTTAACGAATTGTCGTATTTAGTTTTTTGGTGGTTTGAGGTGATCGCCAGTTTGAACGAGCTTCAAACAACTAACTGGCGAGTTAGTTGGTTGAAGGTCGCGGTCGAACAATTGACACAGCAAATCGTTAGATTTGTTATAAAAGTATCTCACCGAACGGTTACATTCCTTGGTAGTACGGAGAGACTTTTCATCTCCAGTATTATTTAGTAATTTTTACCATGGGTACCCATGAAGAGTTGTTCGCAATAATTCTGACCGCTGAATTCCAATACCGCATAACTCGCCACAAAGAAAAGTTTCACCCCAACTACCCATATTAATGGCGATCCAATACTGTACGTTTTTCCCAAAACTTCTTTCTAACCTGTGGAACTAGCTACCTCCAGCGATTTTTCAAACCAATACGACACTGAAACCTTCAAAAATCTAGCCCACACATTTCTCAAACGTGGGCAATTATGGTACATTAGATGTCTATGGGCTACTTTGATTGCTGCCTGCCTGCTGGTATGCCTTTCTTATCCATAAAAATACCAACAGTGCTCTGTTAACGAGTGCATTTAAAAAATAACTAAAAGTTTTTCAAATATATTGCAATCCAAAGGTCTCTTCGTTTGCCTTCCTATGCTCTAAAAAAAAAGAAAAATCATCACTATGATATACCAAAAACCCCACACAACGCTCATTCCACAATCTGAGGTACCTCTGGAGAAAATACTTCTTGACGCATTCTGTGCGTGTACTCTAGTGCTGGTGATAAATTCGTGTAATAAATTTTACGTGATTCAAACGGCCTCTGACGCATATAGATACGTCGACTTTAGGGTACGTTGCTTGTGAAAACTCTATCAAAGGTCGAATAGTTTTGGAACGTTTGAATGTTGGTGATATATTAATCTGATTTACTAACATTTGATGTTATCATCAGCTCCGAGAAAGTTAAGAAGCTTTTTTTTACGAAAGAGATAAACAGACGACCAAGTGGGTCAACTGATGATAATTAACCAGCTCCACTTATAACCATCTGCAGTACTAGAGGCAATGCGTTGTATACCTTAGGGTAGGGATATGAATAATAGAAGAGGAAGAAAGGAAATAAAGGAATGGGAAAGGGATATATTTAAGTGAGAGCGCAAACACAAAAGGTATTAATAATACTAGTCCGAATCGTCATTTATTCAATGAAGGGGTTTTATTTCGACATAATTGGAAAATACATGCATACAAATGATATAGGTTCAGAGATAAATCAATTTTTGAGCTAAAAGTATTTTGTCGCCCTTAACTCAGGCAGACACAGAGTAAAGTTTCCGGTTTCGGAGTCAATAGTTACGAGTTCGATTTCTGTATAGGTTTTTCAAGTTAAGATGCTCCGCCAATCCGCCTTAGAACATCGTGGTGGGTTAATATCCGATCCTCTCTAAATATGGACGCCCCGATCCCAACTGTGGGAGATATATGGACAATAAAAAAACTGTTAAAGAAGCGACCTACGACCTGAGCTCGTGAGTTCGTATCTTTCATTGGACTCTCGATGCCATTATCCTAGACAGTAGACCCTACTAGTCTTCTTTAAAAAAATTGTTACGTTTGTTTCAATGAAAATAAATACGGCACACATCGACTAATCAAATATGCATAGTTAGTTATAGTCCAAAAATTGCGATACACCTAAAATAAAAAGTCATACAGTATAATTAACAAGACAAATTATATGGACGATCTATCAAAGATTGATAAGTGTTCAGTTCATTCATTCATTCATACTTCAATCATTCTGTCATATTGGCTTAAGTTTGTACAATAAAAATATCAATTACTATTCTCATAACACTCGAATATTGCATGTTGGAAGTAAGAATGGGAGACTTAGAAAACAGCACAAATTAGTTTTAACCGAGATTTGAATCCACTTAAGGATGATAAAATGTGTAATAATCATAAATTCGTCAATAAAACGATACTGTTACCACGAATAAAAATTCAATCAATATAATATTAATAAAAGCAGTTGTAAAAAGTATTGATTTCTTCTCGTCCATCTTTATTTCAATACGTACAAAAGGCTCGCTGAGCCTAGAAGTATTGTACGAGGCGTCTAGCATCGAAATTGCCGGTGTTGTATCAGGGATGGTCGTAAAGAGAGATCTATGATTCAATAAAAGCCACCCGTTGCTTATAATAATACACAGTGGCTTGAAGGACATAGACGAAATATAAACAAACTTCTTTACTATGAATGAGAGGGGTATATGTGAAAAATAATTCATAAAAGGCAAAACAATAATTATTTTAATTCGCATAATCGTCGTCTACTGCTCGTTACATGACTGCCCCTGTTGACACACGCATCCAGTATTAGTCAGCTGTTCTTCATAGATTATTGCTTCATCTAGCCTTGCGGTTACCACTCTAGCATTCGTCTAATCTAAAAGTCGTGTATTTTGTGATAAAAGTCAATTGTCACCAGCCCATTGCTACTTTAGCTTTTTATGTCGAAGGGCTACGACGGTGACTGATTTTGTCTGGTTGATTTAACATAATAATATAGCATACGGATTGTTAGTGTCCATATACATATTTTGTATTCAAAAACTTTGTAACTAACATTCTGTCTTAAAAAAAAATACACATTGAAGTAATTTTCGAGAAGATTCCGTTCCACTCAGCCCTGAAATAACGAGCTGGAAAATATTTCCATTACATCCTGAAATTTACACAAGTTAACGCGCTCGTAAATTTTAATAAACGAAAATGCGCTCGTGTACGGACGGTTAATATAATTTAGGTTTCACTGGACTTATGATGTTGGTGTTATGTATTAAGAAAAAAAAACTTTCTTAATACGTGCACTGCGCTAAGGGATCTATAAAACTTTTAACGGGCCTTTAATTTGGTATGGCAAATAAAATAGTGTTTTCTTGCTTTATACTGAAGCTTGTGTGGCATAACTGCATGCTAAATCACCTTAATACAGAGTAATAAATTATTTGTTACTCACAAAAAATATATAAGTGTATATTTTTGAGCGTGATTACATATACATTACACAGCTTTCTTGGACATAGATTAGGTCTCAATTGAGGTCGGCTATGTGTGCTCTTGGATCTCAAATGATTATACCTTAATTTAATTTTATAATGAAATAACTGATTCTATGTACAAGCAAGGTAAGATAAGGTAAGGTGAGATATGAGAACAGTGCGGTCGATTTTCGATGCCAGACGTAAGACGATGTAATGACTCGGCGTACCCATTGCATCCGCCGTCTACCACGCAGCACCACGACAGCGTTACCAACAGTCTTCTTTAAAAAAAAACAGTTTCACACCGAATAATCTATAAATATATCACAATAACATCATTTTAACAATTTGAAGGGACGAATTAATTTTAAAGAGTTTCATGTTAGCCCGTATTGGTGATAGTTTCATATTGGAACACTGGAGGAGCAAAAATACAGTAATAAATTGACAATTTCCATTAGACGATTAATTTAAAAAAAAAATATTTTTACTGCACAACCATTCTAAACTATCATAAAGAAATATTTTTATATTATATAAATTTATAAGTTTTTCTATGAGATTATATGTATCGTGCTATTAATAATTACTTAATCTACATAAATTCTATTGATTTCTCACAGATGGCGCTATTACCATAAAAATATATTTTTTTCGATTTAAAAAACAAATTGACTTTTTCTCGTCAAGATACATGTGTGATGTGTTTTTATTTCATTTTCATTATCTCATGGTAACTATTGTTTTTCAAAACTTGAAATTATGTACAAGTGAAAACTTAAATAGGACTCCAGACTATAAGAAAGAATTACCTTCGAAAGGTTTGAATTTAACATAAAATTGTTTAGATTTAAGTACATTGTGAGTAGTAGATAAAGATAAATTATCATACTATGGCTTTAGTTACACTATTCTTTCTAAATAACAATATTATTAATAATATAAAAACAAAGACTATAAAAATTATATTATAATTTGGGTTATTAATCCATCGTGGCGATATAAAGGATTTAGCCATCCAAATAAAATGACCCTTCGAAAATGAAATCCTGTTTGTGCACATTTTGGCTGCTTTTTGAATTAAACCCACTTATCTAAACCTAAATTAGACAGATTGGTGTCCAAAGTTTTACTGATAATTTTGTTTTCCCATTCACAGAGACTACTATGGGTACAATGACAGTGAAATCAATTTACCACATGGCAGAAATCTCATGCGAGAGATTTATGTATTTTATTTATTTCTCAAAAATAAATTATTTTTATTGTTATTACATTTAGAAATGTGAATTTAATTTTATTATTTTTATATCAAATGAATTTATATTATTAATATAAAAGGATATAAACACATATGTATTTGCCAATAACAATAAAATCTCGTGTATTCCCAGAGGTGCGTCGCACGATTTGAACGCCAAGCAAACATTATTTGCAATATTATTTTGTGCGTACATAACACGTGTTTTGGGAATTCGGATTGTATAGAAAAGTTTCACAACAATATTTGTTTTTGGGGAAAAAATATTTGCTTCTGAAATTTTTCCATAACTTTATTTCGTATGAAGTGATAATGTTGTATAAAAATTGTCTTAAATAACGAAAGACTGAGTTGTTTGCAAGTATATAAAAAAATAAAATATCTAAATAATTATACAATATCTTGGAATAATTATAGACGAAAATTTATCATTTAAAACTCACTTACATACATATTTTATCAGACCGGTCCGCAAATTCATTTATGTCGCAAAAAAATTAAGAGACTGTGCATCTTATGAGATAATTCGCTCTGTATACCTAGCTCTGTGTCAACCATCCCACAATACTGCATATTTGTATGAGGCAGAACTGGTAAAACAGCTTTGAACTAGAAAGAGCCCAAAGAGCTGTATTGAAAGTACTATTAGAAAAAACCTTATCGTTATCTAACTGTACTCTCTTTTCTGTTCTGCGTGTAAGGCAACTCCTTATCCTTAAAGCTACACTTTTCATTTACAAAACCCTTAACCACAGACTAGATTACCAGCTATTAGTTTCCAAACGCAACCTTAGAATCCCCGTCACCAAAGCCAGCTCCATATTGCTAGAAGATACTCACAATTCCTACACCCACACATATACAACATTGTAAATTAAAATGTGGCAAACAAAAAAATATTTTACTGATTATCTAACAAATAAGTAACAAAATGGCTACTTTCCCTCTCCTACAAAGAAACGGAGAGCATACTAACGTAAAAGTATACGGGCAGCGAACATACAAAACACACAAACAAATACACACACACATACAGACACACACACATACACACACACACACACATACAAACACACACACTTGCACAGACACATACTTAATCACATCAAAAAAGGCCTTTATTCCTCTTTTTATGTTTTTCATAATTATAATTATTGGAAATAAGTTATATTGACGCGATTGAAAATTAATATTTTGGATCCCGAGATACGAGCAATCGCCCAGTTTCTACCGGTAATTCAAGCTTGTACACATATATTGTTTAAATTTATAATTAAAAAAATATAATTCAAAGTATATATCTACGGGAATTGAACCCACGACCATTGACTTCTTAAGCGGTAGCTTGGCGACTAGTTTGGTCATCGATATAATAAATTACTCCAACTTTTTGTAACAGCTCTCATACGTTGTATGTAGGGTAAGGTTTTCCCCATGAACAGACATGACAGATAGGACTTGACGAAGGAGTTTTATTTCAATTTATGCTAAAAGCTATAAAAGTTTAAGGTAGATATTCATTACTTTTACTGTTATTGTTTTATCTATAAGACTGTAATAAGAGATATTTTCGAACATACTTTAGAAACCTATCGCAATGCCGAGTACCGTCAAGAGAAACATGACACAGTCTGTGGGTAGAAGCATTATCCCCGCAGGCACGACTTGATAAAGGCAAATACTTATGTGGCTGTAAGTGTTTCTGCAAAGTATCTATCAGAAAATTGAATTCGTTTTCAAATTTTAGTTTAGAAGTTTTTATGTCACTACTCAAGTTACTTATAATATAGCCATTTATTTACAAAAATAGAAAAAAATATTCACTCTCTTGTCTGAATTTTTTTCCGAAAATCCTCATTTACTTATGTATATTCTCCAAAAAAATTTATAATTCTCAAAATAGTGCCCTCTATATAATTCTTACTGCTATTCTTTCCTATAATTAAAAAATAAAAAGCAATTCAGAAGTACGGTAACAAACCTTTTTTATTTCTTTATATTAAGTTCTTTTTCTAATTAAAGAAATGGATAGAATTTATCTGTTTCGACTGTAATAATTAATTAACAGTTAATGAAAAAAAAAAGAAATAGTTTGAAAAACATTAAAGATGCAAAGCAGCAAGGCAACATTTCACTAGAAAGAAGTAGGTCAGTCCTAGAAATTCAAAAGAAGTTCTAAACAACGACGAGAATGTACATATTGTGTTTATATTTTCATTACCATACGAAACCAGAAATGTATTGAGAAATTACGACTTCCATAAAACTTTTTCTCTGTGATATTTACGGTTATAACAAAATATAATGAATTAAAATTGCAATTAGACACGTAAGTTCTTATCCTAACCGATACAGTTGTGGCACACGTTCTTAAAACAAAATTGAGAAGTTTTAATTGCGGAAGGTAAATATTTGAGGACTATAAGTTAATGTCTTTTTTTTACGGGATAAAAAGGCAAATGAGCAGGCGAGTCACCCGATCGCTAGCAATCAACCTCGCCAATAGACATTTGCAGTGCCATAGGCATTGCAGAAGCGATGCTGGCCTTTAGGGAAACTATAGGCTTATTTTTTGAAGGTTCCATTATCGTATCGGTTCGGACACACCGCATATTACATACAAGTACAGCCTTGGCCAAAACCATTCAAAATTATTTTATATTGTCATAAATATGAAAGAGTTGAAGTTTAGAGCATTTTATATTTATACATGTATATATGTGACGTCACGAAGTGTATGATTCTCCCTCCCCTCTGGTCACATGATGTAACACTGTTGATCCACTCCCGCTCACTTCAAGTGTGATGTAATTCAAGGGGCCATCCATAAAATACGTCACTATTAGATTAAATATTTGTGTGGTCTGTAGGTTTTAATTCTGAATTTGTGTGTTTGTTGTTGTCATTTGTGTGTTCATAAAGGCACCTACGTGACCTAATCCCAGTATGGGGCTATAAGTGTAAAGTGTTTTACTATTGTATTTACTATAAATGAGCACAAATTAAAAACTGAAGACTAATTTAGGTTTATTATTAATGAGATAGGAAGTCATCTGCAACACCTTAGGCCTTGCAAAAGCGTTGTCTGCCTTTGAGAACTATTTTAACATTCTAAAAACGTAAAATAACCTTTAATTTCGACCACTGTTTAAACATCTGGTTCAGAAATATAATACCTACATGTCTGGTCCGAACGTCGTCATACTAAGCTTTTTTAAAAGATATGTCGTAACGAGAAACGTTTTTACAAAAAAATAATAATATGTGGTCTCTATAAATCCTGGCGTGTTGGTTTATAAAGACACCCGCGAGAGTAATTCGTGATGGATATAAAGAATCTTACGCGTGTTACTGTCTCCGTAAATTTTGAATAAGCAACTTCATTTGTATGAATATTAAATCACCGCTATATTATTATTTATACTAGAAGATTAGATATGTTGAATGTCAAAATTTTCATAGTGAACGCTTTTATTTCATTGGAAAAATTTGTGAGAGATCTGCAAGTTGTGGACTCAAATAACGATAATATGGTGGTATATCTTCAGGATATATGTTTCAGGGTTCGATACTTTGGTAGAATTAAAATGAAAATTTTACATTTTAGGTTTTTCCTTAATATATAATATATAGTTTTGTTTTTTATAAGAAGGCAGACTAACAGCATCCAGGTTACTTGATGATTGAATGTTGATAGATGAACGGGCATAGAGGAAGTGGAGGGTTGGGGAGAGGAGTGGAAGGGGGAGGGGAGTGGGAGTGGGAGTGGAAGGGGGAGGGGATGGGAGTGGGAGGAAGAGAGTGTTGGGCCCCGGGAACTCTTTCCGCTCACCATACGAAGCGCGGTAGTTAAGCTACCACTCAGACGCCGGTTTTCTGCGGGAGTGTGGTACTTTCCCGGGCGAGCCGGCCCATTTATGCTACAGACAAATAATATGCCGTTCTTGACAAAATATTCGTCTGCAGCGTGGCTCTACCACTAAAAAACAGTTGTCAACTGAGTTGAAGACCAGGCAATGGAAATCAACTTCGAGACACGATATTTTCAATATCGTGTCTCGAAGAAGAAGAATAAGGACATGAACAAAGTTCTTTAGTTCACAGTTTCCGTAAATATAAGTAATAATAAATGCACAATTGAAGAAAATAAATAAATAATATATTAGCAAGCATACACTCAGAGAAGTTACGATGTTATTACATTTTGAGTGTATCTTGAATTTGCCAGTTGAATAATTTACGTTCAAAATCGTCTGGGGAGAGGTTGCGTACGTGTCTTGAATGTGAAGTGCGACTAAGCGATTCAATGATTCCTTAAACATGTAATTTGTTAAATCTGTTTATGTATGCAAATTTTATTGCGAGGTCTTATCTTATTATCTCATGCTCGAAACGTTTCCCGTTACTAAAATATAGAGTAAGCGGCATGATTGAAACATTAATACACATTTAAACTTTATGATGGTCATGTTAAAACACGAAAACGGTGTTTCCGAACCGATACGACATTGGAACCTTTAAAAAACAAGCACATAGCTTAAAGACCGGCAACGCTTTGGCAATGCTTATGGCACTGCTGATATTTATGGGCTGCATTGATTGCTTTCCATCAGGTGAAACGCCTGCTCGTTTACCTTCCTATCCCATAAATACTGTTCTAGTCAACCGCTTTATCGCTGTCACTTTAACAAAATATTTGTTAATAATTTAAGCAAAACAATGATTATCGAATAAATAGTCTCATTGCCGCTGATATCTAAAAGTAAAAGCTGATATCTAAAAAAAAATACGTCGGCCATACCTTTATTATTTACAAATGTACACATTTGTAAATAATAAAGGTATAGCCGACGTATTTTTTTATTAATTTTTTATTAAAATTTCATTAAAAAAAAAGAGTTAATAATTTAAATTAAAAAATACATTGAAAAAAAAATCTACGTAAATATGTAAACATAATAATTAAATTGATTTAAAATTTTAAAGCTTTAATAATATGTTATTTTCTAATAAAAATGAAGAAAGCAGTATAAGCTAACTTTTGCAGCAGTTGGTAAGGATCTTACTTAAGATCTAAGGTCGTTGGTTCGATCCTACTTTTGGCTTTTTTATGTAAATCAAATTTTCCTAGCACAATAGTTGTTATTGAAATGGATAGTATAACAAGAATTCTATGATTAACAGTCTTTTTTAAAAATATAATTACGATTGTTTTTCTTGTTATATATATATATATATATATATATATATATATATATATATATATATATATATATATATATATACATATACATATATATATATATATATATATATATACATATACATATATATATATATATATATATATATATATATATATATATATATATATATATATATATATATATATATATAACACGAAAAACAATCGTATTTATATTTTAATCCACTTCATCCAGCAGAAAAAACACACATTATTAATTTTCTGTTATTGTTTTGCTTGTCGCGGATCTTAGCTAAGTAAATTTTGACTGTCCACATAGTGATGGATTTTCGCAAAGTAACGCCTGACTCCATTAATAATAAGCTTCATTTCAAAAATGGTAAAAAAGTATTATAGTTACATATTGCAGGCTTATGAAGAAATAATTTATAATATATGTACAGGAATCTGAGGCCCAACAAAAACCTTTGAAAAAAAGGATTCAATAAATTCACACGTTGATCGATGTGAATGCGTTAGTGTTATTCACATTATTTTATGTAGTCCTACTGTTGACAAACAAGCCAGTTTCCATGTTCATCCGACTATTGACCGCGCAAACGGCAGACTTTCTGGCGACTTCCTTTCCCAATATATTTATATCCGGCACTTTATTCCCATGGATTTGTTTTTACGTGGAAGAAAATTTTTTAAACAAAATATAAAACTTATCCAATGTTAAGTTTAATCAATAAAATGAGTAATTCTATAGATTAATTAAATTCGTTAATTGTTAATTAAATCAATTGAATTAATTAATAATTATTATGAAAGTTGGTGGGACAAAGAAGTCTTAACTACGTAATAAGAGTGCTCCAGAACTGTTACGCCTCGCCATGGAAGAGGAGAGTTATGCTGTATTGGTTGCCAATGTTCGCTAGTTGAAGAGGTACTCTCAAAAGAAGAATAGATTAATTATATGATGATATTCAAGATTTCGCTTAGCTTATTTTTTTTTGTAGAACAAGTAAAGTGGAAAGTATTTAACTCCATTCTAAGACATTTACAACACCACAAGAAATGCAGAAGAAGTAGAAGTTTTAGTACCATACCGAAGGTAGATGATACCACAGGGTAGTGTTTCGAAGAAAGTTTGTTGAAAAGATAAATTGGCTCTTGTCTAAGTCACCGTTATTGCTATCAATTTCGTTTCATTTTAAAAATATTACAAAACAAAAACAAACTTATGAGTCAAAACCATTTTCTGTATGTACCACATTATCCGCCAAAATCAATGCTTTTCGTGGATCTTAACAAATTGGTTTGACTGTAGACTGTCTTAGTTATGGATTTCGATAAAGTAACGACCTATTCTATTGGTCGTATATTGTATGTGTTTGTGATCCTAATAAATTAAATAAGAAGTCTTATGTACTTTAGTTGGAGTGGTCGGGGTCATCATTACGGATGATGACTCGCTTCACAATCCGTCGCCATTTCTCACGTACTGACACCTTCCTCGTGCGCATGTTTACAGGACCATGAAGTGCAGCCGTTATTATGTTGGTCCGACATATTGGTAGTCTACCGTGGGGCTTTAATATGGTGGACAGTCAAATGTTTTACTTAGCTAAGATCCGCGACAAGCAAAACAATAACATATAATTAATAATGTGTGTTTTTCTGCTGGATGAAGTGGATTTATTTGGAGCTTAAACCAAAAACTTACCGAAAATCGGCTATCAATTCTCCGCCCACCAACCACTATACACAACACCAAACACACATTACCACTTTTCCATCTTGTAAACGACACGTGTTTCGCCCCAACACGAGGCATATTCAAGTATAGTAGATTCTACGGAAGACAACCGAAAAGTAAGTAAAACTTGACTGTTCACATAGTGATGGATTTCCGCAAAGTAACGCCTGACTCCATTCCATAATCTATAATATGGTGTTTTTTTTTTCGTATGATAAATACATACATAAGTATCATTCAGGTAATAAAGGAAACGTTTGTTCTATAACTTTTTATATCGTTCCAATATATTATTTCGTTTCAATTAAAAGTTTATCCTCAGAAATAAAGATGTGTCAACGTCCAATTCAACAATTGGAATATATAACGTAAAGTTCTCAAAGCTTCTTCTTCGCTTCTTCGATACAGCAGCACAGTGCGGTTCATTGACACGTGTCCACGTGACCATATCTTTGTAATTGTATGAAACAATATTTATAATTTCATATGAAAAAAATATAGATTGATATATTCTTTATTGTGCATCAAAAACAAAGTTATACATTTATTGATTGCAATATTGTTTATATATGTATGTACAAAGGTCGGTCTTATCGCTAATAGCGATTTCTTCCAGGCAAACGTTGGATGAACACGGTGTTAAAATAAAAATTTTATGTGGACTGATGATATATTAGCGACAGGTGAAAGGAAAAAAATCTGTTATAAGCAAATATATCAGTAATATAAATATAAGTTTAAATATAAATGTGTTAGAAACGATATTTATTTAAAATAAATAATAATGCTTTTATGATCCTAAACTTCAAGTGTGAATTTTTTTTTCCCACTTGAATTTCATCCTAAAAGCAATATCTTTTACTATATTTGTGTGAACCGGCAATTTTTCTTTAAAAGATAATTTATGCAGCCTTTACGTTATAAATCTTCACAAAGGGAAACGTTCCTTCTACACGGAGAAGAGCGGCGTCGATAAAATTAATGACACAAACATCCTTTACAAATTCTGATAAGACGCATTAGATTTATGTAACCATGGTAAATTTATTCTTTTTTCTAAACGTATGTCTTGAATGAAGAGTGCAAACTAATGTATCAAATTCATGTTTAGTGAGAAGCAAATCATGTAATTTAGTGTGTGTTTCTGCAGATAAAAGAAGGCCAGCCCGTTATCCTTTTTCTGTTATTCTAACTTCTGTTCCTGAGATTATGAAGACAAGGAGGCCAATCTTCAATTACATTACTTGTTTAGGCTAACATGTAGCAAATAGTGAGGCCCAGTTTCATCTCCTAATTCATCTATAGTTTCCTCTGTTTCTGCCGTCATTCCGCATATTTTTTATTATGATTTGCGCATATAAAATGTTAAATTAGAGCTATATTCATACCCAGTTCGAAACTACTACAAGAAAGCTCAATAATATTAAGAAAATTTAAAGTGAGAAACGAATTATAAAACCAAAGATTATTTTTAATATAAATTAAATTTAGTCTTTGGTTTAATAATTCCAAATTTTTTTTTAAAATGTTAAAGGTATTTCGTTAGATATTAGTAATATATTACATACATACATATTATTACGCCCGTTTCCCGTAGGTGTAGATAGAGACACAGATCTCCATCCACTACGATCCCGGCACACCCTCCACACCCATCCATCTTTAATCCATCCTTCCCCTCATCGTAACGAAATGAGTCTTAGTTTGTCGCTTTTTCTCCTCGTGGGAAACCACAACGTGACGGGTGGCGAACCATGTTAACAAATTAGGTTTAATAAAATTCGTCATAGAGAATCCCACGAACCGCAAGGGAGAATGGAGGTAAGCCCCAGCAGAGCCCCGCATGCTGAGGTTAGACACTATAGTACTTAGGGGTGCTCGATCCCAGGACGGTCGGCACGCTCGCGGATAAGCTCGCCCCTGGCCATGTATCCATTGGCACGGCAGACCGTAGATTGGCAGAAAGGAAAAGAAAAGAATAGAGAAAAAAGGCAACAGCAGGGCAAAGGAAAGGAAAAGCAGGATAATAGGGATATGATATTACCGCACGGAAGATAAGAAGTGATACCATAGTAGCTCGGGAGGCCTGGGTCGCGTACCCATGTACCAATACCGTAACTACCGCACAGGCGGCTAGACAAAAATACTCCTTGATATATGATGTAGATATATTACTCTGATATTAAATAATTAAATATGTTACTTTATTAAGAGTAATTTCGTCTGTAGTAGTGGATATTACTGAGATATTAAATAAACGAAATCACTCTTAATAACTTTCTGAGTGAAGGATTTGTTCAATTGTCACATAAGAATAAATATTTGTAGAACGTAAAGGTTATACTTGTTCTTGTAATGAGTGTTTATAAAATACACTCATGATACAGGACAACCTAGTCTAGGTCTATGAGTGTTAAGCGTTTATTTTTAGTTTAATTTGTTATATTAATTTTACATTATAAGCCAATATCTTGCCAATAAAAACAATTTGCCCGACCTCCATCGAAAACCAACGAATCTAACGGCTCTAATGAGATACTTAACTATCCGCTGATGGAAATAGCTCTGATCATTTAGACGGGGTAATGACTTCGAAACAACTTCTATAAACGATATTCTATATATAGGATTGAAAATATTGAGAAATTTATGTGAATTTTGTATTCATTTTAAATATAACTTTATTTTATTTTATTTTTCACAGTCCATACAGATCCCATTGCTGGGCGCGGGCCTCCCATTTCTAACATGTTTGATATTTTAACATGAGTTGAGCCAGATACCCATTCACCTTTACTTCTCTATCGTTATTCTTTAAGGTACAATAGACTTCCGCATGACGCGCCCCTAGACAACGCGATACGGGCTGTGAAAAAGAATAACGAGTAAAAAATTGAGAGTAGTGATCATAAAGCGTGATAGACGGTATTTTATACCTAATCGAATCTTAACCCTTTGCGCTCGAGGCGCTTTTTTGTCGGATGAACCAGCAACTCGAGAGTAATCGCACGCGCTCCCGCTTACTTCATGAGTTCGTTATTGTTAACTTAAAATAATTTTAGACACAATAAGACACTTTAAACTCGTATATTTTAACACTATTAGCTTAATGTAATACAATTATTAAATAATTATATTCTATAATTTTGCTTCTTATGATATTTTGTGAAACAATCTCCAATGTGCATTCTTGGCTTGTCGGGTGAGAATCACCCGAGATAAGACATTTAGACACCTCGTAAAATGATCTACAAAAGGCCAAGTAGACTTTTCAAGCGATATCCCTTAAGTCAAACAGAAATAAACACATCGATCTGAATGGTGCCTCTCAGGCACCGCTCGAGTTATTGCATCACATGTTGTGGTGCCTGAGAGGCACCACTCGAGCGCAAAGGGTTAATTTAACATTTTCGCATAACTTCTGATTTTTTGACCTACACAATTAGCATATTCTTTTTATGTGGACAGCTTTTTCTTAGCTAAGATCCGTGACAAGACTTGTCCTTGTCTACTTGTCGTGGATCTTAGCTAAGAACAAGTTCTAACTGTCCACATAGTAATAGATTTCCGCAAAGTAACACCTGACTCCGTTAATCATCTATTATTTTTATATAAACAGTGACAATTTCACTGTCCAACTAACTAACAACTACTAGCGATATATATACATAGATACATACATATTTGTATAATAATAATAATATCTTTATTTTCAAAATGTTTACATATGTTACGTGACACTAGATCCCACACTAGAATTCCCTGTGTTGTGGAAAACTAGACTCTTCCCTTCGTAAATAACACATAAATGTTATAACATAAATAACAAACAGTAGAGAGAGAAAAAAAAGATTAAACACTAGTGATACTAAAAAATGGATTAAATGAGAATGCAATAAAATTAACAATTTACAAACATGTTTCGACTTGTATAAATCGGTCTGATAATGTAGTCTCGGTTGAAGCGACTTTCTACAACGCGGAACGTATTCCGCGCGTTGTACGGGACTCTACTGTATTTTAATTTCCATCTAATCCATTTGCAAGTAACATTGACCCCACACCCTCTGTCTATAATTCGAGGCGCGTACGTCTGACCCACATCACTAACAGCCGGGGTAAATAATCAAATGAAATAATCGAGTTACGTTCGTAGTTTAAGGAAGAAGAGAAAAAAATAAAGCATAGAAGATAAATAATGATACAAGATGTTCTTATCAACTGTCACTACATTATAAATTTCAATAATGAAATAAAATGTTATTGTTAAGTAAGGCAACAATTATTTTACAAAGTTTGTGTAGTAATGTTTAAAAAGGTATAAGCGGGACGTTAATACCTTTTTAAACATTACTACACAAATGCTTAAAGATATGCATAATTAGAATTAGAATTAGATTTTTCTCTTTTTGTCTCTCAAAGAATTTAATAAATTTAATCATTTTTTTTTCAAAAAATCCTTGTTAATATATTTTTTTTACAAACAATATTTTCACATTCACATTCTTATAGTGCTATTGTATGTATTATTTAATAGTGGAAACTTTACTGATTTCAGTTATTGTAATTAGAAATAATATAATGTAATATAAAATTGGATGTTTCCCAAAATTAAAATAAAAAAAAGGTACATATACTATTTTCTTACACGTCATATATCTCCTGATTCTCACGAGAGCGAAAAGCGACTAATGGGGAGCCGTTTCGCTGCGATAAATGGTAGCGAATGGAGTTCTCTGCCAACCCCTGCGGGGGATAGGCGTGAATATATAAAAAAAAATATATCTCCACTGCTGAGCAAAGGGCTTTATTTGTCCATTGCTCCAGAAATGGGGAGGCCATTTAATACACATAAACCAACACGCTTGTTTAAAAGGATTGTCGGGGCTTCTAGACTCGAAATAAATACGTGTAGGCATATTTACCTAAAAAAATAATAATGTGCTTAGTTAAAAATATATTTTAACTAAGCATTTCATTTATCACAGGCACAATATTTCGTAATGAGGTACTCACTCGTATTTATGAATGAAAAAGAATTACGAAAGGTATTTTGTTATAGCCCCGGTATTTCGTTTTTGTCTCATTTTTCCTTCTTTTAATAATAACTTTAATACAAGAAGTAAACTGAACTATTTTGTGTACATAGACGTTTCAAAATGTCATAAAATAGACAAATTAGTCCCTTCTTATACTTTTCCCTTTCCATCCCATTAAATTTCTCTTCCTCTCCCACTATTTGCAGCTTACCTTAAGGTACACAACATATATGTAGTATTGTTGTTACAGATATCTATGGATGGTGTATTTTTTTACAATCAAGTGACACATTTAGTTACTTTGGCCTATCACTTTAATAAAATTTAATCAATCCATCCATCCATCGCTAAAGTTGATGTGTTTTTTAAAGAAAATATAGTAAATAATACCTCTACCTACTTACTACTATACTAATACTATATAAATACTATATATACTATATATATAATACTATATATATATACTAATACTATATAAATACTATATATACTATATATATAATACTATATATACTATACTAATACTTTACCCTCGGCGGTCTTTTTGAACCGTTACGACATTGGAAACTTCAAAAAACAAGCCTATATATACCTAAATGGCCGGCAACGCTTCCGCGACTCCTGCGGTGTCGCGGTTGTCCATGGGCGGCGTTGATTGCTTTCCATCAGGCGACACGCTTGCTCGTTTGCCCTCCTATCCCATAAAAAAAATATTAATATTTAATACTTTTTAATCTTGTTACTTAGTTTTAAAATACATAATGATTAACATTTTTTAAACTTATAGAGACTTTGAGGCAATATTTCAAACGAGAATCTCATAAAAATTAATATTCAAAAACTGAACTATTTGCAAATTTAAAAATATATGAATGAACGATTCAGTACGGCACGTTTTTCCCGAAACTTCATTCCATGCATCACTAGTCTGTGAAACCAGCTACCTTCATCGGTATTTTTTAACCGATACGACAATGGAAAGCAAGCTTTTCTATATATAAAGGCCGAGAACGTATTTGTTATGCCTATGGTATTGCGGATGTCTATGGGCGGGGTAGATTGCTTTCCATCAGACGACAAGCTTGCTCGTTTGCCACTCATTCCCATAAAATATTAATTAATATAACCTCCGCCGTTACAATATTTACGGTAGAGTCGATGTACAGAAAGAAAAATAAATAATCACGAAGGCAGTTCTATTTTACCACCTTCACACAATTGTATTGGACCCTAAAACATTAAAATTGCCCCATTTATCTTCCCTGACGAATCTTTACCACATTAGCTAACGTTTTCCTGGATAAATAAATCGTAGCATAGTCTAGTGACCGTACAGTTCCTTTTATTTGGGATCTAAACGTGTAACAATTGGGCTCCATTTAAATAATTTAACAATTGACGCAATTTGTGTCTTTCCTGTTTAAGCTGATACGTACATATATCGAAGAAAGTGTTTTCTTCGCCTTGGGCTTCCTGTATTTTCATGTATAGATTATTATGTATATAGATTTGGTATCCAAGATTTGTAATAAAAAGAAGTTCTATAACAGGAGTGTTATTATAGGCAGCGTTTATTTTTTTTAATGCGAATCATCTAATCGCGGGGTATGGAAGTGAAATCGTAGGCGGAGACATCGTCTCCATTCAAGCTACGCTCCCCTCCACTCAACTCTATAAAGAGTCACTTACACGTGCCCGTGAGTATGCGGTAGAAACCGAGCCGTCGTCAGTGTTTCGCACCTACCAAGCGTCCTATGACCTTCCCTTTTTTTACGACTCATAATATAATTCCAACCCTGAGAAAAGGTCTCCTCATGTTTGGAAAACTAGACGTTAAACTCATCACGCTTTGTCCAAGGCAGATTGTTAGAGTACGTAGACTACGTACGTACGTAGTATGTAGACTAGAATAAATATGTGTATCAAATCTCATAATATATTATATAATAACGTGTATCAAATCACACAGGATTTGCACAACATCCAGAATTCCCATTCTTATTTCCATAAATACTTGGAGATCATACAATTATATATGAACCCGTATCTCCAAATTTAATGCCTTCGCCACTTCTGAATGTATGACACATCTTTCATGTAGGTTAATAAATTAATCATATTTACATCTAAGTAAATATGTTCTATTGATTTTCCCTTTATGTAATATTAATATATGATGTTTGTGTACAATGCGAGTTGACAGGTTTGCTTTATAAGCAAATTTTATAAATTATTAAGGCCCTGTCACACATCATTTAGCTAAATGAGCGCGCAAACAGAGAAGCCAGGCTCTAACAAGCGTTTCCCATATTGTTTTATGTCATGTTACTCCGTGTTAATGTCACACGGTGTTAATAAATTTTTAATAACTTCTCAAACAACGTTTATCGCAGATTTCTCTGTCATATAATAATATTTAAGTATACTTAAGTTCGACGACGAATTGGCGCAGTGACGGGGCTCTTCGCACGCGGAGTCAATGGTCGCGGGTTCGGTCCCCGCATCGAAATAAATATATGTATAGACTACAAATATTTATTACGAGACTGGTAACCCCGCCAATCCACATTGGACAAACGTGGTTGGGTATAACATCCTCTCCTCCAGAAATGGAGGGACACAGCAGTGGGACATACAATATGGCCTGTTAAAAAAAAAACTTTAAAGGCTATACTCAAAACCTACATATGTATGTTCTTTACGCCTTGTTCATGTCGCCCAATTATAAGAGTTAAGCGAATTAACAAAGTCGGTTGACTCCGGAAACTAAGGTTAAAACACTTGATAGATTATAAAATTTTAATATTAATACTCTTTATTTTTTGACATAAAAAATTATTTATTATTACATTTCATTTGTCAAACGTCAGTTTATCAAGAATCAAGCTTTTGCCGCCTTGCGTATTAAAGTTTGACTGAACGCAGAAGAAACGGCGAAAGAAACTCCTCCTTTTCGTATTTTTTTAATATTTTTACAGTGTGACAGTGTATCGTAAACAAGTTTTATAGGTAACAGGTAAAATCTATCAGATAGTCTTACAGGTAACAGGTAAAATCAGAAAAACGTTTGGTTATGTATAATTTAAGTTAAATCACGCACGGGGTCCTTCCTTTACATACGCGTTTACCCGCAAGTAATTATTCTAATATTATTATTATAATATTTAAAAATGGGCTAACATCCTAGAAATTATAAATACATTTTTAAATTATATTAGGTGTACAAATAAGTTTCCGCAGTTTTTTATAAAAAATTAGGAATTTATTGTAAAGGAAAAGTACATTACGTTTTATTCAAAGTATTTTCCATCATTTGCCACTACTTTTCTCCATCTTTCTGGCAACATTCGGATACCCCGTCGAAAAAACTCTTCATCTTTTGACGCTATCCACAAATCTACCCAATTTTTGGTGTCTTCATATGATGTGAAGCGCTGCTCAGACAGACCATGTGCCATCGACCGGAACAGGTGATAATCAGAAGGGGCTAAGTCTGGTGAATACGGCGGGTGGGGTAAAACTTCCCAGTTGAGTGTTTCCAAGTATGTTTTTACCGGCGCCGCAACATGTGGACGAGCATTATCGTGTAAAAGAATAATTTTGTCGTGTCTGGAGTAGTAATGGGCGCGTTTTTCCTTAAGTGCCCGACTCAATCTCATCAATTGTGTTCGGTAGAGAGCTCCAGTAATGGTTTCGCTTGGTTTCAGCAATTCATAATACACGACACCAAGCTGATCCCACCAAATACACAGCATGAGTTTTTTCCATGAATATTCGGCTTAGCTGTCGATGTTGATGGTTCGCCGGGCTTAACCCATGACTTTCTCTTCTTTGGATTATCGTAGTGAATCCATTTTTCGTCACCAGTGACTATACGATGCAAAAAACTCTTTTTTTATTCCTGGCAAGCAGCATTTCACTCATGCATAATCGGCGTTCAACGTCTCTCGGCTTTAGTTCATATGGAACCCAATTTCCTTGTTTTTGAATCATTCCTAACGATTTTAAACGATGTGAAATTGCTTGTTGAGTCACTTGTAGAGTAAGTGCAAGTTCTTTTTGCGTTTGGGACGAATCTTCCTCCAATAGTACTTCTAATTCCATGTCTTCGTACACTTTCGGCCTTCCACTGCGTTATTTGTCTTTAACGTCAAACTCACCGTTCTTAAACTTTTGAAACCATTCCTGACAACTTCTCTCACTTAAAGCAGCTTCACCATATGCTTCTAGAAGCAATCGATGCGCCTCAGCTGCAGATTTTTTCACATTAAAGAAGTAAATCAAAAGTTCCCGCAAATGATGCTTATTCGGAATAAAACTTGACATTTTTGCACGAAAAAAATTACGTGATGCTGATACGGAATCACTAGTACTTTAAGGTTATGGTGTTGCCAGATGACTAAACTTGGGATATTACGTTTTACATCTGACAATTTCTCCATAACCTTCTGGTGGGGCCATCTTTTGACAAACCGCGGAAACTTATTTGTACACCTAATATACATATACGTTGTGTTTAATACAGCTTTATACGAGATATAAAATATGAAGGGATCTTAACTTTAATGAATACCGCAAGAGCTCTACATTTTACGATTCCTTTTTATCTACTAAGTCTTCTATGCAAATTTTTATTTAAACTCTAAGTGAAATATAAAATATTTGAGTTCTAAAGCTTTTTGAATTCAATTTAAAATCAAACACGTTGAATATATAAAGACAAGACAATTTTATTTAGGGTATTTTTCTACCGATTTGTAAACATTCAGCCAAAGATTTTCATTTTTTTATAGTTGCTTCGCTGTCAACAATACATCTGTAGTATTGAGAACACTACAGATACGTTTTCCACCTTGGTAAAAGGATATGAATAATGTGAGGGGAAGAATGATTTAGTGGGAGAGGAATTAGGAAATAAAGGAAGGAGACGAAAACTGTGTCTCCGGATCCCCGTTCTCACCTTATGAAAGTGGTAACAAGCTAAATTTTGCCACTTAACATCCCCTAGACCCAATATCTGTACGCAGATATATATCGAATTTATTACGGCGAATTTTCTGTGGAGTTGTTTAATCTCCTCCCAGCTGCACAGTTCCACCAGCGCTACTACTTGCTACCCAAAAAGTAGATTCCATCTCCATCACCTGGTTGGCTGGCAGTCAACCACCGTACGAAATGTGTGGAGCAATTAACCACCTGCGGTATTCTCAAGTAAATACGACATAGAGGCATTCAAGCAGAAACGTATGTGTTTGCTAAAGGCTGGCAACGCTTCCGCGATGCCTCCGACGTTGTGGATGTCTATTGGCGGTGATGATCATTTACTGTTACGTGACCCGCATGCTCGTTTGCCTGCTCTGCTATTAAAAAAAAACACAGCGCCAATATTTTGTGTAGGTATGTCAAACAGTTGAGTCAGCCCACCATACTCCATGGTTCTATCAAACAAAATTTATTTTTTAAGTTTTATTTACTAATTAAATCTCTAACATTATCGTCAGTGTTAATTATTCTTTAACATCATATTTTTTTCATTTCAGATCAACAAGGGTTATGTCACGTACAATAAAATGAGTAAATAAAGACAATGTGAGTGGCACGGTTGCTGTACAAAGGGGTTAATTCAATCGCGTGTGACGAGTGTATGGGTCGTATGCCAGACACACTGACAGTTTGATATTTTTTATGGTTGAATAAAATTCAATCTAATATGTTTAACTTAGTCTTGCAATATTTTTTTAATTTTATATTCTTGAATATGACGACCGATTGGCTCAGTGGCGGGGTCCTCCGCCCGCGAAGTCAATGGTTGCGGGTTCGATCCCCGCATCAGAATAAATATATGTATGGATTTGTAAATATTTATTCCGAGTCTGGTAACCCCCCCCTGGTCTACATTTCCTTTCCACTCCGCCAATCCACGGTTTGCCGTGCCAATGGATGCGTGGCTAGAGGCGAGCCTAGTCGCAAGCGTGCCGACCGTCCCGGAGTCAGGCTCCCCCGGGTACAATGGTGCCTTACCTCAGCATGCGGGGCTCTGCTGGGGCTGACCTCAGCACTCGTCTATTGCAGCTGTTGTCTGATCTTTGAATAACGTAACCAGCCCATTTTACAGCTACATTCTACATTTTACAATTCGGAAGACTATTATTATTAATGGAGTCAGGCGTTACTTTGCGGAAATCCATCACTATATGGACAGTCAAAAGTTTTACTTTTGACTGTCCGCGACAAGCAAAACAATAACAGAAAATTAATAATGTGTGTTTTTCCGTATTTATTTGGAATTTAAACCAAAAACTTACCGAAAATCGGCCATCAACTCTCCACCCACCAACCACTATACACAACGCCAAACACACACTATCACTTTTCCATCTTGTACACGACACGTGTTTCGCCCCAACACGAGGCATCTTCAGGTATAGTAGACTCTACGGAAGACAACCGAAAACCACTTTTCAGTTGTCTTCAAAAACACACATTATTAATTTTCTGTTATTGTTTTGCTTGTCGCGGATCTTAGCTAAGTAAAACTTTTGACTGTCCATATCGGAAGACTATGTTGGTGAAATTAGTCCATAAATATTCTTCATCTTCCTGTGCCAATTCTATCCCGATGGTCAGCGACCGTTTGTTTGTATTTATTTCTATCCTCAGTCATGCTAATCAATAGAATAAATTGAATACATTAATTAACTATAATTAATGTGTTCGATTTAACAGAATCAGCGGCAAAGCTACCGCTTTCGGAGTCAATGATCGTGGTAAATATATATATGAACTACAGATATATTCTGTGTCTGGGTACCACGACATTTCGTCTTGACCAAGCTTAGTGGAAGAAGAACATTATTTTAGGAACAAATAGGCCCATGCCCTATGAAGAGTTATATAATTGCTATGGACAAAACTCAGTATGTGATTAACGTAATTCATTACGGTCATTTTTAAAATCAGTTAATCAGTGCGGTGCGCTTCTTTCGAAATTTCTTTCCACGCACCACCACCTTGGCTACCTTCAGCGGTATGTTCAAACCGATACGACATTATCACGACAAAAAACAAGCCTACATATACCTTAAAGGCCGGCAACGCTCTCATGATCCCTATGGTGTCGCGGATGTCTATGGGCGGTTGATTGCTTTCCATCAAGTTACACGCCTGCTTGTTACAGCTGGGCTGTTAAATTATGGGAAAAAGTCACTATGTTATTAACGTAATTCATTACAGTTACTTTTAAAATATGATCAATAATCTATTAATCATTCAATGAATCCCTCAAAATTGAAGGGTGTCGGCATAATCTTCTCGCTGGGTGTTGAGATTAGAGATTGCAAATTGTTTTTATTACTCAGGTAGATGCTGACTCCCTTAGTCGTCTCGTTCGATACCCATGAGATGAGAAGCGGTAGTCCTACTTTTTTCTAGGATCGACACAACAAAATGCCGTATGCATCTTTGAAACAATTTCGCAACTATGAAATCTATGTGATTTCAGTTTAAGGTAATGAAGAAATTACGATAAAAATTTGATGCGGATTATTTCATTTCACATAAAATATGGGTCGGGCTAAATAATGATTATATTATTTGATAATATTAAAGTTAAAATATTTAAAGTATTCTTAATGAATGCGTTTTTATATTTTCAACAACTATATAAGCAGCATAATGTACTTAATAAAATAAGAGATTTTTTGTGTATTCGGGTTCGGGCCATATAATAACTATATGCTCTGATAATATTATTACTAAAGCCAAAATTACACTTATTATAGCATTTAATATATGTAATGATTTTGCAATATTAAGGTTTTTGATAACCCTGACCTTGAATTGTAATTGATATACATACTTCGTTTTCCACACAAATGCGACAGGCGATATCTGCTATTAGTCTAAGGGGTGGCGTGTCTGATTACATAATAGATCTTGTACAGATTGTACTTTTTTATTAATAGCATCACCATTAAACACTTTAAATCGTAATAATTTTATTTCCATGTATAATTCTATTGGTCTATGCCGAGCGTGGCACCGCCTGGAAGAGTCACTCAGGCATGTTACTTCCGGTTGCTCTTAGCTATCAAACGGACAGTATTTGCACATACAACCAAGTAGTCAAAATTATACATCAGCAGCTTGCCATTAAATACGACTTGTGCGAGTAGCAGGTCCCTACTTTTCTATAAATCAAAGTCATTTCTCAAAAACAGTCATGCTGCATTATACTGGGATCGATCCATTATTACATATAGGCATATTGTTGCCAATAAGTCCAATATCGTGATAGAGAGTTGAACTACATGCGAGGCAACGATAGTAGTAAATATATTTAGTATATATTAGTATTCCATATGAGGATAGAGTCACGCTGCAGATGAATACTTTGTCAAGAATGGCATATTATTTGTCTGTAGCATGAATGGGCCGGCTCGCCAGGGGAAGTATTACACTCCCGCAAAAAAACCGGCGTCTGAGTTGTAGCTTAGCTATCGCGCTTCGTACGGTGAGCGGCCTAACTTCCGGAGGCCCAACACATCCCCCCTCCCCCTCCGACATCCATAATGTCACTTTCCTTAAAGGTCGGCAACGCTTCCACACTGCCAATGACGCTGGGATGATAATGATGGATAGACATCTATGGGTGGCGTTAATTACTTTCCATCAGTTGACACGCCTGCTCGTTTGCCTTCCTATCTCATAAAAAAAGATAATCGCATAAAAACGGAAACAAAAAGAAATAAACTAAATGAACCTCGCGTATGAGATCTCCGCCATGTGCCATTTTGATTCCTAAATCTTGAACGCCTAAATCTTTAGTTGGCTTGGATAAATAACCGAAATAGTAATAATATCTTTTTATTATTATTTCGGTTATTTATCCTTCTTTCCTGTAATATAACTACATAATGTAGTAAAAAATATAACAATTATATTGGTATTTTGAAATATTTTTTCTATATAAAGGTGATCAAAATAATAATAAAATTTAAAATGTAAATTATCTAAGATATCCTTCGCAGAGTTCCTCATCGTGCCGGTTTCAATATTAATCCAATTCTTTCAAGCTTGATTTATTCTCCAAGCGCTTCGACGTTCTTGAACTTATCTGTTCATTTATGTAAAAACGGATCATCCCAGTAAGCCTAGAGAACTACTGATTGTGTTCAATTTTCCTTTTTTGAGTTAATGAGATGCAAGGAGCGGTCCATTACTGATTTGGATTTTTATAAAACTGATTGCACGACCGTATAAAGACAAACTTAGGAAACGTCCTTTTGGGTTTTAAAAAAAATTGTTTAATTACTAGCTGCACGCCCCAGCTTCACACGTATGGTGTACCTAATAAAAAAATGAGACAATTGTTTTCTTATCACGATAAACCTCGTCGACGAAAACGAAAACACACCAATCCGCGGAGGAAAAAAACAGCACGAAGTACAGAAACAAAGTTTTGCTTTTGTAATACAAAAGAAACGGTAATTGAATATGAATGAATTATAATATATCAATACTGATATTTATTTTGTTAATCATAGTAGTAATATTGCGATTTATTATTTTATTTTTATACATTCACGCCTATCCCCTGCAGGGGTTGGCAGTGACCACAGAGTTCCATCCGCTGCCATGCATCCGTGACGGGTGGCGAACCACGTCGCCGTCATTTTCGACAAATTAGGGTATATTAAATTCGTCTTAGTGGATCCCACGAGCCGCAAGGGAGGATGGAGGTCAGCCCCAGCAGAGCCCTGCATGCTGAGGTAAGGCACCATAGTCCCCGCGACGATCGGCACGTTTGCGACTAGGCTCGCCCCTAGCCACGCGTCCATTGGTACGGCAGACCGTGGATTGGCGGAGAGGAAGGGAAAGGATAGAGAAGAAAGAAAGGGACAGTAAAGGAAATGCGGATTGGGGGGGTACCAGACTCGGAATAAACATTTTTAAATCCATATAAATATTTATTCCGATGCGGGAATCGGACCCCCAACTATTAACTCCGCGGGCAGAGGGCCCCGCCACTGAGCCAATCGGTCGGTCTTCGGTTATTGCAATTTAGAATGACAGAAAATATTTTCTTACTTCTTTCCATATAATTTTTTGATATCTTATATATATAGATCTTTTATACAAACCTTGTCCTAACAATAACATACAATAAAAAAAAAAGAATTATCTAATTTGGTGCAGTTGATCTGAAGTTTTGCGTGTATATTTCGCCGATTCATTTCTATTTATATAGACAAAAAAAAATATTATCATTTAATAGCTTAAAATTAATGACATATCGATTGACAGATTTCGATGTTAGGATACGACTGCCATTTGAACTTCGTGCCCTATCTTCAAAAGCAGCAAAAAGCTTAGTCTAAAATTATTTCTGAACATTTTTATTATACTAATATGCCTAAGGAGTTGAGAGAGCATACATACATCCATACATACATACATATTGTCACGCCTGTCTCCCGTAGAGGTAGGCAGAGACCACAGATCATCTGCTACGATCTCGGCATACTTCCCTTGCTTCCTCCACACTCATTATTCTCCTCATGCAAGCCCGCCGGTTGAGGGTATTCTTGACCTGGACTTTCTTAAAAAGTTCAGCAATTTGGTCAAGGTACGTTTTTCGTGGTGCTTCCTCTTCCAGCCCTTCCATCCACATTCGCAAGGTAAATTCAAAAGAGAGCATAACTTCGTATAATAATTTTATTTTACTATTAAATATTTATTTGAGTTATATTTCTCTGATATAGCTCTTCGAGTTAACAAACTGAAGTGGCAATGGGCTGGTCAAGTTTGTCAAACAACCGAAAACGAAAGTTCTAGAGTGAAAACGCGTCTTAATAAACAGTGTGAAACGCTTTCCGAACAGATGAAGAAGCAAAGCGGCTGGAATAGAGTGGATGCGTGTAACCAAATCTCGAGCTAAGTTGTGTGTCTTAGGACGGTGTATTACCAGTAGGAAACCGCCGTGGGCTGATGATATTTTTGTAAGATAATCGTAGGTCATTAGACATTTAGAATATAGGTTGCTAGAAAGTTTCAAATACATATATAAGTTGATATAAGTTTTATTCTGTTTTATATGATACAAAAAATTCCGATACAAAACTTTTATTTCTGAAACAGCCAATCATATTATGATTTCTGCGGAAAACGGGACATTCCCACAGGAATGAGGAAATCACAAACATCTTTGAAGAACATTGGCTGTATTATTATTGTATTTTCTGATAGGATTATTGAAGATTTTTATTACCGGGTTTTTTATTAAAACTAACAATACTAACTATTGGGCACGTTACCTCCTCAATTTTAGAGGAATGATAAATATTCCACCTTTATATATACACATTAACATTATTATTATAGATACACATTAACATTATCTAAGGCACAAACTCGTGTATGCGGGAATCGAACCTGCGATATTACTTCTGAAGTCATTTAGGTCATCAACTTATTATTATTTTTTTTATATATTTACGCCTATCCCACGCAGGGGTTGGCAGAGACCATAGAAATCCATCCCCTACCATTCATCGCAGCGAAACGGCTCTCCATTGGTCGCTTCTCGCCCTCGTGAGAATCAGGACGTGACGGGTGTCGAACCACGTCGCCATCATTTTTCAACAAATTAGGTATATTAATTCGTGTTAGTGAATCCCACGAGCCGCAAGGGAGGATGGAGGTCAGCCCCAGCAGAGCCCTGCATACTGAGGTAAGGCACTATCAACTAATTAAGTGTTTATTAAATATAAATTAAAATGATATTTTATTAATATATTTTTTATTTATGTTAATGTAACCATTTCTTTGCGGTATGCCACCGTAGCTGAATCATGGTTTGAGAAATTCATATCTCGCTTCAATATTCCCTCTTTATCAAAATTTATTTCTATTTCAAAATTCGTTCCGATTTAAGCTATTACAGTTATATTGCTTCAAATATTACAGATTTCAGTAAAACATTTCCACTACAAAAATGAGGATTTTTCAGTGTGGTTCCTTACTGTTTATTTCCCGGCATAGAATAGAGACCTCATTTCTTCCTGTGGATATCTACCATAACGATCTTGGCACACATTATTTGCTTCCTCCATACTCATCACTCTCTATAAGCAACAACGCCGGTTAAGGGTACTCTTGACCTTTCTTTCTTTTTTAAAATTTTCGGCAATTTGGTCAAGGTATGTTTACCTTGGCCTTCCCCTACCGACTTTTCCATCCACATCTACAATGTAAACTTCTTTTACCAGTCGTCTTTCATCCATCCTTTGTATGTGGCCAAACCATCTAAAGGGTTGCTTAGATGGTTTTTTTCTTTTGTCACGACACCTGTTACTCCACATCGATCTCTTGTAACTTTATTCCTTATTTTCTCATTTAGTTACCCTACAGTATGTATGGTAAGGGTATATCCTAATGTGTTTTTAATGCTCTCACATCCACCGCATTCTGTCCACTTTTATGACTCTTCTGTCAAACTCAACTTTCACTACTGTACATCAGAGTTAGAACAAGCATTCCTCGATAAACCGCCGCTTTCGGGCTTTTCGCATATGGGAGTGCTGAGCTTCATTATCCTGATTACCAGCTTTACTCGCCTTTCAATGTCACCTTCACATTTTTCATCTTTTGTAAATTTTTGTGGAAATCTAAGGGAGGAAATATCTGTAGATGAGCAGCAGCTTTTATGTGAGCAATAATGAGACTGATTGCTCTTCATCAAACTCATTAATTTTAATCCCCATACATGTATGTATGTCCTGCTACTGAGCACGGGGTCAATTTCTGGTGGAACTGATATTAACCCACCACGCTTGTCCAATGCGGATTGGCAGGGTTACCAGACTCGGAATTAATATCTATAGGCCATACATATGAGTATATTTATTCCGATGCGAGGATCGAACCCGCGATCGTTGCCTGCGTGGGCCAGAGGTCCCACCACTGTGTCAAATGGTCCTTTTAATATGTGGCTATTATCCAATGTCGCTCGGAACTGGTTTGGCTGTATTAATGATGATAATGAAAATTGACGAAATATAGAAGAAGAAGAATGAATAGAAGAGTAAAATAGAAATATATTTATATCAAAATGGCATCAATATTTATCTAATAATCACGTTGTATGTATTTTTATTTTATCGTGTAAAATAGCGCCTATAAAAACCAACTTTACCTTACTACCTCATCACGTATTCCGAACTGCCAATGCCGTAAAAACTGGTATTATTTCACACTTAGCCAACGCTTAAAATTCTAGCTGTAGCGAAGCTTTTGCATTGAAAGTGGCAATTACCTCACTCTGTCAGGCCATAAAGATACGACGATATATAAACTCTTAAATAGTTTAACTAAAATGAACTTAACTGCTTAATGTTTTAAAAAAACTGATCTCTCTGGAATTTAGATTGAATTTGAATCTTTATAGCATTTTATGTAAAGTCAATTTTGTTTTATGAAACAATCGAACTAATTTTAAATATGAAAAACCTGTACTATTACAATGTAATACGGGAAAACTTTACTCCGACAGCGATGCAAACCAAGGTCACGAACTCATGTGAAAAAGCTGCCAGATGTCCTCATACCACTTGTATTGTTTCGAGGAATTCCAAAACTGTAAAGCACCTATCGTAACAGGGTTATCGGAGTTGAATTTATAAGTCTACAAGTGAAGTAACTCCTGCTCCCAATTTCTTCTAAGGAAATTGTACCGACTTTAATGCCAACAACACTCTTCACTAAGAAAAAAAACTATATTGAGAGCAGTTTTAGTGTTAATTATAGAAGGGGTCCACTCATCTTAAGAAATATCACACTAGCTGGTTAGAAGCTTTTCTACTTTGCTCTCTCTCGTTTGTGAGCTCTGAGGACTGGAGATTTAACCTCTTCGCTTTCCATTCCCATTTTCCTACAATCTATGTTACTTGCAATTAGTATAGCTGGTTCAAATGGGACCTTCGAACTTACATAACAAAATGGAAAACATAAATATTACAAAGCAAAACATTTTCATGTATTTTAGGGATATTTTTCCGCATGTAACTCGTACTTATATGAAAAGATTTTTAAGGTCTACATTATGCGGAAAACCAAGAGTGTGATGTATGCATCAATATTTTATGTTTTGACCGAATGTGCATGGATATGTCGAGATGTGGCTTACGCGAGGGATTTGTAGCCGTTGGGTGTGGTACCCATTAAATATGTAATACAATACGCCCAAGATAAAACACGAGGCTTGATATTTATAGACCGTTGTCCAAGATTTATTGTTATTAATATCGTCGTTCTTAATAGTACGAGTATATCGGAATGTATTGTACGCGTGTTCTATGGTTCCCCGGCATAGAATAGGTCATTTCTTTTGGTGTATGTCGTATGAGGCACCTATACAAGCAAATGTCAGTAGAGACAGGATTCACCTAAGCGATAAAAAGCAAACTATGATCCCAACTACAATCCGCCAACCATAAGGATTAAAGTAACGCTCTTCATTCTTGATTCCACTGGGCAGTAATGGTTGTTACGGCTGTATTGATAGAATAGTATCATCATTAGCCTCGGAACATAGAATTATTTCAGGAAGAAGTACCTAACTAAGATAGTGTAACAAAATAAATTCACTCTGAATATGAAAACTTTGTCGAGAATGGCATACTATTTATCTGTAGCATGAATGGGCCGGCTCGCCCGGGGAAGTACCACACTCCCGCACAAAACCTGAGTGGTAGCTTGGCTACCACGGTGAGCGGCCTGAGTTCCGGAGGCCCAACATCCTCCCCCTCCCCCTCCCATAATATAACTTTTCTTAAAGGTCGGCAACACTTCCGGACTGCCTTTGGCGCTGTTGATGTCTATGGGCGGCGTTGATTGCTTTCCATCAGGTGACACACCTGCTCATTTGCGTTCCTATCCCATAAAAAAAACCTTATCTTCGGCTTCACGCCAGCCACCCTGTGCTAATCGACACACTACCTGGCGGAGTGCCCCCCGGGGGTGGCTTCCACACTACGTTGGCAAGACACGGTCTCTACTCTAGCTCTTGTCTACTCTAGCGGTTACCAGTTAACGTGATGAGTCCATTGCCACTCCAGTTTTCTAAATCGAAGACATATTTCTTCGAGGTACTTCTTCGTAACGGCTCTCGGGTGGATTTTTTAATTCTGAATCGTATCTATAGGAGAAACAAAGCGACTCTGAGCTTCTGAAGCATATAGAATTTTAGCGTCCACGTTTATGCATAGTTATTTAAAAGTATTCAATATTTTATTCCAAATCGCAATCGGAGTATTCCTATAGGAACAATTGAAGGTTCATGTTTCAAAACGGAAATAAATTCTTCTGAATATGAGGGTAGAAATTTTAAAATAGAATCGCTTACCGCAATGCAGCTGACGTGAAAATTGCTTTTCGATTCCTAGGACTCTGTAGTCAGTTGCACATGAAAAACATAACCCCCATTCAATCTAAACTGAAACGACGATTTGAAAGTTCATACGTAGAAGACAAAAACTCCGTTGTTTCAATATTAAGTAATTCAAATTCATATACCATTTACTATTCCTTTCTTCGAAAGGAGAAAATATTTTTTATAGCTAATATATATCCCACTGCGAGGCCGCCCCACTTATGGGCGAAAAGACCTACGCTTATACAAAGCTGATTGACGGGTACCAAGACTTGATAAGAATAAATACATATAGGCTATACATAGATTTTTTTTTCATGGTATAGAATGGCAAACGAGCAGGCGTGACACCTGATGGAAATTATTAATGGAGTCAGGCGTTATTTTGCGGAAATCCATCACTATATAGTCAAGCACTTTTCGGTTGTCTTCCGTAGAGTCTACTATACCTGAAGATGCCCCGTGTCGGGGCGAAACACGTGTCGTTTACAAGATGGAAAAGTGATAATGTGTGTTTGGTGTTATGTATAGTGGTTGATGGGTGGAGAATTGATGGCAGATTTTTGGTAAGTTTATGGTTTAGGTTCCAAATAAATCCACTTAACCCAACAGAAAAGCACACATTATTAATTTTCTGTTATTGTTTTGGTTGTCGCGGATCTTAGCTAAGTAAAACCTGATGGAAAGCAATCAACGCCGCCCATAGACATCCGCAGCGTCATAGGCAGTGCGGAAGCGGTACCGACCTTTAAGGAAAGTATTATTATGGGAGTGGAAGGGGGGGGGAAGGTGTTGGGCCTCCAGAACTCAGCCGCTCATCGAACGAAGCGCGTTAGCTAAGCTTCCACTCAGACGCTGGTTTTCTACGGGAGTGTGGTACTTCCACGGCCGAGCCGGCCCATTCATGCTACAGACAAATATTATTACATTCTTGACAAAGTATTCGTTTGCAGCATAGCTCTACCACTATAAAATATATGTATGTGTATATCCCGCTGAGGTTTCCAACTCTTGACCATTGACTCTGAAGGTGGTAGCTTGATCATTGAGTCATTTAGAAAGTTATAGATTCGGTTAATATAAGTCAAGTATATATAGATGATAAAAGGTTGTATCACCATTTTGTAAATAGATTCCCATGGACGAAAAAGGCACAGCGAAAACATTCCGCGGGTACCCTCATTTTTATATCCTTTCCTCATTCACTTGGTCATGTGCAAACATGGTTTGTAAACATGTTTTAACGTTTCAAATGTTCCGCCTAGTCTGTACGAGTGTGTATAATTTATTATAACCTTATTTAATTTTTGAAGATTTGAACAGTGGATGAATTAAAAATAATCTCAGTTTATTTCTCATACATATTTAAGAAGACTAATTTTAAAATTGATAACTTCTTGAAATGTCCTGAATTGTATAGAAAAAAAAATTCTTTTAGGTTCTTGAACTACTTATCTTTGCGTGGCGGATGGTCCATGTATTGTTTTAATATAATTGAAAGAGACAAGCACATGGTAGTGATAATGGAAAGTGATGTTCTTTTTGCTGATTTTTTTGCAGAGCTTCCGTGACTTTCTAGTTGGATATTGTAATTGCGTATAATACCTTTTCAACATATTATCTATAAATGTTAATATAACTGACACTTTTCATATGAAACTTTAAAAGATTTATTTTATTCCATATGATTATATTTAGGATTATGATTTACATCAATAATCGAATACTGAAAAATATTTCTGTGTAGTTTCGACAAAATTTAAACTCTGATCACTGAGTTAGTAAATAAGCATTAAACCACTAGACCATACATATCGACGCAAAAATGAGAAAATGTAGTAAACCGCAAAAAGAAAACATACCTCCAGACCCAAAAAAACGTATCTGATCACTCAGAAAGCTTGAGTTTCAACGCTGTACAAAATTTTCTATTGGTCGTAGAGCTGTGAAACGTAAACTATTCGATGTAGTATTTTTGTCTGATCGGAATATGGAATATTTTTTTTGATATGTCATTTACGGCGTTTTCGATTGTATACGTCAATAATATTCGATTTTTTACGTCATATGTATGTTTAAATGATATGTGTTTTAAACAAACATTGAAATAGCTCTACGCGTTGATAGCGATGAGCTGATAGCGTTTGTCGAATAATCGACAACCATTTGAGTAGACGAATGGAAAACGTGGTGTGGGAAGCATCCCCCAGCCAGATGGAGTGGCGATCAGAGTATGACGACTGCCTAAATTTGGTATCCGATATATAAATAGACTTTGGACTGAAACAACACAAGTAAAAATAAATGCACCACCTTCTATTCGCAAGTTAAGTAACCCATAAACATCTTTTATGAAGTAATATTTTGCGATTAAGCTCTTATCGAAGAGTGAAAAATAGTAAATTTTATGAACAATATATACGACTTGAACACCATAAGAATATAATGGCGGAACTTAAACGGCATCACTACACTCACTACACTTAGTAAGCCATAAAACAGCACTCCATAACACCATGCTCATAAAAAATTATTTCATACGAGAATTTGCACTCCTAACAGTATTAAAAGATATTTAAGAACTTTATTGTGAGTAAAAGCATGGCGCTTTTTAAATTTTGTTCATAACTCCGTAATGATTATTATTTACTCATTGTTTTCATCACGAATTATATTAAATTCCGAATATTAACTCTTCAGAGTCAGTCGCATATAAGTTAAGGAAATATTCATTTCCATCTTCCTTTTTTTGGGATAGCAAGGCAAACGAGCAAGTGTGTGCCTGCATCGAAAGCAATAACAGTATTTATAGTCTACATTTATTTTAACTTTATTCTGATTCTGGATGTTGATTATTGACATTTTATATTACTAATAATGGTATCTACAACACGGAACCATAGGATAGAGCTATAAGAAAAGTTATATATTTTATTTTTCATTTATAAGTAAACACACATTTTTGTTTCCTCTTGTATTTTTCGGGTCAAAGTGATGTTGAATTTCTAGATTTTTAATGGATTTGAAAGTAACGCATTTGCAATGCGTTTGATATTTCAGATGTCTATGAGCGGAGTTGATTGATTTTCATCAGGCGACACGCTTGCACGTTTGCCTATCTATCCCATAAAAAGAAAAAAAATTTGTACTTAATTCCACTGACACTGATTCACTGCATTCTCACCTAATCTTTTGCTACTGACACGTAAATCTCTAATAGAATTATCGAACACGCAGCGTACATTAACAAACGCGTATCACGTATACGGAGGCCTTACAAATGGTGAAATCAATCTAACGCGAATTCTGTAAGCACTGTGTTCACGACGATTACACTATGGAAAAATACCCACCTCTTTCAATTTTGAGGGAGGCCTATGTCCAGCAGTGGACTGCCGTGAGCTATTGATTAATTGATTTTATTTCATTTTCAGTAGTACGTGTAGTGAAACCACGTTGCTTGAATAACTACTGCCGTAAAAGTTCACTGCTGGACATTAGTCACAATTTGGCAATGTTACGATATTCCTGCGCCGGGAAATAGATTGGGATAATATTTTATTACTCAGGTTAGGCTATTGCCGATCATATTGTCAATCTCTTGTATTAAGTTACAGATAGTTATGTAAAGAGCCCGTCAATGATTCTATGGTGGGAAGTAAATCGATATGTCAGAATCATATGCTCAACCCTTATCCAATAACAGTTTCGTCATCTGTCACAATTTGTGTCAGACATTATGAACAGTAGGGATAATTGTTTTTTATAGTAATTCTTTTACTTACAAAAAAACTAACACTTTTTTATTAAATCTTTAGGAATTTTTTCACTTTTATGTTAACTATTATTTACATAAATTGATAATACCTTTCTACAAGAGATTTTAAATAAGAAAGAGTGGGCTTGAAAACTTGAAGAATTACAGACATAATTTTGATTTTTGAGAAAATGTTGGGATTTTGGGGTAAAGAAGGTTGGTCTGCGTTTCTGTATTTAATAAAAATTATAAAAAACTTGACGACCAATTGGCTCAGTGGCGCGGCGAGTCTCCGCCCGCGGAGTCAATGCGGGTTCGATCCGCGCATCGGAATAAATATATGTATGGATTGCAAATATTTATTCCGAGTCTCGTAACTCCGCCAATCCGCATTGGACAAGCGTGGTGGGTTAACGTCCGTTTAAGGAGTGGGACATGTATGGGCTGCTAAAAAAAATAAATAAATAACTTATTTGGCGGGCAAAGCAAAGTAGCAAATGTTCACTTTACTACTAGTTCAGGTGAAACCAGTCCATTAAATAAAAATTTCTACAAAGTTAAGTGGTGAACATTTAACGGATGGAACAAAAATGTTTATCTTTATATGTATGTATATGGAGAAGCGACGCAAAATGGGTCTTAGATTCCGAACCAAGACGACTTTATTTATCTTTGCCCTATAGGTACTACTTTTAGTAAGCCTGAAGTTCCAACTTCTCGACTTTCCAGCGATACCTAGGTTTCCTCACCAGCCATCAGCCATTCCAAGTGTGCTTACTTCACAGGAAGATATTCTCCCACTTCTCTATTCAACGGATTCTGTGATTGTGTATAATTTTTTAGACCAACAATGTTCGGTTTGTTCACTAGTTCTTGTATCTCAATTTTAAGAAAAAGAGTTTAATATCATCATCAACATGGCTTAGGGAAGTCACCTTTCTACTAGTGTTTATCCACTACTACAAACATGCCTTCTCTAAGTCATACCACGTAGCCTGATGTTTAGTATCCACTTTCTGCCAGTTACCCTGCGCAAATCATTATTTTTCGTTCCCCATACTCCAAAGTGCATTCTTCCTGTACTCTTTGACAGCGCTGACACTAACAGTCCGCTTGCTTCACGAGCTGAGTGTCGCTCAGGGAGCTATAGACAGGGCAGGTGTATACTCGGCGTTTCTCTCGTGGATATGATTCGAAAAAATAAATCTAATGAAAAAACTTAACGCCATAAATATTTACGATATTTATTTGTCAAAGTTTATGTTAATTTTTTTCTTACATAACCTTCTTAGTCATTTGTCTCTACATTTACTATTACATCGTTAAATTAAACTTTAAATAAACACAATTGTAAACAAAATGTTATAACAAATCTTAATCTGAAGTCAAATGTAATATTATATTTTAATACATTATTTACAAAATGTTATGTACACTTATACCGATGTGTTTCTAAATTTTAACAAAAATTATAAATAACTTATACTAAATGATCTTAAAAACTATAAATCAACTACTCTTAACATGCAGAGTGATTGGTGCTATCCATTTAACCTGAGTAGACATAAAACGATTTTGTGTAAATAATAGGTGTCCATTATATGTACATAAATTATATTATAATTATTAAAAATAAATAAATATCTTTTTTATTTATTTTTATTAACGCTGACAGTCTCTTTCTAATATACATATATTATTTTTAAGAAAGTTAGAACACAAATTTAATTTTTCATTTAATTTTCTTATAACTCTTTACAAGATAATATAATTACTAAAAATAAAAATAGTCATCAGGGTAGGTAGTGCTATTTTAAATAAACCGCAAAGGAAACTTTACTATGGATAAGACTCTTTTACTAGTATATCTATGTTTATTGGATTGTGTTTATAGCTGTGAGAGAACTTATCGATTTGATGCGATTATTTATGGAAAACTTCTATAAATAGAATAAAGATTAATAAAAACTAACATTTGCTTTGTAATGTATTTTGACTATATTTTTAACGTGTAAGAATTTGAGACAGTTCTATGGCATCAAGCAAAACAATACTAAATCTCTATCAATCTAGTTATAAATTAAAAAAATCAATCTATATCCATTAATCAATTCAGCTGTAACAGTTTTTTGGAAGAGTTTAAGAAGAGAAGAGAGAAAATTGGAAATTTTCCTCCCTCAGAAATGAGATGAGTTACCGTAATGCCTACTTATGGCAAACGAACCTGGTATCGACGATGTTTTCTAATACTTTTGTAGATAGTACTGATATTAGTACCATATACGTACCATAGCCTTCTTGTACAACACTCACGGAAAGCAATAAGGTGGCCCTATCCTAAGCCGACAAGAACACAAGAACACAAGAACAAAAAAGCCGTATCCATACTATGAAAGTAAGTTGCAAGTATGGAAAACATTACTATTCCAAATACTAAAAAAACAGAATGATTGACTAAAGAAAATTTAAACGGGAAAAGTCAAAGGGTAACTTAAAACGTCATAACCCGACTCTATTAAAAGTATCAAATAATGAGTTTGTTATATTTCTGAGTCAACAAAAAATACTTACAGTTTCTACCTTTTGCAATTTTGGTTAAAAATAACCACAGTAATCAAATGGCTTTTGTTGGTTTGACTAACAAATATCACGCCATAACTCAAAGTTAATTATTTCTTTTGTTTTTTAAAGGGCAACTTTTCACCTTGATAATTTATCAAAATGCCAAACCCTCATTGGTTCAGTGGCAAAGTTACCACTTTCAGACGTAATGGTCGCGGGTTCAATTTTCGCATTGGGATAAGTATATGTATGGCCTACAAGTGCTTATTCCAAGCCATGTTCCAAGCCATTATTGTGTCCATTCTTTAAGAAACGTGGTGTCCCCGTGCCCAGTAGTGGAACAATTATTTATCTATCCAATACAAAATCCACAGCATATTATATGCTTACACTTATACATATATAAATTATTGAAAATTTCTGGAGTAAATTACGGATTCATATTTTAATTATAATAACTTATAGTAAACAAAAACATATACAAATTAGATGAAACTTTAATATATATATGTGTATGCGTGCGCCCGTGTGTGTGTGTGAGCGAACGTGTGCTAGTATATGTGTGAGAAAAAAGAGTGTATTTATTTACATATCGTTAAGTAGTGACTATTAAGGTCCCTTAAAAACATTAGTACATTTCAGTAAATTAATAATATACCACTAACACTCATAGTCCCACTTAAGGACTCTCTCTCTGTATCTTTGTTGCCAATACAAAACAAGGACAAAAATCAGACTCGACGTGGCTAAACAAATATTTACCTTGATGCAGTAATCAATCTCTTGGCTCATAAATAGAACATTTCGCCACTACACTATTTGAGTTGTATAGTAAAATAAATAGAAAATGTATTTTTTTTTGTAATATTTCAAGTTAATTCGTATATTTGAATAAGTTTCTGGCTGTCTTTGATAATTTCTTTACTTAGGAGACAGAACTTGTTTATTCGATTATTGCATCTATGTTTTCTTTTTATAGTCCATATTTTTCCCACTTTTGGGCATGAGCCTCAATTATTTTTGTATAACATATGTCCAAGGCGATTTAGAGGGATATACAAAATCGAAATAAATACCTACAGGCCATACATATATTTATCGTGGCTAAAGCGATAGCTTCTTCACTCAGCTAATTAGATCGTAGACATCTATATATTTGTTTAAAATTAGAATAATTTAGTAAAATATTCATTTTGTCATTATAATAGGTGTATATTTATTTACATAAATTAACATTTATGTAAATAAATATACACAAAGTAGGTATAGTTTCTTTAGTATTCATTAAAGTAGTTTATTAAAAAATCTTTAATTATTACCCCTGTATTTGATAAAATATATAATATAATGGGAATATTAATGAGCACTATGAATCAGGTTGATGATTATAATTCAAAACAATATTTTTATAGTACTAGAGCCATTGGAGCACCATTAAACTGAGGAAGTACCACACGTTCGTGAGTACCAAGGTTTCGTTCGGTTCGTTTCGGTTCGTGAGTACATACTCGTTTTGTTCGCTGAGTTAAGGGATTCCTATCTTTATTATCTTCTTTCTCCTAATACTTTCTACTTCCCCTCCGATTACTTCTTTCTTATCCTCCTATTATTCACATCCTTACCAATGGCATTTTTAGTATCCGTAGTACTGAAGATGTTCATGACAGGCAGAGGTTACTTACCATCAGGTATTCGCTTACTAGCACCATCTCGTTAATAAAAAAAAAAACATTTCAAAACTATACCTGCTTTTTCATTTTACAAGTTAATACAAAACTCCATTACAATTGTAAAAATTTATTTTAATGTAAAGTACCAACCCTTATAAATTATTTTTATCATAAAATGTATTTTATCAACATAAAAATTAAGTTAATTTTCCCTTCAAATTGTTTAAATACTTACATATGTATAAGAAGATTATTGTAAAATATTTTTTTCTATATTACATTTATATTACATAAGAAAGAAAAATGAAAAGTAAAAATAGGAGAAAAATATCAACGATTCAAATCATTAGATATACCATTACACAGAAAAACTGTGGCATTGTTTTTAAATTTCAATCAATAGTTTCTCTTTCGTGTACTGATGTGATGACACACATGAATCCACCCATTTGAGTTTAAGTGTAGTCTATAACAGTTAAAATATAAATAATACTCTGTCATATTGACACATTGTTTTAGAAGAACCGATTGTTCACAGGAATAATCTTAGCATTCTCTGCTGTCTTTTTCCAACAATGGAAACTTTAATAAGCTAGAACATAGAAGAGAATGTTATATATGTATTTAATTAAGTTCTGTCTGTTTGTACTTTTCTGTCCGGTTTAGAAATATCAGCTACAAGTTGTTAAATTTTAAAAACTGTTATTTTCAACTGTTGCTACATGCAGGCTGTTCTTGTGTAAGTGTTAAAATATCGACCCACTTGTAGTTTATCTTATTTTATTTTAGAAAATATCGTTTTCAACATATTTTTCTTAGTATTAAATAAGAAATTCTGTTCCATAAATTTATAAATGTGTGGACAGCATGCTACGGTTCCATGACGCGTGATGTCATGGAACCGTAGCATGCTACTGTTTTGAAGAGATCATTGACCCCTTTAAAGCACCTTTATTTTTTTAAACATTTAAAGAAAAAAGTACAACAAATGTTGTTTAATTTTATCTATGTATTATTTTTTATATGAGAGAAAAAACAACTGTATATTCCTCACTCTGATTTCGGTGTATTAACAGCATTTTACGGCATATCTAACGATTATAATCTTAAGAAATAGGAAGTTATATGTTGTAAGGCAGCTCTTGGCCGAAATATATTTTAAAATTATCAAAACTTTTATACCACCATTAAATCAAAAATAGGTGAAGTTACATGATGGTAACGAAGTACTTTTTTACTTTCATCTGAAGCCGTCGTTGGTACTTGTATATAGGGTCGCTAATGTACAATACAGCGAAATAAGAAGATTCACAGAAAGGGCACACGGCGACGCTGTGTTTGCGTTTCCATGCTGCATAGCCGCTGGATGCTCCCCTGGTAACAAAAATAATAATTACCCTTAGATTAGACTACAATTAGACATATTTTCCTTATATATATATATACATATATATATATATATATATATATATATATATATATATATATATATATATATATATATATATATATATATATATATATATATATATATATATATATTGTTCCTAATTAAACGCCGGTTAACTCACCATTGATGACGTGAACATTAACCGACGCAGCCTCAGCTATCGTGGGCACGCAACTATAATTACCGCTATCATTTGGCGTGAGTTTCTCAATCGTCAGTCGAGACGTCAGCTGCTCTGTCCATTCAGTTCTTAATCGAATTCTTGGCTCCTCTTCTATTTCGTTCTTTTCTATTTCCTTATATTCTATTATATTTGATCCTGAAACATTTTCAGTAAGTTAATAAAGTGAGGGAATATTTTTTCAGAATTTATATCAATTGATAATATTGATCATTATTCACAGACTACTGAAAATTTTCTTATAGAAGTTAGTTATATTCCAATTTATTCGCGATATCAGTAATTAAACTGTCGGACGTGCTTTCCCCTAACATGAGAAAAGCCCCTCGTAAATCTTGGTTTAAAGGAAAAATTAAAGACTTATTTTTAAACTGCCTCCCTAATTCATCCCCGTCCGTCGTAATTGTACAAATATATGTATGTTTATGTATATGTAGTACATATTTATAAATTTTATTATATGTATGTGTGTATTTAAGTAACTAATTATTTTTCTATAATATTTATGTCGTACCTATTTTTTAAAATTCTTTTTCATGAACCCAAATCATATAGTTTTCGGCATTATCATCATCATTAACAACAACAAAAATAGCCTGAAGCATTACGTTTATGTACATATGTGCGGCAATGTATATATGCTGGGCAATAAATAAACAAAATAAGCAGCGTGTTCTATCGAAACTATAAAAAAGTCACACACAGAACCCAAAAATATAATGTAGTTTTTGTGCTGTGTCAAATTTAACAGATTTATAAAAAATAGTATAGCTAGAGACCTAGCGCTTTTCAATCAATCAATCATCAGCTTGCGGCAGTCCACTGCTAAACGTAGGCCTCTCCCAAGAAGCGCCACCTAGCCCGAACTTCGGCTTCACGCATCCAGTTTCTGTCAGCGGCCCTGCGCAGATTGTCGCACTATCTAGCCGGGGGACGACCCACACTACGTTTACCGAGATGCGGTCGCCACTCCAGCACTCGTTTGCTCCAACGATTGTCAGATTTCCGACAAACGTGACCAGCTCTAACTAACAGCCTGAACTAGTGGTTTTAATTAGAGTGAAATTTTGCTTCAAGGGTGATATCAAGCCTTATATAATGTTTATTTTTAATGTATTACGACTTACCCTTATACCAAAATATAGTCCCGAGGTCGTGAGGCCCCTGACTGAGTATGCAAGTGAGTGATAATGCACTTCCCGTCTTGACATACAGATCGGCAGGCCCTATGATGTGCGCTTTTGCTTCTGTTGGTTATATCAAAAAAGACAATAATTGATATTTTAAATTTAAGATAAATGAGACTTGCAAAATTCGTCATTCAATTGGAATAAGTAGACGGTTTTCATGTTAATTAACAAGAAAATTTGTTTTTCTAAGTTCTAATCATACTTTTGATCGATTATCACCAAGAGACTCGCATGCTCGTTTGCCTAATCTGCTAAAAAAAAGGACCTATAGCAATTAGTTAACTGATAAAAAAATTATGAAGAAGCTTTGCGTCTAGATAAGTAGTTATAGACGTAAAGCTTCTTCATATTTTTTTTAGTTGGCTCAGCAACCTAAAATGAATCTTGTCCTCCGCAATATTTTTACGCCATCGTGAAATATCCTGCGCCACCTCCTGCCAGTTACTGATTTCAAAGTTACGTAGGTCAGCATCTACTATGTCTTTCCAGCGGCCCACGGGACGGCGTATAGTTGGGCGACTCACATACGCTGTTTTGACCGCGCAATCCTCCGCCATTCTCTATACATGGCCGATCCGAGGAAGTCTGTGGTGGCTTTGGCCTCTCCGATTATAATGGATTGAGCCACCAGATCCACGATTTCGGCATTTCTTCGAATACGTCAACTGGCATCGTCTCTTTTAGTTTTTGTTCTTTCGTTCTATAGTTTTGTTTAAAACATATCATCCAAAACCATCTTGGTCCACACCCCAAGGACGCCTACAAATCTTTTACCTATATTTTTTCACCAAGGTACATAAAAAATATAAAGGAGCACTACTATGCACCTATGTACCTACATATATTTATAACTCTATCCCGTTTATTGTTTAACCTATGTTATTTTAATTTTAAAATATTGTTTTGTTAATTAAGTAATGTGTATCCTTATTAAATAAATAAATAAAACATCTATTTATTATTAATTTTTAATAAAGACATAGCTTTCAGTGTTTCGAATATTTTGAAAAAGGTTGGTATTTTTATTTTTAAGTCATATACATAATGTGGATACTATAAGAAATAGATATAACATACAAACGCCTAAGTCAAACTCCCAATTCTTAGTTTGTTCTTCATTGCAAGCGAGTAGGAAGGCTACTATCATGACAATGATATAAGTCATTTCTCTTCATAAAATAAATATAAATAACTTAAATATTTACTTTCTATATTTTCAGGCGATAAATGTTTTATTATTATTAAGTAACGTTTCATCATAGATGTCAACAGTGAAACTATACTATTGACAAGATGTCCTCCTCGTTTTTCTTATCATTACCTATTAAAATAAAAAAGGAATTACGTATTCTTTTATTTTTATGGTTACATAGTCGAAACATAATTTTGTTTGATTATGATGTCGAAAAAGATTAAAGTAAGATTTTCAGACATAACTGTGATTTTCCTTTTTCATCCCGTGTAAAACGTCATTTCTCTGATATTAAAAATGAAAAAAATCCCATCAAATGCTTTCATTTAGGCAGTAAGCACGTACGTAAGCCAGATAGGAGGTAGATATTGCCTTAAGAAAACAAATTTTAGAGGCCGGATTTAATCCCAGGAAAGGAAGGCACCTTTTATCGCGGCCTTCGCTTTACATTGTCATCGGACGATTTAATCTTTCTAGTGTCTGTTGTAATATTTTACTGTTTTTTTTTTTCATACTAATTTACCAAATAGGTTACCAGAATTTGACAAATGAAAAAAAATTGTGATTATATAATAACTGGTGGTAAAAAGTTGATGGTATTACTAAACAAAAAATAATATCACTCTTGTTCGGAAAATATTTTAGTATATATATATATATATATATATATATATATATATATATATATATATATATATATATATATATATATATACTTTATATATTATAGGTATCGCTGATGTCTATGGACAACGGTGATCACTTATCGATCTGCTTACTCGTTTGTCAATTTTTTCCATAAAAAATATCCTGTTGGAAAATTATATTTATAAACAACGAAAAAATACATGATTGCTAGAAGAAAAGTAAATATTACAGTAACGAATATAACCGCAAACGAAAATATATTTGCGTGAACGTATTTACCCCTCCAACCTAATTATGACGTAATGACGGACTGGGGAGGTTACAGTGGTGGTA